>JAAXCT010000694.1:0-363369 GCA_012490785.1 Eragrostis nindensis
AATTTTATTTGGCCCGATGTTATAGTGTTTCAATGGAAGGACTTGGCGTTGTATTATTTTTTTCGTCTACTATAATGAAATGCATGTAGTCACTGGCACCCTCAAGGAAAATAAAGAAAACAATGGATGATGTCTGCAAATAAATCATGAAAAACTATTTAAACAATAGTTCGTCCTGTTGAATGAGTTATGAACAACAATGTTGGCAGATGCATGCTTGCTGAAATTTCGGAGACACTTAGCTCGTGGGCTTCTGAGGAGTCCGTCGTTCACACTTGGTCAACAATCAGTTCTACACAAAAGAAAGGTCGGATGATATAGGGGGAACATGTTTCTGTGTTACATCACAATACTCCTAACAAAACCACACTGACGTCATTTGAACACACGTCTCTAGTATCAACAAACAAAAGAAAAGGGGAAAACAAGCGCCAGTCAGACACAAAATATTCAACTTTCAGTCTCTCTTCATGCACATCTATAGCATGACAGCACTAGAAAGAATGCCCATCGCCTTCCTTTGGCAGATTTCTTTATGTAGAACAACTATTGACATCGCCGTCAGTGAAGGCTGAAAACATTAAGCATTGTATGCTCAGTATTTGCATGAAAGAATGCCCATTCACTCTCACTCACACTCTCACCACTCACTAATATTTCTCTACATTGACATCTCACTTTATACGCACAAGAAATTTACATCCGAAGAGAACAGTCACCCTACTAACATACTTATGTGGATCCCGTGGCCAAGTAAAAACAAGCACGAAGGAGATCTCATCAGGTCTTAGCTGCATTGTCACCTTGTCCAGGTAGTTAGCTGTGTAGATTTGCAAACCGTGTCAGTTCGTGTTGAAATCAAAAAAGGAAAGTCTGTTTCACATCACTCTATGTGGTTTATGAGGAAGAAGCTGAGGTCTGGGCCTAGCTCTCGTCATCGTTTCATCACTGTGTCGGATCATCTCAGACAATTTCCACGGCTTTTGCCACTTCCACTTGAACTGCAGTAGCCACTGGTGATGGCTTCTTTTCCATCTCCAGAGTTTTCCTCCTGATTGCCCAGATATTGAAACTTTCTTCCCCACAGACAACTGAGCTATCGGAATCATCTGCAATTGAATATTATCCATGAAAATATTAGAGAGAGAATGATGATGATCAGTAAGAAAAAGAAGATCACATATAGATATAGAACCTTTAGTTGTTCTTTGTTGAACGCAGAAATCCCTTTGCTGGGACTGTTTACAATTCCAGCCGAGTACTTCAGCTGCTTCTGTGCAGGAACGGCAACAGGGGATAGTGGTGTATTGGGGTCATCAGCAGAGTGCTTGGCTGAGCCATTTCCACTTCTCTGTAAGTAGAAAACTTTTCTTAGTAACTTTGAAGTTACATTTTATTGGTTTATAATTTATTTCATATAATTTGTATTAAAGTGAGTCAATATAATTTACCCATCTGCTGAAACAGTAAATACTGATTGCACGTTGACAGTGGTTGGAACCAACTACAACTAGAGTTTATCGCCTTGCAAAAAAAAACAAAAAACTAGAGTTTTTATCATGCATGTTGATGGAAAATCGCACCGGAGGTGTAGTGGCCATTGCGGCTGTCTGCTCTTTTTGTTTGAGCTGTTTCTCCATTTCCCTTCTGCGTGATTCACTGTGTCTAAGAATGCCCACAAGCTCGGTCATTTGTTCCTTCATTTCCTTGATCTCCACTTCCTTCTCCCTTACTTGGCATCTGATATGAACAGTTTAGAAATTATCACTCATTATTACCAGGCAATACATATGACAGGACTTGGCTTTCAAAAAATTCATTCAAGTCACTCAAAAAAAAGAGTAAAAGAACAAGAAAAGTATGCTATTTTACATATTAAATTTCCCTAATTTTATTATACGTAATGCCACACTTTTGCCAAAAATTAAAATCAGTAACAATTTCTCTCTTGTTAAAATATATGTAACACTTCAAGGAAATATAAGAAGCACTTCTAAGATTTGATTTTACCAACAGACAAGTAAAATATTTTGTAGTGAAGGAGAGCAGACATCGTTACAATAGATGACAAAAAATAAAGGGAGAAGCACGCCACTTCTTAGTGAAGGATAATCAACTACTATATTTTTTCTTCTATTTGGGGAAAGTTCGCTTAGCCCAACTTTAATTAAAAACTTCAGAAGATAGTGTTATAGAAATAAATTAAATGATAACCCTTGCATCAGCAGCAATATTAAATATGTACTGCAGTAAGCTCTTTGCCTCCCCCATTGACCGTAATTGACTCCAACGACTTCGTCGAGAAGGATCGCTCTCTTTCCTCTGCTTCCGAGAGTTGAGAAGCCATTGCAACAAGGGTATTCGAAGAGATTGTCACCATACTCTCAAGTGATGCTATCCTGGCTTGTCTTGCATTTGGTGATAACGTACTTGTCCTGGGAAGAAAATTGTAGATAAACATGCACTATAACTTAGGTGTAACAGTTGTAACTCATATACAATATGCATATTACCAACAATCAAACAGATAAAATACAAGGAAGGGATACATCAAGTATGAAATTAAAAATGAGATAACAATTACCTGGAATTCCATTCTTCCCTCTTTGCGGACTAGATGCACCAGCCATGATGTCTTCTTGTTTCAAAATGGCAAGCTCCTCACCAAGCGCAGCACGCCTTTAATGATATTTTTATTATTAATTTGTATGAACAATATAATATATTAGATCCCTAGAAAAGGTATACATCCGACAACAGATTATAGAGCAACATACAGTTGACTTTGCTTTTCATATTCGTTTCGGACTTCATGCACATGCAACATAACTTCAAGCTCTTGATCCAACCATTTTTGCAGAGATTTTCACTCATCTGTATTAAATCAGGAATGCATTTAGGATATATAGTCAATAAGGCATACGAATTTTTTGTTACATATGGACAGATCTTACGTGAGAGCCTGGAGAGGTACCATTCGCGCCAGCTACGTTTGAAGACAGTGAGAACATTTAACTGTTAGGTTGAAAATATTTCATTGTATGCAAACACATAGTTTCACAATGCAGGGAAAGATACCTGAATTGTCACGAGCCGAAGATTTCCTAGCTTCTAGTATCTCTTTCAACCTTTTGGTAGCCATGGCAGCCTCTTCAGTCTTCCTTTGCAAAACCTATGAAAAAGAAAAGGCATGGACACAGCCAGTTAAAATACAAGTAGGATCTTTTCTGGAAATATAGGAGAATATTGTTTCATCAGAAAGTCTGTCGTCGGAAGAAACATGTGCTGTACAGAAAGTCTTTACAATAATCTTCCCAGTAGTTTAGTTAGAAAATTTCCCCTCAACATAGTATAGGTGACTAAAGATAATAAATTAGAAACCTACCAACTTCTGCCGCTGATTAAGTGCTTGAAGCTTGTGGCGTTCATATTCATTTCTCCGCCCCTCTTTGCGCAGCTGTGTTGAAAGCAAATGTGAGGATTAATCTTCTCAATTGATAGCTGGAAAAGAACCTTATCCATTGAAAAATGACAACAGAAGCACTTATATAAGTACCAAAGATGAAACAGTGGAATACTAGAACAGTCTCCAAGTAGATATGGTCAAATCAGTTTTAATGATGCTTGTGTTGATTGATTAAAAATTTCAAAATCAATTTCACATTTGATTTAACTAGCAAACATTACTATTCTTACCTGAAGAAGTTCCTTTTCACGGGTAGCTTTCCATTGCCGGAACTGTTCTGCTTCCTGTTTGATTTTGTGTTGCAGTTGAACCTGACAACATTTACAATTGGAGTAATGTAAATTAAATATTTTTTTTGTATTCATGAAACAAGGGATGCATCATAATTATAGACGAGATGAGAGAGGAAAAGGAACCTTTTGTGCCTTTATAAACTGAATTTCTTCTTGCAGTTTCTTTGCAGCTTCGTCACTCTTTTGCTTCTCCTTCAAAAGCTGAACTTGATTCTCCTGCTTTTTCTTAAGATCTTGAATCTGCATGCCAGTGTCTCTTGAGTAACAAATGTCGTATTAGGGAAAACCTATTGAAGTGCATTGTGCAGTGCTATTTACCTGTGCTTCAAGAGACTTTAGTTTTTTGCAGTTGTACATCCCGCAGTTTATGAGAATGGCCATCAGCATTTAGGCTTTCAACTTCTGCCAACAATCTATCCCGTTCTTGCTGAAAGTGTTCATAGTTTCTTGTGAGCCCAAGTTATTCATGTGCAAAATCTCAACATGCAATCCTACAATGATCTCTTATGATATTATAATATATAAAATAATTTGACAGACCTGTACAGCTCTTTTCTCTTCTTCAAGCTCCATAAGTTTCTTTCCAAAGTGTTGTTTAAGTGCAACAGTATCACATCCATACATTTTCATCTCAGACTGCAGAACGATTCAAAACTCAATGTAAGTTTCAAAGAAAAAACTAACAAGTGAATGAATCATGAAACAACGGTTTTTTTTTTTTTCAGAATTCATCAATTGCAAGGCTAACACATTGATATCATAACATAACTCTTATGGTTACAAGTTTAATAATACCTCTTTTTGTTCTAGTCGTCTGTTTAATTCATTCAACTCTTTGCCCATACTGTCCTGCAGCATTGTGTGTTCCCATTCTTTAGCTACCTCATCTTCAATATCTTTAGTGTTTCCTGCAACAGGCAGGGCATCAATGATATTAACAGAGATCAGATACAACTTCTTTCGAATGTAAAATGGGGAATCCTCATTGATGTTTATAATCATGGTGAAAAGAAGGCAACCATGAATATCAAGAAGAAGAAAATATAGAGATGCAAGAGATTACCTCTTACTGTGTCTGTCATAGGGACATCGAATGATCTGTACTCTGCAAGCTTCGTTTGAGCCCTTCAGTTTTGGTGAATCCATTTGATGTTTTCTGAAACAGAGTAGAATTATTTATATATTTTATCTTGCTATAGCATTTGATATCTTAAAGACTAGGGCTGCAAGTAGGTGCCCCTTAGGGTACCCTCCGACCCTCTTTAGTTCAACCAAATGAACTAGATTTTCAAAATGAGATCTCATTTTAAAATCTAGTTCATTTGGTTGAACTAAAGAGGGTCGGAGGTGACCCTAAGGGTCGCCAATTTGCACCCTATTAAAGAGTGATTACATAGAAAAAGAGGTGTCTAATAGGCACTACGTTGTGTCATTGTTTCTCAGTTTAATTATTTGTAAGCTCTTATGTTAAATATCAAAATGCATGTATAAGAACCAAGTGACATACTTGCATTTCAGGTTCACATGGATCAGTTTGAGAACGGTTTCGAATATCATACAGTTCCCTGCAAAGGTCTTCGTTTGTTTGTTCAAGCCATGATATCCTTTGTCGGAGACTCTGAAAGTTGAATCCTTGTTATAACAATCCTATAGTCAGTGCATTACATGGTGTCAATTTGTCAGACATTACCTGAACATCATCTGATGCAATTCCTCCACGAGCTGAACAAGTTCTGCTTGCAAGTATTCAATCTGCTGGCGCATCCTTTTCATCTCATCAGCAATAGGATTTCTGTTGACCTGAAAATTCAGAGAAAACAGATATCAGATAAGGCAAAATTAACACCATGGATAAGGTAACCAACTAAGAAAATATTATACATATCAGATTTGCTTCTAAGGAGACAGGAAGTAATGAACTCACAATTGGTTTGTTCTGGATATTACGTGCCCGGTTAGCATATTTCAAAGTGTTTAATGTTTCTTCAGCATTAATATCTGCTGGACTTATACAGGCTGCAGAAGAAAAATATAGATACAAGTCAGGCAATTGTAAGCTGAACCAATGCATTTTTACATCTAAAAAAGCAACAAGTAATTAAGTCAATTATTCAGAGAACTGATAATACCGATTGCCTCCTAAGGAAACATACATTAAAATAAACCATAAGTTCTAAAAAAAACTTTTGCAAAATCATAAGTATCAAAATAAATAAATAGTACTATGAATAGCAAATTTAACAATCCCATACAAGACGAATTACCTATCATTACAGTCTTGCTATTTCCACCGAGCGAATCCTGTAATAGACAAAGTAGATGATACATAAGTAATCAGTAATACTGAACTGTCATCAATATACTGCCACTGAATGTCAACCGATTTTTAAGATTGCTGTTGAGTTGGTGCACCCATTTTTTGAACACTACTATGAAATCAGTAACAATTCTGAATAGTAAGAGGAACTATACCTGCAGAAGACGAGTCAGTTTGCTGTCACGATACGGGACATGAGCTCCTTCCTTTCTTTTTTTCTCATCTCCAAGGGCACTTATGACATTGCCAGGGCGAGAAGTCCTCTGTTGATGTGAACACCTGGATGCAGAATAAATTTCTGTGAATTAATTGCCTTTAAAGTTTGTTGAATGTGAACACAAACAAGAAACAAGCATATACCTTCCTTGAACCGAAGGCCATCTGAACCAGTTCTCTTAGCCCGTTCTGATCCAGCAAGATCTACTAAATGCAACTTGGCACAGAGATAGTCTTCATTTTTCTTCAATAGGCACTCCATCTGATGTCATGATGGGATCTGTTTTGCGCATCTGCTCCAATGTGATTGTGAAGATGGCATGGGAACGACTATTACATGCCGAAAATAAAGTATAAGGTTCATTAAACAAAGAAGTCAAATACAGTAATAGAAAAACAGTGTTGCAAATAGCCCGCTATAGCTCGGGCTATAGCCCCGCTATAGCTTTTTGAGATAGATGCCACAACGATATTGCAAATATTACCGCGTAGATAGCTCCGCTACTTCAGCCGCTAACTCCGCTATATTTGAGTTATGAACTTAAGTACATATGATTTTTGAAACATAAATCATAAATCAAGTCAAGGTGATGAATTTAGTTATTCATAGTTCATATCGTGTTTGTTTTCTTGGTTAAGTGGATTGTTCAGCCGCTAGAAAAGATCGCAAATGCATATTTTAATGCTGACATATTTCGATGATGACATGCACTTATGAAGTGTGGGCTGAAATTGATTAAATCATTAATTTTTTGTCAAAAATTTGCTATGTTTTACAAAACGCTATAGGCAATAGCTTTTTCGATAGCACTCCGCTAAATTCTATAGCCCGCTATTTGCAACATTGGAAAAATTAGGTAGTCATTATGACTGAATGTGCTCTAAAGCACTAAAGCAGAAAAAAAAAACAGGAAAATTTGATACGGATATTGAGGAAAAAATAGCAAGAATGTATACTTTCTCCTGCACCAATGATTTACAGTCTTGATAGTGCCATTTTATAGTCATGGATGTGTGAATTTTCTTCCTTCTAGAGGAGGTAGTTAAAGAGTGCTTAGGATGCTAACCTTGACTGGTTGTTCATGTTGTACTTCCTTGCGCGACTTAGGGAACCTTGCTCAAGGCACGCAGTCATTTCCTTCTGAGTAGTGACATGAACTTCGGTCGATCCAGCTAGCGTTATGACCCCATTCGACGCCTCTCGAATCTGCACAGGGGGTTTCCCTGGCACTGACAGTTTTCCATGACCATTGCCGTTCTCAACTTTTCCCACAACTGCAGTAGCAGGATCAAGCAAATCCCTGACCTCTTCTTTCAAAATCTACCAAGACAAACACGCAACGCAAATAAGCTTGATATCATAAGACACTGCACAAAAAAGTGTTTGTTTTGATTCAGTTCACCAGAACAAACTCTTCTACCTCAATGAATGAGACGCGTAATTGGAATTCCACTTGACTTTTCAGGTTCTCTATCTTGTCAAACAACGCAGCCATGGCTCGCGGGATGATCCCAATGTATGACCCCTCCTTGCACGCTGTTCCCATGGTGTATGTCTTCCCCGATCCAGTCTATAAATGAAAATGAGAAACATATTGAAACAAATCACCTTATTAATACGATTTGGAGAAAAAGTACTACTGAAAACCATCTGTATTTCTTTCTCCAAAAGATAGGTTTTTTTTAAGGGAAAAAAAAAGAAACAATCCTCCTCGACTCATTATATGCCTGTTTGACTAATGGGTTGGGTTCCTTCTGAAATCATCTGGATTGTAAGGATTAGTATCTAAATCCCATCTATTAGTACTACTGAAATGACCAGCTACCCATCATCATGGCAGAAACAGCTGGGAGAGGAAAAATAAAGAGGGGCAAAGGATTGCTGTTCCCCCCCGGCAGCACCACATGCGGTGGTGCTGGCTTTAGGCCCCAACGTGGTGGTCCAATCTTTGGCAGCATCAATGGCACATGGGGGCAAAATGATTGACGGAGACATGGGAGGAGAAGTGGTGTGGCGAAGCGAAACCAGACCTGGCCGTACGCGAGCACGGTGGCGTTGTAGCCCTGGAAGAGGCCCTCCACCAGCGGCGCCACGCACTCGTCGAACATCGCCGCCGACGGCGTGCCGGAGCTGCCGTAGACATGGTCGAAGGTGAAGGAGTGGCTGCCGATCTGGACCTGCGCAACAACAACCAGACGCGCATGTCTCAGCAAAAAGATACTGCAATGATGGTGGTCAAATCTCGTCGCCATCTAATCATCATTATTGGCAAAGCGCTGTAGTTAGAAATCCAATTGGGGAGAAAAAGCAGTTGTGTTGCTGCCATGCAGCCCACATGTGCAAATATGTCATCGTCATCATTGGTATGTGAGGTAAGGGAGCAAAGTAACTTTTCATCTTCACCAAAAAAATGCTTCACCCGAAAATGATCGCAAAGACCGAGAAGAAAGAAACCGGCGAGGAACCCGAGAAAGGCAACAACATTGGCAGCTGGAAAACAAAACGGAGATCGTCTAGAAAGCATAAACAGTTGTTGTTTTTTTTGGGTAATTGAAACACAAACAGCTGTTAAACCTAAGCCAGATCTCAGTGTTAATCCTTCAGTTTCATGCAAATGATACCTTTTTTAACAAAGATAATAGATTTTGCCCCTCAAAGAAGAAAGGGAAACAAGCAGTGGTGGGGAAAAGTGAGAGTCGGATCAAGAAAATTGGACAGAAATTCCGGTGGCGATAATTGCATGACGCTGACAGGATTCCTGCCCTGATACGGAAAAGCAAGAGCGTTAACAAGATTGGAAGCAGCTTCACACCACAAATGGCCCTGCCGACACAACTTTTTCTTTTTTTTAGCTTGGTGAGGGTGAAACAGGAGTAGCTAGACACATTCAATGAGCACAAAAAGAAAAGGAAAGGTGAAGAAAAAGGAAGAGTAGGCTTCTCTCACACAGCTAGGGACCTAAACAGGGGAAGCACCTAGATTCCTAATTCCAGATTCCGAGAAGTTCTACTCCTGAAGATCTTGATGCAGGAATGGAGTGGACAGAAGTCATTGATCTATTCTCTGCGCAGCAGTTGTGATAGACAGATAGTCATCCATGTTTTACTGTCATTGGAGTTACTGAGTCTTGACCGAGTTACAAATGGTCGATGAAGATCAGGAATCACTATGACAACATTACGCATTCTATTCTCTGTAGAGCACAAGTTCTACAGTAACTAGAGTAGTACACGATGGTTTGGTACTAGGGGATAACAGAGCCACTGGTGCCAAAAAAGAATTGTTGTTTTAAATAAAATTCAACAATCCGAAAATCTGCAGACAGTGTCACCTGTCTCTCAGAATCGTACTTAAAAAACAGAGGAAAATATCAGGACAGTCATATTTCAGAATTGAGTCAATCCAAAGTCCAAATCATATCAGGACAGTCATATTTCAGAATTGAGTCAATCCAAAGTCCAAATCGAGTACTGAATGCCCAGAAAAGAAGAAGAACAAAGGCAGCAGGGGGAGAAAGCGCCAAAAATTCCCAAAGAAATCCTCTCCAATCCGAGAAAGCAGAGCACAGATTGGGTTACCTGTGGCTTTCCGGGCACTACGGCGACGCAGTCCTTACATCCCTGCAGCTTCTCGTCGCCGATGAGCGGCCGGACGTGGACTGCCACCTTGACGCTGCAATCCTCGCCGTGCTCCATCGTCATCTTGGCCACCGACCATACAACACCGGCAAGTGCTCTGCTCTGTCTCTTGCCTCAATGCAAGCAGCCCCAAGAACAGGGAGGGCAATAAGACAGAGAAGGAGGAGGAGAGAGAGAGAGAGAGGAGTGAAGCGCGGATTAAAGAAGAAGAAGATGGGGGTGAAAGGAAAGTAGGATGGTCAGTGGCGAGTAACAGCGGCCACTACCACGGCCGATCGATCACTCTTCTTGCTTCTCCTGCCACACCATCATGGTTTCTTGGGTTGCACTGCAATCTCTCTCTTTCGCCGCCGAGCAGGCAGTGCAGTGCAGGGGAGGTTAGGGTTGCAGGTAGCAGGCTCGTAGATAGAGATGGAGATGGGTTCAGGTGGAGATGTTGGTGACTTGGTGGTGTGGTGAAGGAATGGAGGATGAAGAAAAACTTCACCCACACTTCTGCAACTACTGCCACCACCACCAGCAGCAGCAATTCTTGCCGATCCAACCGCAGCTGCAATTGTGCCTACAAATGCTGCTGATCCAAAGCCGCTGCTATTCCAGTGTTGGATCTTCCTGGGGTGCCCTGCCTCCTTGCTGCTGCTGTTCTTTGGGAGGTCTGTGTTCGGTGGTGGGTGGAAATGGAGGAGGACAATGAGAGGGAGAGAAGGGTGTGTAGTGTAGTGTAGGTGAGGGTTGTATGTGTGCGAGGTGCCCCTGTCTTTTTATTTTTTTTTTTTCTCCACACCTTTCTTTCTGGTGGGACTGCAGGGCTTACTGGAACGGAATGGATTGTTACCACTGTCCACTGCAACAAGGACATGGCATCTTCTTGGTTGTTAGTGACCCACACCCCACCTACGACGTACTGGCTCGCTCGCTCCTCTCTCTCTCTCTCTCTCTGGCCGTAATTCCTGCTTGACTTTTCTCTTATTACAGTTTTCTAACACTAATGGCTCTGCAAATATCATTGCTCAAATTGTCTTATTTCAGAATTGGATTTTGGATTCCGAAATTTGTATGCAAAGGCCACATAATTGCCCCCATAATCTCTCTTCCTCTTCTGTAATTGAAGTTAATGCTCTTTCTCCTTTCCATTTTTTAACGGGATTTTCACTTTACTGTTGTTCTGGTTCAGTGCGCAGGAACAGACTCCTGCCGGGTATAATGGACAATGTAGAGCTAGATAAGGCAAATTTTACAATGCTTGGGAGGTATGGGAGGTATTTCTGTGTCTATGATATGTGGGCCCGGTTTGAGGTATCAATAGGGGGTATTGGGAGGCATCGGGTGTGTCCTATGGTCGTGGGCATACGTATCGTCCGCTCCAACGCCTCTCCAATTAGAGAATTAAAAATTCATAGAATTTCTTTTTCGTAGTTATATTTTTGATCATGGTAAAAGGGTGCATTCACATTATCCAATATATTTTGGAAGAGTAATGTTAGAGATGTAATGATTTAAGTACTATAGTGATATTATATGGGAAGTGCTAATTTTCAGCTACTGAAAAATGGCTTTGCTTTCAGTCGACAACTACCAACCGAAGGATGAGGATCCAAGGCTGCTGCTGCATCATCTTCAACCTCCGTTCGCTCGCTCGCTGTCTCTCTCTCTCTGCTCTCTCTCTCTCATCTCTCTCTCTCTCTCTCTCTCTCTCTTCTCTACGCTCCCCCGCCTACCCCCTCCTGTTGTCCCCGGGGCGTTCCCGCCGCCGTGTCCGCGGCTTCTTTCCGCCGCCCTAACTAGTCTCGTCGAGCTGCCCCGGCCTGGCCACCGCCATCTCCTGCCCGCGGCGGCGGCGTCACCCTCCTCCAGCGCTTCGCCGTCTCGCCCACCATCGCCTGGCGGCCTACTCCCCCAAACCCCTTCCTTTCTAAGTCCGCGCCGTAGATACCCGGAAGCCCGACCCCTGAACACTAACCCTTCTCCCTAACTCCTGAATTCAACGTCGTCGACTGAAAGGATGCCCGATTTAGTCGACTGAAATAGATCAATGTGTATTAATATTTGTTGGAGAAACGTATATCATAGGGTTAGGTTCGTTCCTCTCCTCAACGACTATGACGCCGCCACCAGTGCCGCCTTCTTCTCCGATGCCGGCAGAGGCGGCGACGGGAAGAGGGTGAGGGCGACGGCCACGGTCCACGGCGCTGGCTGATGTTATCCTGGATGACAGGACGACAGGGCTTGGGTCACCGGGGACTGTTTACCATACTACCCTTGGAATTAATTCACAAAAAAAGGTTATTTTGCGTAGGTTGGGAGGTAATAGGAGTATTGGGAGGCTATTCCAAGCATTGTAAAAGGGTACTGGCCCACAGGCCACTGTGTACATGAATAATCCAAACATATGGAACAGTAGGAACATTATTCAGCTTGTTGAAATAGAGGCTTATGTCTTTTATAAGATTAAAAGTGTCTTCAGTGACCGTTGCGCTGTGCAACGTGATAGAGCGTTAGCTCTTCCGCCGAAAATCAGGTTCTCGCCTTTTTTTTCACTATATGGATTTCCAACCATGACCTCTGCAATTTGAACATGACATGTGAGTTATATATGTTTGTTTGTAATCCTATGCGAGTAAGTAGATCAGATTCAGGATCATCATACCCATTCATCAAACAAAACCATGGTGTTATATACAGTTTTCAAATTGTTTCTCTCTTCATAAATGTGCATTATACTAAATTTGCCATGAATTGAGTCAATAGTCAAATGCACCTATAATGCCCCTGTGCTTCTTCCCATCATCAGTACATTCTTTGCAAATTTCAATATAATTTGACTAATTGAATTCTAATTAATTTCTATAATTAAGCATCCACTGTTAATAAACATTTTGTTTCCTCACAGAGTAGGTTAGCAATAAAAGCACACATTGAATATTATTAATTTGTTATCATTTACAATATAAGCTATTTTGATATGATTTCCCTCCAAATTGGATTCTGTACTTCGTAATAAATAGTCAACATATCTGCAGGATTTATGACGAAAAATACTAATTTAGGCGAATCAAGTTGTTTAAAATACCAAGGAGATTGTTCAAAAGATAATTCCGTGGTAATTTAACAGAAGAATTCGGAATGGATCTTTGCCCTTTTTTCTATACCGGTTATGGGTCAAATCTATTCTGTGCTAAATGCAGAATTGACTGAGCATGACAACCTAGAGTATATTAGCTCGTGCCGTTACATCTAAGAATATTGTTTCTAACTTTTTCCCTTCAATTTGCTAGAAACAATGTCCCCATCTCCTCCCTCCTAACGTTGGCTTCACATCCACATCTCTCCACACCAATATATCTATCATACCACACGTACCAAAACAGAAAACTCAGACCAACCACGTGACAACACATAATTTGGTTATATGGCATCTCAAAAAGAAGAGAAAGGGGTTCGGTTACTGCACGGGATGGAGATATATGTATTAGACCGAGGATCTGATCGAAGGAAGTAAAGTTGCAGGAGCCTAGCATATAACATGGCTGCGTCGTACGTGATGCGGCAGCTGAAACAACACTCCTAACTGGGAAGCTGAGGCGTCAATTTATTCGGTTGCGTCCATTGCCGATAGCATATATATGTTGGGGAGGCGTAGGCGTTGTGGTTTAAACAGATCACATTTGGTCAGGAGAGTGTTACATGACTGATGCTAACTCTTCACCTCTCCTAATAGTGACTTTATGCGTAGTTTATGCAAAGAAGGTGATGCCCCTCTCGCGCATCACATTATCATATTTGTTTGTGAAAAGTGCTAGCTCCCTTTCACGTCGAGATGCAGCTGGTAGTTAGCCAGTCCCATGTGACTTCAGCAACAATTTATTTATTTATTTTAAATTTCTCTGGATTTTGTATGAAAAACATTATTTTTTCTTTTATGCAGTAAAGTTATATTCCAAGGGCAAACTTCCTCATGAGATTTGGTTGTCAACTGTTAAAATTAATTAACTCTACAGGAATACAGCAGCCTGGGCTGGCCGACCGACCTCTCTGCTCCTTTTTTTTTAATTGACTCTTCCTTTTGTAGTTGCTTTGCTCTTTTTTATATGATTTTTAATTAACCTAGTCATGGACATTACTTGGAATGTATGTATGTATGTATGTATGTTGGTGGAGGCCCCATGCATACTGGCCTGTGCATAATTAATCAAATGGGGAATCTGTGTTCACAGGAAGTTTCTTGGATCATAAGGGTCTTATATGTGTATAGAATTTCGGACATGCATGTTACTCTATGAACCCATTTTTTTATATATTTTAAGGAGCAGCTAATCATGTGTTTGCCTGTCAATGCATGCATTCTCTTTGATTAGTAGAAAACTTTGATATTATGTTCTTTTTCCTTTGCTTTCATGTTTTAGAATGACTGGGTCTATCAGCGAACCGAATTTCATAACACCATAAGAGACTCTAAATCTGTCACATTAATAAATATGGTCATCATAGCTTCATCCACTAGGGACAGAACTGCTTGTCATATTTAGAAGAAATATGCAAGAAAGACCTATCATTTGTCACAAACCAACAAACTCATACAGCAAGATCTGTTTGGCAGCTAAATTAAAGTGCAAATATATTTAACAGGGTCAAGTTCTGCTATTAATTACATCTGTACTATTTAACCATACAAAAGTTAACTAGTGAAAGCTTCATCCAATACATCACTAATCCAACCAGAACTGCAGTTTTTGATAACTTAGATCCTATCAACCAAAACATCAGTAATCTAGTCCCCTCCTAGCTAGTAGGGTAAATATAATGCACATTAATTACTTAGTCGTTCATTAGCTAGGGAATGATTAGTCAAAAAAATTCCAATCAAAATATACTACCATATGTCGATATAGTTATGAATGTAGGAGTAATCCTATAACGTTTCAACTTGCGTAACTCCAATCCCTATAACATATTTTTGCTCATTTATATAATTACATTATCTATGCATATTTAATATTTTTAGAGGAAAAAATAGCATGTGACATTTCTGAAGATGCATAATGTAACTACATTGATTATACATTAACTGATGATTCAATCGAATAAATTACATTACATGATCCATCACTCTATATATTCGATACAAATTAAAATGAGTTGCTCGAGTACTGGTCTGTACATTGCCACAATTTGTTGGATATAAATGCTACTCTTCAATTCATGTGCATGTCCAAGAAGGACAAAGTATTGCCTATATTGAACGATTTCATTCATGTAAAAACGCAAATATTTATGAAAATAATGTCAAATCACACTTAGAATTAATGTACCATATTCACAAAAGTATTCAAGAGTAAATCACAGGTCAGGCAATGATCTTGTGACGGTTCATTTCTAGCGTTAATAATATATTTATCAACTGAACCCTTTAATGTTTTCAATAAAAAAAGTGTGTAGACATTTGGATCAGTTCAACAGATCTTCATAACTTTACACATTATAAACAAAATTTCTTCATTCGACAAGAAACCGAAATAAGTTTCCTAGGAACAAAAGCATGCGAGCATACCCAGCAGTCAACATTTCATTAGTGCTTCTAGTACCAAGTACTTCAAGCTTTCAATCTTGCAGAAAATAGCTTGTCATAAATTGTTCTTCAACAACTTTCTCGTACCTTCTCCAAGAGACCTTTGTTCAACTCGCATTTTGTTAAATCTTAAAGAGGAAACAGAATTGCTAGCAGACACAGATGGAAAGTCCACAACCCCAAAGGTGGTACTTCTGAGTATGAAGTCAAAACGGTACTCTTCGTGTGCTTATGTCTGATGAAAGCATTACTCTGCATCAATCGCACGATTCTTCTAAAAAACAAACAATGATGCAAGTCGCTTCAAATTCTGCAGGCTTATTCATCAGTCCAACCTGACAAGTTCAAAAATAAATTCAAAATCAGTCCAACCTCTGAGGCATCTGTGTCCTAGTCTGCTAACAACATCTCAGGCTCTGTTCATGTGGCGGCTTTACCAAGTTTGTTGTTTTCCATTTAGGATAACACTGTTACTCAACCGCACCATTTAAATAAAGTTAATTAAGGTCCTATTGATGGGCTCCATATATCAAGCAGCTTTCTTTCTTTTTTTTTAGCGAGGATATCAAGCAGCTTTCAATTCGCTTGACGTGATTACACTTAACTGGATACTATATATGCTCCTAAGAATCAAGCATATGCACGCATACGAAAAACACAGTTGCCTCATGTGGCAAATCTCAATAGAAGATGTCCTTTTGGCTTTTGGCGACCTGATTTCATTTGCCTAATCATAAAGCTCTTTGTGTTTTTTCTCGGCATGCACTTGTATTAAATCCAATTGTTCTCGGCACTCATCCCCTTCTCGGACCAGACTTAACTGGACCCTCCATTATTTGTTGTCACAATCAAAACTTGATCAATTTATACTCACCTTCTCATGTGATCTAGATTTATGTACACCGAGGCAAATCATAGAAACTGTTCATTCAACATGGTGTACGTGCTGGACACATGGAAATTTCAAAGGTGGCATGACTTGTTAGCAAGTAAAGCATCAATGGGTGCATGTGGAGGGTAAAAATCCCACACCTGCCCAACCCAACCCAACACACCACACCCACTGGCACCTGTAGCAAAGTGGACAGATGGTGGGGAGTGCAGTGCCCCTTTGTTTAAAGAATGCAAATGACCCCTTCGCAAGTGCTATCTTGCTTCTAATAAGTGATTAGCAAGTAGAAGAGAGAGGAGAGCAGCACCCCCTGACAGGCAGTTTGTTGAGTGAATAAGCACAGGAACAGCTTGTACAACGCAGAAACAACCCAGCAGGCACATGACCACTAAATATGCGATGACCCCTCCCTCACATGCAGCAACAATATTGTTCCCTTCCCTCCCCCACTCTTATTAAAAGGGTTGGTTGAATGGGGCAGCAAGGAATGTCAACTTTTTCCCAGCTTATGGATCAAAAGATGAAACCGGCTTTGCTTCCCAGCACAAGCCACCTCCTATTCTCATTCAGATCACGGCGGCTTGCCTTTGAGGCAACTGGCTAGTGCTATATGTCTTTATCATACCTTCAGAATACAAAATATTGGCAGCTGATGTAGGAAAAATTGGATAGCTGGAGGCCAAATCAGTACAGATTGAACAGGGACTCCATCTAATTCTGAAAAACGAAATACTTGACAGCTGGCTAATAATGTGGAACCTGGTTTGCATTAATTTTTACTGTGAACTTTAATCTGAACCGTTGAAGACTTGAGCCAGGACATTAGTCCACTCTCCCTCCAAGAGTAGCTTAACTTAATAAAAATGTGTAACAGGGCAGCCTTTATGAACTTGTTTGCCAGTAGGCTGCACGTTTCCCTCTCATAGCTACCAGCTGCAGGTGTTTCAGTACACTTGCTGATGATGCTCCTCTCTTAATAAAATATCAATCTCAGTGATAATAACAGAAGGCAATATATGACCTGCTGCACTTGAACACTGACCATGAAGATGTTAATCCCGGTGTTACCAATAACTGTGTTCAAAGAACATGCGCCGAGATTAGCAATTAATTAATTGCACTGGACAAGCCTGTTATTTGTGTGTGTGTGTGTGTGTGTGTGTGTGTGTGTGTGTGTGACGCGCAGAACTCAAAGAAGAACACCAGGTTGCAAAAAAGAAGAAGAAGAACACCAGAGAAAATAAAGGTCAAATAAGACTTAACCCTGATGTCGATTCGAATTGTCCTCAAGTGTACAACAGAGTGGTCTACTAAAATATTATCCTGGCTCATGCATTATATTGCTGAGACAAAAATGTTCAACAAATCTGATAGTAACAAGGTTCGTTGTGCCTGTTTGTTGCCAGTTAAATCGATGCTTGAGATGTGCCCTACCTATAAGCTAGAAAAACCGCATCAATTAATGTTATATTAATTATAACAATAAAATTTTTAAATTAAACAATTAAATTTATAATACTTTTGGTACCAGAAGCCTCCCTCTATGTGCATATTATCTACTACTTCAGGATGTTCAAGATTCATCTTTTTTAAATTTAGAGTATAATTTGTTCCAATCACTTAGGATATTCTCAGTAAATCTAACAAGGCACAGTTTTGTAACAAAGACCAACCGAGGTAACTACAGACTTAGATCCATCAGTTTTTAGTTTCTTTTTTTTCTTCTTCATAGAGCAGCATAGCCAAGACTTGTTTTATTCAAGATTGGTGTAGAGCACATTTTTTTCTTCATAGAGCAGCAGAGCCAGCACTTCAATTATTTGTCCTTTTTGACGTATACAGTAAAATGACAGAATGAAGAATGTCTGTCCCAAGTTTGTGGTAGGGGCCATTCCTAAGCAGAAAATTAAGTGACTGACTGAGGGAATGAATGATATAATTATAAAATTCAAATTTTTTTCATTATGCACTCTCTTCACGAAAAAAATTAAATAACTTCTTGGCACTGTCCAGTCTTTTCTTGGTCCTATACATACATATCTGAATGATGTTGATGAGAATTGAGACTTTAGGCAATCGCAATAGTCAGCCGCGAAAATGTGTTCAGCCAGAAGCAGCAGTTTTTTATGACTACTGAGTGTCATTTGAATGACAAGCATTGAAATTACCCAAAGTCCCCAAAGCAAAATGATATATCCCCTCAGATTATCCTTCAGAATTGGCCTGAGAAATCAGTTCATTTTCTCACTGCTTCTAATTAAGCTACTGGTCCAGATGGTCCCTATACAAATATGCATTTTTATAATATAAATGAGGGCTGCTGTTCTATCTCGATCGGTAGATACGAAGTGGCATGGAGAGGAAGGATTCGTGGATGTCAGTAGAGTTTGTCGGCACATATGTGAGCTCAACGTGGCCACTAATAGGCTTCAAGAAGGTTTGCTGATCTTCACAGAGCAACCGATCGATAGCTAGTTTTCTTGCCTTTTTCGCTTTTCCTGAATCCAATCCTAGCACCCGATTGGATTGGTATTTATTGGAAATCAGTACTGGTTCCGCACCAATGTAGGAGCCTCTATAAAATGTTATATGGTACAAACTGTAAATGTGAACGACTGAACGACGACCACCAAACCAAACAGTATATCTACATAGTAGATATAACATCTACTCCCTTTAGAATTTCTAGAGGTCTTATGAGGATATGAGGAAGTTTTTTCAAAGTGTAACACATATCTTATTAGAAGATATGAGGACCGTGAATCTATTGATATGCGGACTGTGAATCTATCATTTATATGCTAGATATGCACATATTTGACAGCTTGATGGTCAAATTTACAATGTTTGACTTGTTCAAATCCTAACGCACCTTATGCTTTGAAATTGTAGGCGACTAAATTATTCAGACGTTTTTAACAGGAAAACTAAATAGGATATCATTTGCATTTAGCGCAAATGTACTTTACTGGTGTACTTTATTTATCAGTATGTGGTTATGAAAATATATATGGTATAATTTTTATTCATCAAGGCAATAAAATAAGCTGTTGGTCCCAGAAAGTTGTGTTCTGGTTATCCACTCTTTGGATTTGTGGTACACACCTTTAGTTCAATCAGGAAACTGAATGAATGATGCATGGATAATGGAAACATGATTAAAGCTGGACCATCAGCTTTATGGAATCCTAGTTTCTACTTTGATGCATGCTGATGTATTGTGAGCGAGAAGACCATGTTGCTGCCAGCAACAGCCGAGCGTGTAGGACATCATGTAGGACTGATGCATTGTGATTCCTTCATTTTCAGTCTCAACCACGAGCAAGCCGCTTAGTGCTAGACTGCTAACAATTGCTTGCCAGTAATATGCATGGTTTGCCTATAGAGGGGCGGCGCTCACCATATATAATACAAGGTTGAAAAGTTAGTAACCCTCCAATCGGTAGTATATATATGTCGTGACAGGTCCTAGGATTCCTCAAAACTGTCATGTTACTTATTGATGGCTTTTGACCATCAATAAGTAAAATATTGTTCAGATTTAGTAAAATATATATGACATTTGTGTTTATTTTCACCATAAAAAATATTTGTGTTTATTTTAGTATTTTCACAAAAAATGCTGATCAACTGTCGTCCAAATGCATTATATCGGAGGCAGCTGATTGAAGTGTACTTTTGACCTACCCATATATGGAGAAGGTCATTAGCATAAGCTTGTGGAAAGAGTGAAATATTGGCGACCCTCTAACTTGTTAGGTGTGTCACACAACAGCAGAAACGCATTGCGTTTGGAAAGTACTGTAGCAGCAGTAAAAAAAAAAGACGCCAATCACTAGAGTGGTAATGGTGGGGACTGAAATGAGAACCGCCGCTAGAAAAGGCACAACGACTGGGAGCAATACCACACCAACTGTCGCTACAAATGGACAGGGATGTACATGTAGCGGCACTTCATGGCATCGACCGCCGCTACAAATTGGACACTATGGCGGCGGTCATGCTACCAAACGCCACTGCAAATGAGGGGCGTTTGTAGCGGTGGTTTGTAGCATGACCTGCTATCACAGTGTTGTTTCTAGAAGCAGCATTTGCTACGGCCAACCGTTACAGTGCTCCCTTGCGAGTATAAAAGATCCCTTTGAGCCGCTCACTGTTCTGCAAATATAGATGCTGATTTGTAGCTACGTGTGAGTAGCTGCATTTTGCCGAACCGCCACTACAGTCCATTATCAGCTCGTCGCTACAGAGGTTTTATATTGTAATGTCATCTAGGTCTATATATTCTCAAAATGCACATATTGGTCCTGGAACAATCAAAACCATTCACCAGCGACCCATAGACGGTTGCAAGCATGATTTTGGCTTTAAAAAAAACTACAAAACTAGAAGAAAGGAGAGAGGGCTCGTCTAAGGAAAAAATGGGAAATTCAACGGGGCTCCTCGAATTTTTTTTCATGCCAAAACCATGCTCTAAAACGGTGGATCATTGGTGAACGGTTTTGATAGCTTCGGGACTATATGTGGTTTAAGAGTTTGTAGATCTAAATGACGCACTCTGACAAATTGAAGGGCCCAGTGAATTTCACTCGTCTGAAAATGATGCCTAGAGTGTTATGCAGATACCGCTAGCTAGATATGCTTGCAGTACTCTTCGTCAAAAAAATATGCTCTCAGTACGAACTACTTAATTAGCTATGCATGGACCGAATTAGCCTGAGAAGTCCATCGACCTAAGCTCATAGCATGGATCTTTAGGAACAGATTAATTATCAGCACCTACGTACGAGTATCGTAATACTCCAAGGCAGAACTTGTGATATGAGTTAAAAGACTTGATAATTGCTCAGATAAGAGGCTTTGTTCCACTGGAGAGCGGTGGGTAAAAATCTCACGCGTAAGTCATTGACCACCTAGAAAAATACAAAGAAGCCGCCATTAGAAAACACTTTTTCAGCATTTTCACAACCATAGATCCTACATTCTTTTTCCTCAATATATGTAGAATGAGAACAAAAATTCCATATAGAACCTTCAACGCATGCTGATTACAAACTGAATCTCGTGTAGCACGTATGCTTAACAGAAGACAGACTAGAATTGTATATCAACTTATTCCATCTCTATCTATCAGCATATAGTATATTGCCATATAGGTAGTTCCACTTGGGATGCACGCACACAACGCGTCATCTTAATTTGCGCCTCATCCTAGATCACTTCTTTGACTGTTGTCAGCTCCAAGGAACAGATCGTGACAAGATCAAATTTATTTTACGCAACGATATATTCCTATATGCAGCAGCAGCGAGAGAAAAGACGCCGAGATCTTGCAATGTAAGAAGCACCATGTTTGCTATTGCTTACAAGTAAGTGGATCCATGTAATCCATAATTATTGCTTCATGCTTAGGTGTAAGGCTGTCGTACAAAATTCCATAACACACAATACATAACCTCCCACCTAATGTGTATTTTAGTGTGATCCGGAACAAACGGCACTTAGCTAAGAGTACACGCATGTGCCGTACGTAGTGGTTGGACAGATCAAGTTTTGTTTGGCAGCTAAGTACGAAATCGTGGCTGCAAACTTGTACGTGTACGGCTGGGGAAGTAGTGGCGGCCACAGGGTACGGTCCGTACCCATACCGGTTGTATATACTATACTCCCTCCGTTTTAAATTGTTGTTGCCATTAATTTTTGACTTAAGTTTGATCATTCGTCTTATTTAAAAATAATTTAAAAATTATCACATTTTTTGTTATAATTTGTTGTATCACTAAAAGAAATTTAATCATAACTCATAAGTTTGCATATTTGAAATAATGTTTTGAATAAGATGAATGGTTAAACGTAATTCAAAAAGTCAACGTGACCTCGGCTGGTGTATTTTTTGTTCTTTTGTTTTCAGCATAAGACAGCTGATCAAACTGAATCAATGAGTTGCGAAAAGGCCTGTAGCTTAGTGATTAGAAGAACCTCAGTAGCATCTGAGGTCCTGGGTTCGACTCCCATTGGAGCGAATTTTCTAGGATTTAACGACGTTGTGCGTTCAGCGGGAGGCGACGTGGCCGTCGACAGCGAAGCGCCAGTGGTGACTTCGTCAATCTCGAGGGTTTACTGGCTCAGTCTTCGAGGATGCTCATAAGGGTAGGGTTTGTGTATGTGCGTTCATAGGGGTGAGTGTGCGTGCGTTGTGAGTGTCTGAGTTGTACTGTGTAATCGGAAAAAAAATAAAAAAATACAACTGAATCAATGAGTTCATAACAATTCCATATCGTCAATCTCTGGCCCATTCACATCCACGTGCACTGCCAGCTCATCAATCTGACGTGTACCAAACTTTACTTTTCTTTCCTCCACGTGTAGTGCTAGTGCCAGCTCACCGATCATCATGACCAAGTTTAATCTCACCAGAAAATGTGACGCGTGCCATCAACGCGAGGCGCGTTCTAGATTTGATTTGGCTGGTGACACCTCACCAAACTGGCCGTAGGATATATGAATAAATAAATTTTCAAACAGACGCGGCATCCGTGAAAATGTCCGGTAAGGAAAATAATTGTCGCTTGACGTAGAAGGCGTCACTCGTTCGGGACTTTTGGGGTCACCAACAAGCAGTCATTTCTTTGACTGGTGTCAGCTTGGAGTAACAGATACGAGATCCATTCCATTTCACGCAACCATGTCCAGTTCAGATGCAGTAAAACCATAGTGATGAAAGCCTCTGTCAAAACTGGTTCCAGTTCCAGTTCCAGTAGAATTCAGTGATAATTTGAGGATGTCACGCTTGGTAACAATAAAATGAAATCCTCCATTGCAAACTAGCCTTAGACAAGAGGAAACACGACTATAAAAGTTGGACCGAGATTTACTGATTAATTAGTCGGCACGCTCTCAACAATAGACAAGGTGCCACCTTCAGAAACAACTGAACGTCAGGTGATATAGCACGGGAATAATTTGACAGGTTCTCCCTAACTAAATTATGGGTGAACATGTATAAGTGCTGTGCTGCATTCAGAAAATGGCCATATTGAGACATTACACTGCTACACTATTTCTCCCTCACAATAGATTCTTGCAACCCGCTTCTTTCTTCCTGACTAGAACTTGTGTGCCTTGGACTTCTCTATGCTCTTCCAACCATCCATTGCCATGCCCGTGTTGGCACCAATGTCGTTACACGTAGAAACTAATCCAGGGTCATCACACTTACAGAGGAGAATATATACGACTAGGTAGCTAGGTTGGCAGCACAGGATCTAGGTTGTTTAGGAATCTAGCTAGGGCGAGAGACAGCATGAATGGAGATTGGCCTTTAGCCAGGCATGTGACCGAGGAACTCGATCCATGATGACCTAAAGCATGAAGCAAGGAATCGAAGCATCCTATTCCGAGCTGCTTTGCACGCTGCTTCTTTCTCTCTGTGCACGTCCTGTCACCACGTGAAGAGGTGCCCCGATTATATATGTAGCGTATCTTCGAGCTCAATATTTAATCTGTTTTAGTTTGTTTGCTGACAGAAATGCTGAGCATTAGAACGAATTTGAAGGTGACATATATACATCAAGATTTGGAATTTTTTTTTTAGAAAAGGATCCAGATTTGGATGGAGCTAGTCGATATTCGACTCAAGCACGTTTTCCATCGCGTGCAATAAGAAATATGCCAAACTGTAATTGTCGAAATCGCACTTGGTCTTGAAGGACAGATAGCTCTATGTTGTCGCAACAAAAAGATAGATTTATGGTTTTCTTTAGAGGAAGAATTTTCATGTTAAAATAAAGCGAGAAGAATTTTTTTAAAAAAAAAAGAGAGGAAAAAGGTTGGCGTGAGAGAGGAGAGGTCAATAGCGTGCGGGTCCCAGCGAAGCCAAACGGTGCGAGCAATGGCATCGGCGGAGAGTGGGCCGCTGCGGTCACGTGGCCTGCCTGTTGTTTCCCGCAATGGGCCAGTTGCAAGCCGTATGGTCCCGCTACTTTTTACGGCAGGCCCACCAATTAACAAGCGCTTAAAGCTGGTTACTTAAAAGGTCACACGTCGCTCAAGTCACACGCACACAGCTGCACATCATCCTGCAAACACTAGAGCTTACGTAAGGTGCCAGGCAGTCAGTGGCTCAGCGTACGTGCATCAGTAACTGCTGCCATGTGTATTAGTGTTGAACAGAATTTGACCATGGAATCCGAGGGAAACCCTGTGGCTTGACTGACTGAATGAACTCGTGAGCTAATCTCAGGCTTTTCAGGGTGTGGTCAACGCAGAGGCTACCACTTTGGTCTCTGATAGTACCTGTTTGTAGCGCTACAGCTCCATTGCACCGTGCAGGTGCAGCAACAAGTTCTTTTGCAGTTTTACAGAGGGGGAATGCTTACCAAAGGCTCCATTGCACGGTGGTGTAACAAGTTATTTTACAGTCCTAGCTTCCGTAACGAACGGCTGTGGTAAAATTAAGGCTCTTCTACTTTGTGGTCTTGTAATGAAAGCCTGTGTGAGATCCTATATTGCTCTGCTGCGTCATGCAAGAATTTTGTTTCACGCTTACATATTTCCGTTTTCCCCCCTATAACGAAATTCTGAGTGGGATCTTCCTGCCTGAACCCTCGCTCCTGCATCCTGCGAAGATGTTGCCAAATAACAACATACTACTAGTATATCGTACTAGCAATCACCATTCATTGTCCTTCACTAGAAAATGATTAATCAACAGATATGCGGGTACTATATCGATCACTGCCGATTCAAACTGACAGCGAAAATTCATCCATCACACGGTTAGTTAATTGTGCCGTTTCGTGACATGATGCAGAAGCAACAATAATATGCGCCATCCCAAGGAGGATAAAGATCAAAATCTCTATCCTTTTTTTTTTTTTGACCAACAGGAGGGGTCTCCCCGACTCCCTATCTTTTGCTGGTGATATATACCCCCTCTCGATGTCCCGTAAATTTTTCCTCTTCTTTTTTTAAGAATCGATACCGTACTGTTACTGTAATGACGAGAAGTGGCTTCAAAGCAAATAAAGCATGAGAAAATGGCAGTGCACCATAAACGTCATCGTCA
The DNA here is from genome assembly GCA_012490785.1 of Eragrostis nindensis. Classification (NCBI taxonomy): domain Eukaryota; kingdom Viridiplantae; phylum Streptophyta; class Magnoliopsida; order Poales; family Poaceae; genus Eragrostis; species Eragrostis nindensis. The sequence goes on from JAAXCT010000694.1 coordinate 25,457, forward strand.
CTGAGTGACAGGCGCTGCACTGCATGCTGCCGGCAAGAAACGGCAAAGTTGACTGATGAGTTTTTTTTTTTTAGGGAAGTTGACTGATGAGTGGTCTGACACTCTCTAATATGGGCCGGTAATTTGACATGGCGCCCAATCAAAAGCCCATAGTTCTGTTGCTATCTTCGTTCCTTTCTTTCTTTCTCTCTTAGTCGAAATTTACTTTGGCGTGCGTGGTACTACTGCAGCCGAGTTTAGGAAAAGATAATTTCTCTTAATTCACTTGCAAAAATACCTGCACTTCCTAACATTGATGCTTTGTTTACCTTGAATGCGATGTGGATTTGTGTAGTGTGGTGTCTCGCCAAATTTTACTCAAGACCATGTAATTGATTGGATTCCCCCCATCCCAAAATCTTTGTACAGATCATGTAGGAGGCAATGCTTCTAAATCATTTCAGCTGATGATTCCCCACATCCCAAGCACTTGCATTAATCCTGACAAGATATGCAATCAGCATGACCAGAAACGGCATTGGGCACCATATGCTGTCATGAAGAGACGCTACCTTGTTACGTACATCGACACGCATGCAGGTTGCCGCATCAGAGGAAGTATAACGAACGGCTGGTCCCATTTGTTAGTGCGCTGCTTGCATGCATTGGTGCATGCGTGTCGATAGGAACGGCACATCTAGAGGTGAACTGCGTGCATGTGCACCCAAAACCTGTTCAGTAGCACACAACATAACTGGACAATTACTGGTCATGTACAGGATTTGGATGAATCGATGACGTCCATTTCAATGGACGTCAAATCTGTTGCTTTTTGTACCGTTAATTAAAAACATTTGCATTAAGCAGAGTTGGGTACGTTGGAGCTTAATTAATAATAAGCTTCTCACTTACATTTTCGTCAGATTGGTAGCAGGTCACAAAGAAAGGCCCCATGATGGATATGTTTTTTCTTTATTGTTTTCACAAGATCTTTGCTTTTGACCGAGAAAAATAATTAAGAAAAAAATGACTAGCTAGGAGGATTGTTCTGGTTGCTTTTCAATCGGGTAGGCCTTGGAGACGGCTCTTTGGTCTTTGGAAGAAAAAAAAATCACTCTACAGGGCAAGCAACTTTTGGATCATCGTATGACAAGAGTAATTCAATCACAAGTTCATCATCATGGCAATTAAATAAAACAGAGCCCAGACTATTCGTCTAGCCATGCAATTTATGATGTATGAACAAAAAGCTACTCTATCGACGAGGGCGTGAAGCATGCATGCATGAGTGGTCGTAGCAGTGTGATGGATCACCTAATTAACCGGTTGAAATCATAGAAATGGACACTAGCAATACAATTTGTGGTTCAAGCTTATTAGCTACCTAGCCTGTTATTTGCCATTTTTTGTTTTTGGATAAAGATTTGTCTGATAAGATAATGCATGCATCATATGTATAGACGTTAGTTCATTGATCGTTTTCGTGAGCCTGTCAATTGCATGTTAGTATGCTTATATATCTCCGACATGCACGCAATGCACAACTAATGACCAGTCCGCGTCAGTTCATTCTAGATCATATGTCCACGACATACAATCATTTCTTTGCCATAGCTGCATATCTATGAAAAATGCAGTCGGAATCCACATGTGACCTTTCTTTTTTTTTTTTTGAAGCCCACATGTGACCTTTCTTAATTATCCTGATTTGCTACATTTAGTTACTTTGATGTCGTGGTCATGTTAGGATGATGAAGAAAATGGTGCGTTAAGCAATCGTGCCACGCAAGGCAGCAATCAGTCGCTATTCTTGATGCTTAGGGGGTGTTCCTTTACCCCCCTCTAAACTTTAACACCCGTCACATCAAAGAGAATCTTACTATTTAAATATATTTTTATTAATTTAATGACAAAACCTATGTCACGACCCCCTCTAAATCACGAGACGAATCTAATGAGCCTAATTAATCTATGTTTTGCTACAGTAATGCTACAGTAACCATCGTCTAATCACGCCTTAATTACCCTCATTAGATTCGTCTCGCGAATCGAGCGGAGTCCTGAAATTAGTTTTGTAATTAAACTTATTTATAATCACAATATTCGTTACAAAACCCTCTAAATTTTAGCGCTAAAGAAACGAACACCCCCTTATTTAAGTATGCTGACTTGGGAATAACTTATGTAAGTATATACTGCCGAATTAGCGGTAGCATGCTTTTGCACAAGGATTCTGCAACTGGTGCTTGCACTCCAACTCGAATCCATTCTTCCTAATTTAAACCAACTCCTATGAGATCTAATCTTTGTTTCCTTCCACGACTCGAGCTTTCTACCTATTCGCAGTGTAGGCGCCAGGATAGTGACTGATTAAGAAGCTGGTGTTAGCGGTACCTTTCCTAATCCTACCTCATTTTTTTTTTGAGGACCAATCCTACCTCTTTTTTTTTTTTTTTGAGGAACAATCCTACCTCAATTAAGAAGCTTCATAAGCTGGTGCTGAAGGCCCAACAGCTTTTATTTATTTTTTGAGATAATGAAGACCCAACAGCTCATGCGCCATCCATTCGTCGCTCCACAGTCATCACCACAACAATCTCTGCCCGTTCATCCTTGCAGTAATAGTACGTTCGCCTAGAAGTTCGGGTTATGGCCGCTTTTAAGTTGTTTGTTTTGGGGCGAACAGAAATTATAACTGATCTATACGTATGCTTTTAATTTATGAGGCATAAATATGTGGAGATTTAGAACCATATGTAATATCTTTTTTTAGATAAAGGGAACTCTATTTCATCAAGCAAATGAAAACATCCCGGCCTCTTCATCTTCCGATGAATTTAACCGTTCATTATTACAAAGTTTCACTATGTGTAGATTCCGTCTACCTCATAGAACAAATACCAAACACTCAAAGCAAAGTAGAAAGCAAAAGTTCATCTTTAACTCAACATATTACTAAACTTCCACCCGTGTTTGGCAAAAATATCCATTGTCACCATCTCCAAAAGTCGGCATGCCTTTAGTATGGAAGTTCTTCCCTCCTTCTGGAAAAGCGACCATGTCCTCATCCAGTATGTTCCCCTGTAACCTGCATAGGAGTTAATATAGGTAATATTGGACAAGCCTTCTTATTTGAGATCGGATTAATTAACATAGGGCATTGCTCTCTGGCCGTACAAGTCATCGTGCACTTTGAAATTCAGGCAGCGTCAAAAGGGGCTGAGAGAGCATGCGCTTAGGCCTAGCAACTGGTAAGATGGGAGAAATGGAGGCTGGTGCTATGAGGCTAGTCCCAATGGTGTGTTATTTTCTTGTTTCCAAGCTGCCACATAAGTAATAAAGCATTTGTTTGAATAATGAAACACCTTATGCAATGCATGGTTTCATTTTTGTTGTTTCCTAGGACTACATGCAAAACACAAGTTTGTTGGAAATAGTGTACACATGGTTTCATTTAGATGAAACCACTCTCTTCTCTTTTCTTATTAATTTCTTGCCACATCATCTAAAATAGTGACATGGTGGCATATTTAATGAGAATGAAACTCCCATTGGGAGTAGCCTGAGGTGACGAAGGTGTGCATACATGAAAAATCGTGCACAGCGGAATAGTAGCGAAAGAAGTAGGGGGGGACTAAGGAATTTCGGCCCAATGGAATAGTAGCGAAAGAAGTACTAGTGGGCTAAGGAATTTCGGCCTTGCTGCGGCCCAGAACAGTAATCAACGGTCAAAGGCAGAGTCGGAGGAGACTGCAGCACGAATCTTACAGGTACACGGAAAGAGGGTCGTCGACACGCCGAGAGAGAGAGAGGAGAGCCTGTACATCCATGGCTGCCGCCGGCGACACGCCGGAGACGGTGGAGGTGACGCTGCGCGCCGTCGGCCCGTCCCGCCCCACCAAGATCCTTCTCCCTCCGCTCCTCACGGTCGGTGACACACCCACTCCGAAACCCCAGATCCTTCTTCCCCTAGCTCGCGTTGAGTCTCTTATGCCTCCTCCTAGGTCGCGGATCTCCGCCGCCGCGTCGCTCACGACCGCCGTCTCGAAGCCTCGGAAGAAGGTCGGCTCCGCCTGGTCCTCCGGGGGAAGACGCTCCCGCGCCAGGACGACGCCCATGTCAACTTCCGCAACGGGGGTGGGCGACCTCGACCATAATCCCCTTCTTTGTTGATTGACATTTGCTTAGATGATGCGGATTTGTCTTCAAAACAACTACCTGGGCACTTGAAATCTGGCTAATTGGCTGCTGATTCATATTTATCTAAAGTTTCTGTTTCCGCGATTTCTGCAGATACCATAATAGTGGCTGTGGCACCAAAGCCACCTGCCACTCATCTCCGTGATGATGACGATGAGGAGGAGGAGAGGAGAGGAACTGGTAAAGATTTCTCACAACATTTCCTGTAGGTTTGCACTTGTGGGATGTTTTGGTGCTCCTCATAACAATTATATCGTCGCTCACATTTTGTAGAAGTTCAAAATACCACAAACAACTGCTTGGTGGAAAAGAAATATCTTTGTATTTCTTCGGGACAAATTGAGATTACCTGGTAATTTACATTCATGAATTTTGTGGTGAAACTCGTGAAATGAAGTGATAATGTGATGACTGATCCGCATTTCGCTTCTCCAGACATCGTCCTGATGGCACTGTTTTCCCTCAGTATGAAAGCATGGATTATTATCGCAATGTGGTTCCTACTAGCACCTATTGCTCAAAAGTATGACGTTGGACCTTTATATGTAAGTAACTCCTTGAAAATAATTACCAGCAGTATACATTCGAAACATATTCAGTTAATGAACAATTGAACATATCAATTTCTTGGTCCAGACAGGATTGTAGTTTTTATAGCAAACTAGTATTGTATACAGTATGTGCAGTACAATCCTGGGGCTCTGTAAATTACATGACCAAACTTGTACAATTCATGGACAGATTTATTCATGACTACTGTTTGCTATCTACCCAGATCCTTGCTACGGGTTTCTTGATCATAATTCTTAATCTTGGAAGACGGCAACAAGGTGATGTTAGGTATATTATCTTGTCCATTCAACTTGTAAACTTATCTTTTCATTGAACCTGAATAAAACCTTTACCAACAATGTGTTCTTCGATGCCATGGAAAAGCTTATTGTACAACTCAGTTATTTAGCATGAAGATATGATATATTATGTAGCGTTTGGATGTTGGAATTGAGAGCTGGAATTAGGAATTGGTATTGGGCTCCAGTGTTTGGATGTCGCCGGAATTAGGAATTGGCATTGGAGGCCCAATTCCATGGCATTGAAACATAATTGAGTTGCCCTGTCCACAATTCAGAGGCCCGACCCTCTAAATTCAGTGGCATTGGAGCGTCTTCATAACGGATTGCCAGTTTTCGAATTTAAAATTCAAAACAAATGATTTTTTTTAAAAAAATTGAAACAAAAATATGATTGCAAAACCGTTGGTAACCGGACCGGTTACCGGAAAAATCGAAAAAACCGTCCGGTTTTCGAATTCAAAATTCAAAAAATTGAAAATTTGAAAAAAAATATGATTGCAAAACCGTCGGTAACCGGACCGGTTACCGGAAAACCGAAAAAACTGGTTCAGTTTTTGAATTTTAAATTCAAAAAAATTGAAAAAATAATGGAAACAAAAATATTTTTAAAAAACTAGATGAAATTTGCAGCGCAATGATGGAACAAGAACACGAAATTCCATCGTGTTGTTGAGTTCCATCGCGGGATGCAGCCCCTGAGTTGAATTCTAGCCCTCGATTCTATCTACATCCAAACAATCGCAATTGGCATTGAGCTCATTTCAATGCCTAGGCTGATTGGTATTGAACCCAATTCAATTCCAAGGCCTCCAATATCTACATCCAAACGGACCCTTATGTACTTCGGTTGGCTGTCTTTTCTCTCATTGGTTGGATAAAAACTCTACAGAAAATAAATGCTCTGTTTCTTGGAAATAAAAAGGATATGTTTCTTATGTGGAAAACAAAAATTCTCAATAGTAACAGTAGATCAAATGCTGTCTGTACCACAATATTGAACTCTGGGCATAAAAAAGTAGTTATTGTGATGATTTCTGTAACTGTTCCATATAAAAGTAGTTGTTACTGTGAAAATCAAACCTGGGCATGTTTTAGGTAGGAGCGATGTAAATATACTTCTGATATATATATGGGCTTGCCATGCTGATCAACCAAATCCAAATCTATATGTTTCTCTATCAAGGTTCAAGGGTAACAACTATTTTCTTTTCTTCATCAATGTGCTCGTAGTATTTCTATTAAAAAAGGTGAAAATAAAAGACCCCATTCACACAGAAAGATCTTGCTGTACCAAATATAGTTGCAACTGAACTCTAAACAAATTATGTTGAACACTGACTGGAAGTTACAGGTTATTATTTGTTTACTTTTAACTTTCCATTTGTTCTGTATTCCACACAGTGCATACTCCATATTCAACGAAGACTTCAGGGAGCTGCCAGGAACATTTAATGCAGAGCGTATAGATAGAGACATCCGGGCTGGTCAATTATGAGGCCTTTACCCAGGTTACAGAGACCTGCTAGGATTTGTGTAGAAGTATAGTGGTCATTGTCTTTGTGCCTGGAAATTAGTATTTCAAAGAGAGCCCTTACAGGGCTGTGTATTTCTTTACTGTAAATGAAATCTCTTATATGTTGACAATGGGAAAGTACATGTGCACCTTGCAGATACATGAATGTTATTGTAGATTTTTTTCTGGGAATCGTTATTAAAGCTGTTTTGAAGCCGCTCATACTGCACAGTTCTATTGCAGTTCAAACCTATATAGAAACCAACTACCATCCCCAAACTGGGAGGATAATCTGAAACATTTGCAAAATCAGTATTGGAGGCTGAGTTAGTGAAGATGATATGATGTTTGTTCAAGCAAAATCAGCTGTGATGCAGAAACTTATACACAGTCTGCCAAATTGAATATACACAAGAACAACCTAACATGCTATAATTTTGTAGCGTGTACCAAAATCTTTAGAATCTGACATCTGAATATTCCCTAAACTGCTATCCTATATAACAAGACTAACGCCGAAGAACCCTTGCAACTTTCAATGCTTGGCTCGGCACGATTTACCGAATGAAATTCAGAAATCAACTGTCATGTAATGTTTTCTTTTGAGTCCAACCCAGGATTTGTGTATTTCAAAACTCGTTCAAGTTTTTTCTTATTGAACACCTCGACTTTAACCAAGAAGAGGGAACTGACTGGTCGGTGGTCTGAGAGGTTCAAATTAGGAGAACTCCAATACGAGAGTTGCTTGGTACCCTTTCCCAGCCATACTATGCGATCGCACCTGGTTCATTTTCAGGAGACAAGAGTGAGCATTTTGAAAAGGTTGCTTGCTCAAGTCACTGGAATGTGTGCTTAAAAATTCACATGTTCAAACACCACAATGGACTCACGGCACAAACATAATTCACTATAAGAAATACAAAATAATAAAAAAGAGACGTACCATGCCGGAGATCTTTTTTTCTCAGCTTCCTTAGGAACCTCCCCAACGTATCTGCTTGAATTTCTTTCATACTTGTAAGTTGGTGGAAAGTTAACCAAGCCTTCCTCCCAACCAACAAAAGTACTCCCACTTATAAGCTCCTTTGTTAACTGAAAAAATATATACGAATGGCTGTTAATAAGTTTCTGAGATGCAGTGTTGTCAAAGTAGACAAAAACTCATCGTCAGACCTGGTCATACTTCAAAGATCATCCCATCTCTTCATAGCTACAAGATGTCGTACTTCGGCATCCGGAAGGTCGATGCGGTAGTTAAGATCCCCAAACCAGAAAATTCGACTGCTCCAAAATAAAATTCTGACATCTGATTAATAATCAATCAAAATCACAAACATTCATCTGTTGAGTCATGCTAGGTGCAGCATAACACTATCAATCAAGATTTCTGTTGCAAAGAGATACCATTCATGGATGAACAATGTTGTTAGAATTCTAGCAATGTTGCAAAGAGATACCATTCATGCTAGGTGTGGACTGAACTAGTTACTCATTGTGAAATTGCCTTTCATAACAAGGAATGATGGTAACATAGAAAAGGAAATAGCGCATATATAGTCACAAAGTATGGCAACGGTAACTTACAAAAGACAAGAAACACAAGCTAGCTTGGTTCAAGAAAAGTGTGAAAAGTATGGTAAGTTTGCAAGTCATCGTTACTACTACAGGGAACAGTCTGATATGCATTTGCCTTTCACCAAATGAGCGTTTGATATTCCTAACTCTGTAACGACTGGCACTGGAGTTGTTTAACACAATGGAAAGTTACCGAAGGTTCAATTTGCATAAATAGTTATCTTTTCAAGTCCACATGCATATGCAGCTTGTGTGGGTTATTCAGTTTGTATAACAAAAAAAAAAAAATCAAATTTCAAGCAGACAATGTAATGGGACGAAACTGGGGTATACATACTCATGTGAAGGAATCATTAGTGGTTGACCAGCAGCAAAAAAGGAAGAAAATCTTGTTCTCTGTAGGATGTCGACAACATCAGAGTTCCTTTTCTGTTGATCCCCAGACTTATGGCCAGATGCAAGATGGGAGCGTACAAAGCACAATCGAGTTTGGAAAAGAGACATGCTGATTGCTATTGATCCCTGCAGTAGGGAAAACAAGATGACAAACTAAAAATCAATATCTTGACTTGAGATTACATAAACAGATGGCAGACATGTGCGTCCTAAAGGTTTGAGTGTGACCTTGTTGCCCATGTAGCCCAAGAGCCCAACACCAACTGAAGCTACCTCCAAGTTGTTAACATGTTGCCTCAGTTTCCGGGAAATCCATACAGAAACATATATGCCAACCATTTGCTTACTAACAATGCGTACATAATTTGCACGAGGCTTTGAAAATTCTCTTTCCCCGTGATTAGCGCATTCCTCGTCAGTACCAACAGAAGGTGAGCCATCTTCTGACGTGCAGTCAGATATGCAATCAAGAGAATTTAGAACATCAAACTTCTCCTGCTGTTCAGACCATAACAATCCAAGGTTTCCCGAGCTATGATAGTGCCTTTTTATACCAAGTTGCAAAGCTACATCCTGTGGCTCATGACCTTGAGGGTATTCCATAAAGCTACTGCTAGATAGCCCAAAGCTCATGACCCTCCTTATCCCTTTACCTGATACCAAACTTTTGATGGAGTATCAAGCGGATGTTCCGGCCAGTCCAATGAACTAGTCCTGTGTAACCAGTTGCAACTAAGCTCAGTTACATTAGTTTGTCTATCTTCGAACTGATTCAAATTTCTAGTCACTTCATCTTCAGGTTCCAGTTTTGAATATTCACGTCCATTGCCTGAAGCAACAGGTGCTAATAATGGTGACGATGGAGCACTGTAGCTTTTGCAGATTGTCTTGGGTTGCTGAAACTGGCGGATGATAGTCTCCCATTTCCGTATTGGTCTAATGTCCTCTGCTCCCAAGACATTCCCTGCATTTAATGGGACTACTTCCTGGAAACTGAAACACAGATGTAAGTCATTAAATAGCATATCCTACGCAGAAAATTGGCTAAAGGAGCACACAAGTTTCAAAAATTTGATCATGGGAATCAGATTTAAGTACTTTAGTAACATTAGACTGTGTGCTTCCACAAATGCAGGGCCAGGGATTCACATTATTTAAAGAAACATTAAAGCTAACATGAAACAAGTCAACATTGAATGTCATGATTACTTTACCCAAATAAAAAGGTTCATTTTCAATTCTTGAGAAGGTAGTAGGTACCCACCCTAAAACATACATGTCGGCTGCTTCTTGGGTACAAAGCCATTGATCAAGGTCAGCATCTTCATTAGGGGTTCGTCCAGCAACATTCCATGTTCCTATCATCACCCTGGTGAAAAGCACTCTGTTATCTAAAGGCACCAGATATTTGATACAAAAATGCATTGAATGTTTCAGATGAAATCATAAAAAGCCAAACCTCACATCTTTATTACTTATGTAGTTAACACGTAAACTCTCTGATTTCCTTCTCTGAAGCCTTCGCAAAGGACGAAATATTTTCTCTCCTAGCAAGAGGGTTTGAAAACTTGAAATTGAGAACATAAATATGTAGAAAAAGTACCGGAAACAAAAAGGTTTACAAGAAATCAATACGAATGTGAGTTATACATAAATTTGCGAATCCAGCAACTTTTTCCCGGGTGGCCATATTCGCTAGAACATATTTGTTCTTCAATGAAATAATGGAAATTTTCAAATACGATCTATATCACTGTATGATTGGACAAGAAAAGAAATCAGATCTCAGTAATGAGAAGCAGGAACAAGTGACTAACTCTTTGTCAATCTGTGTTCTGTTTATGATATTTGCAGCCACGAAATATTAATGTGTCTAGATTTTCTATGAAAATTATATTACAGGTTCAGGAGGGTTTAGGTTCACTTTTGAGTCCAGATCATATAATTAACTTTTACAATTTATACTACTCCCTCCTTTCCAAATTACATGTCATTCTAGACTTCCACAGTTTTCTCAAATTACATGTCATTGTCACTTCCCAATGCACCTTTCTCTCTTCTCAATATCTCTATCTCTCTTCTCCTCGTTTACCTTTTCCACCTCTCCTTAATTCCCGTGCCCAGAGCTAGAATGACATCTATTTTGGAATGGAGGGAGTATCATATTGTTCTAGTGATGAGAACTCTATGTCGTACATATCATGAAAGTTTGTAAATATCATCTTTCGATTCTTGTCTTTAATTCCGTTTATCACTGTATCAGTATGAATCTGAACTTTGTAGACTTAAGTTATGACATCTTCTTCCAAATAAAGTAGCAATTAAGGGAACCATTCTTCAGCCAGCGTTAGGAACAGTGGTATTAAACAAGATGGAAAACTGCTCAACTAACTCTATTTGTCAACTACTTATAATGAATACGAAAACTGCTCAACAAACAGTATTTGTCAACTATTTATAATGAATGCAACTTAAAAAATCAAAATACATGCCTTAGTAATATTATTATGTGAAACTGAAAAGGCGCAAAGATATATAAATCACAGAAGACAGATATGAAATAAGTTCATCATACCTGAAGATTTTTTAATCGAGTACTTGTTATCATGTATCTCAAAGACGCTATCCTCTCCAGAGTCAGTGCCATCTGCGAAAAGATTGACTCTGATTCCAAACAGAGGTATCAAGAATGCAAATTTATAGAACAACGATGTTCCTGCAATTTGACATACCATTATCTTCACTTTCTGTATCAACCTCATCTTCACTGAAATCATTTAATTTTGGCTTAATGTTTAGCCATTTCCTCATCACCATTGTAGGCCAAAACGGCTTAAATGTACTCCAGTCAGATTAATCCATGTTATCAAGAGTAATAAAAGACACAGATAATCTAACACAATTCAAACAAACTTATGCATAGATATTATTTCTCCAAATTACCTCTGATTTCTTTCGCCTTTGGGCTCTCATGATCTACAATGCTATGAGGCCTGCAATGAGCCAATCTCCAATTCTCTCTCGACTTCAATAAATGGCAAGGCTTATGTTCCAACCAGCTACTAGGAGGGAGACACAAAAGGTTGGAGGATATTGTACATATAGGAAAGATGAAACTAGTCAAGGACGAGGTCGGCAAATATGTCGAGGAAAAAAAACCATATTAGGTCTATCTTGTTCATCAAAGTTACCTCTTGTCCTTCAAGTTGCAGAATAACTTTTGTAGGTGTAAGATCCATATTGAATACTTCCACTGCTGTCCATTTGGTCATAGAGAATATGTGAAGTCAACATCAGTACAAGAACCTGTCCTTTTCCAGAAGAAGAAAACAAAAGGGTAGATGCGAAAAATTAATCTCAACTGGTGGACAAGATCCAACGCTTGTCCTGCATGAACTTTTACCAAGTGGCAGGGTCCAACAAGACATTACCTAAGTGAATAGACCAGCACCAGTAGCAGATCACTGCTGGAAAGTGAGGGCAGGTGCACATATGGATCAATCATCCTCGACTAGATTGATTAAACACAAGAGTAGTACTCATTGGTACATGCACTGCCTCATGGCAAAAGGTAAATTACATCGAAGCAAAATATTGTTGGATACGGGCAACGTGTATGGTCCCATAGACTTATGCAGTGTACTTTAGCAAACAGAAAGATGGTAGACTTTTACTTCTGTCTCAAATGATAGGAAAACTTTAAATAATCATCTTGGACGGTGAGAACAGTTCTGAAAGCGAAAAGGAGTGGTCTGAGAGATGTTGGGCTTGAGGAACATCTCTATCATAGCGAACCATTAAATCATGATGTGATAGAGCAGAGAAGAAAGTCATGGAACATACAGGAAGCAACGAAGGCGATGGAACATACATGAGGCGAGGTATTTCAAATGGGAACTAAAACACCTTCAACTGGAGGTAAGACATAATGTCATCATGGATTTGATGTATATGGGACCCGTCAGGATTGGATTGACAAGTGCATGTCTAATGTTTTCTTTAAAAAAGTAGATGCTTTCAGATTGCTGACAGTGGCTTGGTACATACTGTTTGCCACAAGGTCAATTGCAAGGCAACTAATACAATAAATCAGTCTGAGAGTAGAAAAAAGTACAGATATCAAGATCATGGATACCAAAGCCAGTGAATATTTCATCAGAATGAATGATTTGGTTAGTATATTGCTATGCTGTGACAGATCAAAAGAGAAGAAGAAGAAATTTAAAAAGAGGGGGGGGGGGGGGGGGGGGGGGGGGTGGCGATTCGGTCACCTGCAGTATTGGTTTTCCTTTATAGATAGCCAAGAATCCTTTGGAAAAGGCAATCCACTATACGCAGTAGACACGATCTTGAACCTGCAAGTTGGGAGAACATAACAGTGACAACAGCATCAATCTCCTAAGCTTTTCTAGGCTGTCGAGCATACTCATGATCTTCAACTATTGCTTAGCAATGGCTAGGTGGCTGAGATCGAAAACCTGGCATGCGACGCGTGCGCCGGGCAGGTTCCCCGCAGCGGAGTGCAGGGAGAAGAGCCATGCGCCCCTGGTGAGGTTGTGGGTGGGAGCGGAGGACGGCAAGGGCGTCCCAGGAGGAGGGACGAGCTGGCGGCGGCGGTGAGGCGCCAGAGCAGAATGGAAGGCGATGCTGAAGTGATGGTGGGCTAGTGGCACTCTGGCTGGCTTCCATGTGGGCCTGGGCCACGGCAAAGGGAAGAATGCCGTTTGATTAGTGAAGGCAATTTGAATGTGAACAATCAGGCGTTCCCATGTTTTAGACAACAAGAGGATCTCAAAAAAAATGTTTTAGACAACAAGAGGAGGTCCCTAAAACGAGAGGAGGAATTTGAGATAGCATTTTTGTATTGCCGCAAATCTTTGGGTCTTCATATGTATAGAAGTTAATAGTGCATAAAATTGATCGAAACAGGGTGTACTTACGACCTTGCTCTTTCATCAATGTAATTACAAATCAGAAAACTGATGAGTACAGCAATCCGTTGTAGTCTAGCTGGTTAGGATACTCGGCTCTCACCCGAGAGACCCGGGTTCGAGTCCCGGCAACGGAAATTTTTTGAAAAACTTTTTTATTTTTTTCCCTGTGTATTCAGGGAAAACAAAACTTTTTACTTCTGGCTACCAGAAACGCAAAAACATTTCAGGCAAATCTGGTACATGCTACAGCACCTGAATCAATACGGTTTCTGAGAATGTGTAAAATGGTAACATTTCATAAATCAACATATAAATTAGGCCTACATTCTTTTAACTAGCAGTACCCACGAGGCTTATGTACGTCAGTTTTTCAGGTTACCTAAACCGCTACTACAACTCCTGCATGCGCAAAAACATCATTTGACCTTGTCAGGCTGATATCTACTACAGGCAAATTCAGACACCAGCATTAGCTATTAGAAAGAACAAGGAAAACAATGGTACACAGTTCAGAATGTTAGACGTTTATAACAACACACGATGGATGACTATCCTGATTCAGGGATCAGCATTACGGGCATCATGTCAAACAAGAATCAGACTTTCCAATTTCAAGGCGAGGTTTCGGAATCAGGTCCACTATGGTTTTCAGTAAAAATCCTGGAGTGTTTCCTTCACTACAATTATCAGAATCTCTTTTCCTATCCAATGTTGTCACCTCGCTACTCATTCTTATCAACAGCATCATAAACGCTATAGATAGGTCTTCCATTGGACCAACAGCACAAGGACTAATGAAATGAAGTCAAGTACAATCAGTATGGCTGCTAGTGACAGAAATGAAGTCAAGTAAATCAGTATGGCTGCTAGTGACATCTCAGTGGTAACTAAGTAATGGAGATCAGGGATCAGACATATATTACATTAAGAGGGTGCGCAGACCATCTACTCGGGCCGCTTCCTCTTACAAGGAGAGCCTCCTCCTAGACTCAGAACAGGTACCTCAGGTTGCTCACCAGTAATCTCTTCCTCATCTTCTGACTCGCTAATCCATCCATAGCAAGGGCGCGCTGTGCCACCAGTTCCGTCAGCTTCAGGAAGTGACACGGCAACCTCAAGAGTAGGTAGTTTCGCAAGCACAGGATCTTCCACTCCCTCATTTGGTGACTCGGGCTCAGTTGATACATCATTAAGCACCTCTAACATTGCCATATTGTTTTCTGGTGGTGCCTCATCCACTGCTGGCTCTTGGTGCTGCAAAACACACCAAGCCGTAGGATTTTCACGACATGCATTTGCGTCATTACTGGATTAAAAAAAAATATACAAACATATATTATAACCGAAGTCTTTGTTTAGATCAAAACAGCAGATTATGCAACGACAATTTTCTGCCTTGTCAAGTGTTAGAACTGCATCATCCCATTCAAGAATTTCTCAAACATATGCTTGTTCGACTAAATGACAACAGAAATCATAATAATATATACTGCTGACCCAAGGCCTTTGTGTATTAAAATATCCATACTAAACATGGTTATATCCAAGATAGATTATTTCATAAAAAACGACTTTGGCATCTTAAGGCTTTTTCCCTTGTTCGTGTTGGGTATTTATGCATTCAAATGCTCCTGGTGGACTCCTAAAGAAAGAAGCCCTGGTTCAAGGACCTGGCATCAACTGGGAAGCATTTGGTGGCCAAATAGATTCTTTCGGCACCAGAATGAAACAGCCGAAATGGATTTCCAGTAGGGGTGAAAATTGGTGACCCTTAGGGTCGCCCCCTAAGCTCTTTAGTTCAACTAAATGAACTAGTTTTCCAAAATGAGCTCTCATTTTGGAAAATTAGTTCATTTAGTTGAACTAAAGAGGGTCGGCGGTTACCCTAAGGGTCACCTGTTTACGCCCCTAATTTCCAGACAGATTCAAGAAGCTGAAAGGTAAATATAGTTGATTGAACGAAGCATTTGGAACGAGAGAAACAACATAATAGTTCATCATGGAGAAGGTAACTGTAGTTGATTTTCAGAAAGATTCAAGAAGATGAAAGGTAATCATAAGGAGCAGGTTTGCAGTACATAGGGTTGTAAGCTGTTGGTATTTTTAGACCTGATGTTTGAGTTGGTTTTGTTGTACTAACCATACTCTTTGGTTTCATGTTTTACCCATCGGGTATGCATACTGCAGTGGTTCAAAAATTCTCTTTTTAATGTGAAAATGAGCACCCTCCTGAGTTTTGTTGAAGAAAAAATGGGTAGTCAGCTCGTATCAGATCAGATGGAACGTCATGTGAAAAACAATAGTAATTGAGCGCAGATGTAATTGGACATGAATGGTATTAATCTGCAGGACAATTCGGTTCGGAGAACGAGTGTATCATAACCTTTACTTGTTCAGATTATCAAATACTGTCTGCCACACTTCAGATTAACATGGCTTTCACAGCAGCGAGGCAAAGCTCTTTCAGGGCCATTGGATCAGGAGGCCAGAGGACATTTCGTAGCATCAACCCTGATCTGTATTGGCTCCCATGGTGAACAGAGGCAGCACATTAGGTGCAAATACTCCAAGTGTTGCAAATGTGACAATGTCCAAACTGAGGACTCAAATTGCATTCCATTTGGGTTCTGCATTTATTGAATATAATTTCAAAGAAAGAAGTATTTCTTCCCTGAATGTCATTGTATCTGTCTCGAGTTTTGTCTCCTAACATATATAAAGCGATCAGACACATTCGACGATTCGACCCAGTAATGTAAATTGCAAAACTATTGATGGTAAGAATCGCCAATCACCTAATGTTAAAGAAACAAACAAACAAAAAGCATACAAGAACTGAATGGTGAGACATAACAAAATGGAAACAAAGTGAAGCAACAATCAAGTGATACAGAACATGACAAAATAAGAACAATAACCAAGTGATGCAGAACATGAAGCAGGATAACAAACAGAAGAAACAAAGAAGTAAGAATCAACCTGGGAGGCTCCTCCCCCACTTCCACCTGTTGTTCCTCCTCCTGGGGGTGGTGCTCCAGCAGCAGCAGCTTCTCCTCCTCCTCCTTCTCGAACAGCAAATCCTGCACAACCTGGTAGGAACCTTCCTCCAGCAGAGGCCACGCATCAGCGCCGCCGTACAGCTGGCCATCCCATCCATCCCCACAGCAAAAGAATCAGTTTTTTTTTCTAATATCAATCAAATTCGGAAGTACATTCGTTCACACACGCAGAAGATGAAATCCACATCTCGAATCGAGGCTTCCACACCCCAAAATTGCAAAGTTCGGACACTGGGCTCCCAATCCGCGGAGGAGGAGAGGGGGGGAAAACCTAAACCCTACATTTCTGCGACGCGGTCCAGGATTAAAAGATATGGAGTCGGAGGGAGAAAAAGGAGGGACCTTGAGGAGGCGTTGGACAATGGCCCGGACGTCGCGCGCCTCATACCCCTGCCGGCGAAGTGGTCGAGGGCCGCGTCGATTCGCCGGTCGCCCTTCTTCGGCCCCCGTCGCGGCATTGCTCTGCTCCTGGGGTGGGGTTTTTCGCGCCGCCAGGAGGCCCTGGTTCTGAATGGGACGGCTGGGTACGCATCGTGCGCCACCCGGACCCTTTTTCTTCTTTCCTCTCTTTTTTTTATTTCTTATGCTCTGCTCCTGGTGTTTTTTTTTTTTTGGCGGTAGAGCTCTGCTCTGGTTGTGTGATACTGTGGCGAGTCCAGGACTGGACTTGGGGTGGGCCGGAATTGGGTTGAGCTGATGGGGGTGGGCCAAAAATGAAAAAAAAAAAGAAAATTTCTACTATTCATGGCGCTACAGTGCTCGAAAATGGAGCTGGGCTGAATCTGTGGGTGGGCCGCGGCCCACCCGGCCCACCCCTTAGACTCGCCACATACTGATACAGTTACCATGCTTCAATTCGTATCATAGTGTCAATCAAATTTGAGAAAGTATGATCATTTTGTTTATATTACTTCTCCGTTTAAAATTATATAATGTTTGACTCTGGTCACGGAAACTAAAGAGAGGTGGAAAAGATAAGTGCACAAAAAATAAAAAGGAAATGGACAGAAATAGAGATATGTAGGAAAGATAGAAATGTGCATTGAGAAGTGGGAGTGTCTTATAATTTAGAACGAAAGGAATACAAATTACTCCATATACTTTGGTAAATGATGGTTTTCCTTTTGTAGTGGATGGTTAGTACCATTGTATTGAAAACTACGCGCTTGGATGTCAGTAGTTTGATAAGGAAAAAGTTCATTTTACTTTCTTGAATAGTTCACATCATCCATTTCACCTCTGAAAATAATCTTACGTCATACCCATATTTCACCTTTGAACAGTTATTGCCTACAAAATGCTGTTCTTGTCCCAAAGAAAATAAAATACCTTTTTATGAAGTCCATTTTAGGACCAACAGGTAATCGAATTTGAGAAAACATTACCCTTTTCTTTAAAACAAATCACTCCATGTACGGACTTATTTGCCAAAAGAAAATAAAAGAAAACATGAGCAACCATCATGGGATGAGTTTACGGTATTGATTAAATATTGCACATGACATTAATGGCAAATGGCGTGCGAAAGGCGAAATTGAAGTCTTGGTTTGTATTTGCTGTGACTGCTCCCCAAAAACACAGGGTCTCACGGCGAAGCTAGAGATTTTAGGCATCGGTGTCAGCTTAGAACAATCTCTCTTGGTTGATGGAGTCTTCTCCTTTGAAATGACTGTAGCTCCGCCCCTCTCACAAGTCACAAGGCATGGCTATTTTCGGGTTGCTTCTGTTGAGAGAAATAACAAATATTTTACCTTATACGTGCTACGGGAGAAATACATCACAACCACACCAAGAAACAGAAGCAGCTTTTCTAACAGAAATTGAAGCATCCAAAATCCAGAAAATGTGACCATGGGTTACCGGCAATACCCTAATCATGCTCCTCCTTTCTGTTGTAGTTGAGCTACTCGGTCCTGGACCTGGAAACATGTAATGAAGGCTGCCACTCCACCTTAAACGTTTTGACTGACGAAGATTATGACTCCTGACTCCAGCTTGATCGATATTCTGATTCTTCTTGAAGCAACATTAGAATAGAAAGAACTGCACATAATTCGTAAGAATTGGTGAGGGCATAGCCACACATTGACTTATGAAACATCGATCTTAAAGATTGTCGATGATATGAGACCCGGGTATACTCAAGATACAACAAGGCCGAGTGATCCAGTAATGGGGGATCGGTTTGGCCCAAGAAGGCCCGGGTGGCCCGACGGACCTAGAGTCAGTCGGCCCACTCGGCTAGGAGATAAACATCAATCAACTTGTACTACAAGGCTGTTTACTATGTAACTGACTAGGTTTAGATCCATGTAACCCTGCACCCCCGACTATATAAGGCGGGCAGGAGACCTACAGAAAACTCTCTCGCAATACATCATACCAGCACAGGACGTAGGGTATTACGCCTTCGGCGGCCTGAACCTGTATAAACCCTCGTCTCCTGTGTTACCATCGTGTTCTTGATTCTCGTACACCCGTAAAATAACTATCGAGGCCCCAAAACCTCGACAGTGGCGCGCCAGGTAGGGGGAGTACGAGAGTCCACCATGTCGAGCTCGATGGCTGTCAACCCCATCAACAACTTCATCGCCGGCGACGGATCTCTTTCGGGAGCCTGCACTTCATCGCCGACCGTCGTGGTGAGCTCCATCCCGTCAACTCGGCGGTACCGGAGATCACTCGGCGGCCAACTTCGTCGACTCGGCAAAATCCGGATCCAGCTAGCCTGGGCTTCGGATCAAGTCACGTCACCCTCCCTGCAAGGAACTACGCGGATTACTCGCTGGCCGAGTTACGCGCTTGCATGGAGGCGGTCAAGATTGGATCCGCTACACCGAGCTTCGCTCGAGGTCCCGTTCGGTTTCCGTTCGGCTCAACAACAGCCACGATCTGTCAAGATCTAAGTCCTGAGATCTTCGGATCCTTAGCAGATCCGACACCCGAGCAGATCGGGTCTTTCGAGATCCACTCGTTCGGAGATTACCCCGATGAATCCGTGCTACGCACGCTTCCTTGGGAGAGCACAACCCTGAGCGGTACATCACCGTTCGAGTGCTTCATGGCGCAGATTGTTCCGATTACAGACGCAGCTGCTGCAGCGGCTGCAGCGGCCGCGGCGGGCGCCGGCGGTAACGGCGCCAACGCCGTTGGGGCGGAAGAAGAACCCCCGGCTGCCGAAGACTCTGCGCAGCGTAACATCAGGTTGCGCGGCCGGCAAGTCCACAACGACCTCATGCAAGACTACGACGGGCATCAAGTCTTCACGACGCCACAGGATAATGTAGTCGGCGCCACTACACTCCTAGATCAAGTCGTCCGGCAAATGGCTGCAAACCCGGATCCCGCCACCCTCACTCCGATGGTGGAGAAGGCCAAGGCAATGACTGCTGCCGCGGCCCAACAAGCCGCCGCCGTGACCAACGCTGCCCTAGCCAGGGATGACTCGGGAGGACGAGTCGCGTCGTCCCACAGCGTCGACAAGACCGCGACCTATTCAGAAGATCGGTCCTACTCTCCAGAAGACGACCGGCGGCGCCAAGCTCATGAACGACGCCCAGAGGCGCGCCGCAGCGCCCTAGATCGGCTCGGCCGACCTGAAGACCAACGCAACAGGGACCAACAGCGGTCACCCGCCAGGCGTCCCGTGTTGGAGCGCCTGACCTTTCCCAGAGGCGACCCCCGCCATGTGACTGCTGGGGATCGGGAAGAGGATCGCAACCACAGGCGCCGCAACGAACGACGCGATGTCGAAGTCGCAGCTCCAGAAGCCCCTCGTGGGCGGAACGACCGGCGTCATAGAGACGACCGAGACCACCGGCGCCCCAGAGGCGACCGAGATCAGCACCGCCAAGACGACCGTCATCACCGTGGTGGTCGTGACGACAACCGCGGTCGTGATGATCGTGACCGCCGACCTCGCCATGATGATCAAGACAGGCGGCGCCGTCGCGACGACCGCTCGCCGACCTACTACTCCGACGACTACGAGGAACCGGAACCCCATCCGAGGCGCAACACCCAGACTCGGGGATTGCGCTGCCTCG
Source organism: Eragrostis nindensis (assembly GCA_012490785.1). Taxonomy (NCBI): domain Eukaryota; kingdom Viridiplantae; phylum Streptophyta; class Magnoliopsida; order Poales; family Poaceae; genus Eragrostis; species Eragrostis nindensis. Next base: position 46,013 of record JAAXCT010000694.1, read on the forward strand.
CTGGCGACCTGCGTCTTAACGGCTCCTGGCCGTCAGGTTTCAAGCCGAGTGCCACTTCCATTGAGAAGTACAACGGCACCACCGACCCCGAAGAGTGGTTAGGCATGTACGCCACTCAGATCTATGCAGCCGGAGGCGACGACAGTGTTCTAGCCAACTATCTCCCGGTGGTCCTCGCCCCGCCGATCAGGAGATGGCTCACCAACCTACCGGCGAACAGCTTCAGTTCGTGGGACGACCTCTGTGAAGAGATGATCGCCCACTTCAAACCCACGGCTGACCGCTTGCCGCCCTAGTACGATCTGTACCGGGTGTGAAACAGCGAGAGGGGGAAACCTGCGGGACTACATCCAGCGCTTCACTCGCAAGAAGAACGAGATCCCCAACATCTTCGACCATGATGTCATCAAGGCATTCAAGGAAGGCTGCTCCAGGAGGGAGCTCGTCGAGAAGCTGGGCCGCAAGCGCCCAAAGAGCGGAGGCCACATGCTTATGATCGCCAACACCTTCGCGGGTGGTGAAGACTACTGGTCTGAGAACGCCAGAGAAGGCTTTCACCGCCGAGAAGGGCGCCGCCAGAGGAAGCAAGACGATCCCGAGCCATCTCGACCTCGCGAGTCCTCCCGACCTCGCGAGCGCAAGCGCAAGGGCGACAACCTGGTGGCAGCTGTGGACAGGAACCGGCAACGACGTCCTTCGAGGACTGATGATTTCGAAGATCTGCTGGACAAACCCTGCCACTTTCACCCCAACGTCTCGCGCCCACACAAGTTGCGGGACTGCTACAAGTACAAGGCTCTCATCGAGTACAGCCAGGGCAAGAAGCCGGAGGAGCAACAGAATCCCAGGAGGGATGAAGACAGAGATGGCCAGGGCTCGTACCGCGACCCACTCAAGGTACTGAGCATCTTCGGCGGCCCTGCAGCATACGAGTCCAGGAGGAAGCAGAAGCTAACTCTCCGGGAAGTCAACACTGTGGTTGAAACACCACGGTACCTCAAGTGGTCTGAAGTCAGCATCACCTTCGACCGCAAGGATCACCCTGATCACATACCCCAGCCTGGGAGGTATCCTTTGATACTATCGCCGATCGTCGGCACCACTCGGCTCTCCAAGGTGATGGTCGATGGAGGCAGCGCTCTCGACATCCTCTTCATCAAGACTCTGGACGACATGGGCATCCCACGTTCAGAAATCCAGGCAAGCTACGCGCCGTTCCATGGCATCATACCGGGCCAATCATCTCTGCCACTCGGCCAGATCACTCTGCCGGTTGTGTTCGGAGGGTCCGAGAACTACCGCAAGGAGTTTATCACCTTTCAGGTGGCCGACTTCGAGTCGGCTTATCATGCCATCATCGGCCGACCTGCTTTGGCCAAGTTCATGGCGGTGCCTCACTACACGTACCTGGTCCTCAAGATGCCAGCACCCAACGGAGTCATATCAATCCGTGGAGACATCAAGCAGTGCCTTGCACTGGAGTCCGAGTGCCTCGAGCTGGCTGCGTCCGCCGAGGCTAAGCTGGGGCTGCTCAAGTCAAAGAAGCAGCCGCATCCCTTCAAGACCCAGGTTCTGTCCCTGCAAAGAAGTCGGCCAAGTCGGCTATACAGGCAGGACCGGAGACCAAGAAGGTGGCCATCAACGATGAAGACTCCACCAAGACGGCGGTCATCGGGGCAGCACTGGACCCCAAATAGGAATTCGCGCTCACCAACTTCCTCAAGGACAACCGCGACATCTTCGCGTGGAAACCGTCTGACATGCCAGGTGTCCCAAGGAGGTTGGTTGAGCATTCTCTCAAAGTTGACCCCACCGCCAAGCCGATTCGTCAACGCCTTCGCCGCTTCACCCCTGACAAAAAGGAGGCCATCAGGACTGACCTAGCCAAGTTGCTGGCAGCCGGCTTTATCAAAGAAGTCTTCCACCCAGAGTGGTTGGCTAACCCAGTTCTTGTAAAAAAGAAATCTGGAGAGTGGCGTATGTGCGTAGATTATACAGACCTGAATAGGTTCTGTCCTAAAGACCCATTCGGGCTCCCTCGCATCGACCAAGTTGTAGACTCCACCGCTGGCTGCAAGTTATTAAGTTTTCTTGATTGTTACTCCGGCTATCACCAGATTCCACTCAATGTGGATGATTGCATTAAGACTTCGTTTATTACTCCCTTCGGGGCTTATTGCTATCTGACTATGCCTTTTGGCCTGAAGAACGCAGCAGCAACCTACCAGCGGTGCATACAGGGTTGCCTGAAGGATCAGCTCCGCCGACGCAAAGTCGAGGCCTACATCGATGATGTGGTTATCAAGACTCGGGAAGGTGACGATCTCGTCGCCGACCTGAAGGACGTCTTTGACGCTCTACGACAATACGACATGAAGCTGAATCCTGAGAAGTGTGTATTCGGCGTGCCTTCGGGCAAATTGCTCGGATATATACTCACTCACCGGGGTATTGAAGCCAACCCCGAGAAGGTGGAGACGATTCTGAGGATGCCGACTCCTCAGAATCTCAAGGACGTGCAGAAGCTGTCCGGGTGCATGGCGGCACTCAGCCGTTTCATCTCGCGACTCGGCGAACGCGGACTCCCCTTTTTCAAGCTCCTCAAGAAACACGACAAGTTCGTCTGGAATGATGAGGCCAAACAAGCTTTTGAGGATCTCAAGCTATACTTAAGTACACCACCGACCCTGGTTCCGCCAGGAGACAAAGAGCCTTTGTTGCTGTATGTTGGCGTCACCACTCATGTGGTTAGCGCGGTGCTTGTGGTGGAACGAGAAGAAGACGGCCATGTCCAGAAGGTACAACGCCCGGTTTACTTCGTTAGTGAAGTTTTGTCGGCATCCAAGGTGAAGTACTTCCACATTCAGAAGATCGTCTACGCCCTCCTCATGGCATCACGCAAGTTGATCCACTACTTCCAGTCCCACCCAATCACCATGGTCACCTCTTTTGGGATTGGAGAAGTGCTCTTCAACAGAAAGTCTACAGGCAAGATCTCCAAATGGGCCATTGAGTTGAGTACCTACGACTTATCCTTCAAGCCTCAGACGGCTATCAAAGGCAAAGCTCTCGCCGACTTCGTCGCCGAATACGTGGAGACCCAAGTACCGGCCAAGCCCGAGACGTCCGAGTCCTGGACGTTGTTCTTTGACGGCTCCCTGTAGCTCACGGGTGCGAGGGCTGGCATTCTCCTCGTTCTCCTCAAGGCGATGAGCTCTCCTATGTCCTCCAGCTCCACTTCAAGGCATCCAACAACGCAGCAGAGTATGAAGCACTACTCCACGGGTTGAAGATCGCCGAGTCCATCGGCGTTCGCCAGCTGACGCCAAGAGTGACTCTATGCTGGTAGTCAAGCAGGTCAATAAGGAGTGGGACTGCCTCGATGATACCAAGAGGGCCTATCTCCAAGAAATTCGCAAGATGGAATCCTGCTTTGACGGCCTTTGTAACATCCCGACCCTTAGGCCATCATTTTTAAGAAAACTAATCGTTCATTAACATAAGTTACAAAATTTAAAATGACGTAGACGGGAAATTCATTAAATAATAATTTGATCCATTTTAGTGATAATAAATATTTTGTTAAGATTTTAATTAGAGATGTTCTTATTCGAGGTTGAAATATTTGGAGCTGGTTTTCATGTTTGAGTTTCAGATTGGAATAATTTTTGATTTTGAACTCATGCATACATGACATTCATATGCGCGCAGAAACTGTTCGAATTTTTCTGGGAAATTGGCTTTACCAAAAATTCCCCAAAATTTACCATCGTTAGGTTTCACAGAGAATTAATTTCTGTGAATTTTTCATAATTTGGGACTCGTTTGATTCATCTAAAAATTCGAGGAAGTACCAGCTAGTTTGAAAAATACAAAGAATAGTAACTTGTTAACTTGGGCTCGGCCCAATTAGAAAATAAAAACAGAAAAGAAAAAGGAAACCTTACCTCGGTCCGGCCCCAACCAACGCAGCCCAGCCCGGCCCAGCTCGCGAACCGCCTGTTGTCGCGTCGTCTTCCTCCTTCGTCAACTCCACACCGCCGCCGGCCACCGGCGACTCGCCACGCGCGAGGCCATCCCTGTACCGCGACAGTGGAATGCTACGCGTCGCGATTTCCTTTCCTGGACGCCTCCCGCGCCTTCTCGCACCAAAGACTCGCTGGAGCTTTCTCTCCCTCACCTTCTCCCTCTCTCCTTCTCTGACAGACGTGGCCGCCGGCCAAAAATATCGGCAACAACCGCATCTCCCCCTCTATAAAGATGTCCTTCAGCACTTTCTTCTTTTCCTGCTGTTTCCGCCATCCTCTAGAGCCTAATCTTGCCCACCATCATCGCTTGGACTTGGAGAATTTCAACGTATCCCCATCCGGCCGCCGCCGCCATTACGGCAAATCAAGCTCCTCCGGTGCGAATTGCTTCAATTACTTGTATCCTCATGACTCACACCTCCTGATGATTCCGTTTGTCTACTTGGTTGCCTTCATCTAGGCTTGTAGGGCCCTCCCGACGTGCACCTCCCCTGTTTCGCCGCCGTCGTCCGTGAAGCCGCCATCTCCGGTCACCGAGACCCCGAACCATCACTTGGTGAGCATCATTGTTGCTCGTAGATGCTAGAAATGTTAGAAGTCGACGTCGCCGCGCTCTCCTTCTTGCATCTCGAGGGAGCACTGCCGCCGCGCCGCCTAGGTTGCCACCGCGCCGCCGCTACAGGCCACCGTTGACGACGAGATCACCACCAGTAGGTAGCTCTTGGCCGTGCGCGTCGGTAGGACTAGATCTCGTCGCGATTGGGCCACAGAGTCGCCGCCGGCGAGCCTTTGAGCCGCCGTGTTTACTGTGCACAGCCAGTTTTGAATGAATTAAACCTTAAGCCGCCACTTGTCGCCCTGTGATTGGCCAGAAAAGATTTAACCTTTTTGGCTCGAATTAGATAGAGAATTAGTAGGGAAAAATTAGGAAAAATTGCTAAAATATTTCCTTATGTTTTTAGGTTCCTTTTTATGCAAAAATATGATATAAGTGTTTAGGAAAAATTCCTAGTAACAAACAGGTTAGCTTTATGCTTTGCTTAAGAAATAATTGGGTTAGGAAAATTATACGTAGAAAACAAATAAGATTAATCTATTTTTTTGAACTTTTCAGAATCTATCACCACTGTAGACATATAATTGATCATAGGAAGATTTAAAAAGAAATAAGTGTAGAGTTGCTTTATCTCATAGAAAATCATATGTTTCTTCATAAGAAATTAATTGTTATTTGTACAATAGAAGTGCATGCCATCACTATAATTAAAATATATAGATTTTACCCTAGTTATCACATGTAGTATTAAAATGATAGTTTTGTACAAACTTTACCTTAATGTTAAATTAATTAACCCAAGTAAATAAACTTATTATGTAAGCATCGCATAGGGATTATTTACATCCATGTTCATAGATATGTGTTGCGCATCTTAGGCATACATGTAGCCTCACATGAGTAATTTCATAAAGAATGATGAAACAATAGTAGTTATATCTAGTTAAAAATATGCATATACAACATATATGTTTTCTATGCATATAGCATCGTACTCATAATATCTAAATTATGTAAAATAAATTCTTAGAACATGCCACATGTAAATAGTTTAATTTAAAAGAAATATATCTTTAACTATGTCATATGTATGCATAAAGACATATAAATATAGAAGATAAGTTAAAATAGTAATACATAGGAATGATTCCATATGCATTAGAAGTAGGTAACTTCATTCTTCATGAAAATCATTTTAAGAATATTTGCTATGTAAATCTAGTTTATTTACCCATGTTTCTTGAACAACCCATGTTTATTAATAGAAATAATTTAGAAATTGTATAATAGATATGCACGCAATCACCATCAACAAGCCATAGCATCTCACCATGTTTCCTTTAGAGATTTAGTAAATAAATATCTATGCATACCATCATGTTAGCTTCACATTAATCCATTTAAATAACACATGCATGCTTTTCTATTTAAGAGAAACTAAATAATAAATAACTTGTCTAGGTGAATATGGCCATTACAAGACCAGCAATATATCTCTTAGCAAATTATCACCGTAGAATAAATGGAACCGTGAGAACCCTAGTGTCCCTTCTTCTATTTATTTATCGATAGAATTCGAGAACGCGTAGTCCATTCGTACGAACTCCGAGTACATATTTATTTTCATGAAATGCATTCCATAATCATGCTCTTTGGTTTTTATTCGAAATATGGTATTTCTATTGTAGATTTTATTGGATCTTCAATCGATGACTTTATTTGGATCTTTCGGTGTTTATCACAAACGTGAGTGAATCGTCGGAGGACTACATCGCGGGAAGATCGACACTTGAAGATCGTCGTATGAACTATGTATATAAAGGTGCGAGGCAAGCACACCCCTTTGATCATTTTGATCCTATGATTGCAAATGCATTTAAGTGCTTAATTTGTAGGATAAATTGGTGCATAATTTATGTCACTAAAAATGTTCAATTGGGGAATGGTAGATACTACCTATTGGTTTTATCCATTTATTAAACCCTATCATAATCCTTTGTAACCATAGGTTGGGTTGTCTCTTTGGTCAAATGCCGTATGCTTCATAATATAATTAATTGCTAATTAAGCTTGCTAAAATAAGAGACTATATTTTGTATAAATGGAAGCACATGTATATTCATTAAATTTACGGATTATGTTGGTGGGAAATTATTGTTGATGATATATGATGATAATTTAGATGTTGACGGGTTTTGATGTGATAATGTTAAATTGGATTAATGATTGATTGATAATGATGATTTTGGAGACCCGTCGCATCGCATAAGGACCGGTACATTTGTAACTTGATTTAAGGAAACATCGTGCGACCATGGATGCTGGTATGGGACGGCCATGGCTAAGTAATTAGTTGAATGTTGCCTTGCCTTCTAGAAGTAGAGAATGTGCGGATAATTCCCGATTTTGGTGGGGTTATTCGAAGGGGCTCCCATTACTATAACGTGTGGGATCAAAGTTTGCTGACACAATGAATTGTACCTTTTTAATTCCTGCCTAACTATCCATGTTTGAAGGAGGGGAAAATTGTACCTCTGGGATGTTAGCTGGTAGGTACGGAGGGATTTTTACAATTTAGGGAAGGCAAGGTTAACAACGGCTAATGAAAACGTCATGCGTGATACCGATGTGCACACTTCGTGAGTGCACGGTGCCTGCAACACCACAGACGGTCACTCACTGTCCATGGGTACAGCGTACAAACTCTGCAGAGTCATAATCCATTCGCATGGCCGTGCTTGCGGTCTCAAGCTCCTTAATGATAGGTCTTTGTTTAGAGAATGGTTGGGATTAAAATTGATCATGATGATTATTGATATATGAATTGGTATAGATAATGATTTGTAGGAACTTGACATGGAAGTCAAGTATGACACTTTATTCATATGATATTTTACTTGTACTTACTTTTATGCAATTTATATTCAAGCAATTTAATTTAGTAATTATTTCATTAATCAAGTTTTAGTTTGCCAGATGCTCATTTATGCAAATTTACCCATATTACCTTCCTTCATTTGGCCTTGCATATAATTATGATTTTGCTACTATTCACCCGAATTGCTTGCCTCCGATAACTTGGTTTCAGTGATGACGAGGATTTCGGTGAGGAACGATGCCGTTCTTTCTAGGAGTTCAACTTCCAGTCAATTGCCTGTGGGATAATCACGGGGCACACACTGGAATTTGAATTTCTTTATGTTGCCGCTGCGTATATTCTTAAGGTAGTTCGTTGGCCTTTGAGCCGCTATTTTGTAAATTTCAATTAAACTTGTTAGCTAAATTTTGATATGGCTATGATTCCACTATGATTACCGTGTGTACTTGTCATTGATCCTGGGGCAAGTACGATAAACACGGAGTTTCGGGTGATTTAATTACCCGGGACGCCGCAGGTGGTACCAGAGCTATATTGACTGCAGGTTGATCCTAGATAGACCGGTCGTTAGATTAGATTAGCAATTTAATGACATATTTTTAAAACTATTAAATGTTTTTGAGGAAAATATAAGATTTCGCTCTATCTTTCCTAAATCTTAGTTTCTTTTCTTATCTATATTTTATTTGATTTTGAGAAATTATTTATCCCCTCTCATCTCTTTCTTAGCTAAGGAGAAAAGATGAAGGAGAAGAAGAATATTAATCTCTTTTCCTTAACCTTGATTTTAAATATTCTCTCTTGTATCTCATCTTGACATTGATTCTATTTTCTTTTTAATCTTATTTCTTCTATATTTATCATGAGACAAGGAAGAAGATCTAGTGAAAATGCGATGGTAAATATTAGGCTCTCCTCTCTTATTCTTCTCAAAATTTCTTAGGAGGTATAGATATATAGGCCGTAAAAAGAAAATATTAAGGTAGGATTATATGGCATTTTAAAAGTGCTATGCCATAAAGACCTATGAATATAATAATAAGAAGAAAAGTGTTTTCGAAAATCCGGAGTTTCCATTTCTGGTCGATTTGTTCGTTCTTGTCGCTTTGGTGCTTTATGTGATTTTGGTGTTTTATTTTGGAAGCATAAAGTAGATGCTAAAATAAATAGTTTACATTCTGCTAACTCTCTCTCTCTTTAGATAACATCCTACCATATTTAACTATAACATACGTTGACCCTAACATCTCGTGCTATCCTAATTGCATATCTTTCACTTACTTAATTTATTGAACTTTCTTTGATTTATTTCCGTGCATAACAACTATTCCGGGATAAAGACCATGTTATATTCTTTGCTAACTTCATAACAATTTAATCCATGTTTTCATACTCATTTTAGCATCGATTCTGCATGCCAAATATTTTCCTTGGTATTTAAATTGATATCCCACTTATGTTGTCATCTTTCTTTGTAGGTTCTTTTGATTCAAAAAGATGCCGTGTTCTCACATGTTCTCTTCTTTCATTGTTTGGCATACCTTGCCTCTTTGATTCATGTAGACTTAGTTTAACATATAGCATAAACAGTGCACAAATATCATATCATACCTCTTTCTTTCAAAAATAATTTATTTTCTCTTTCCATTTTATGCGAGATCATTAAAAATTTGATCTCCATCATTTTTCATCCCAGATGGAAATACTCCTAATGTCATTTGTACCTTGTATCACGTTTTGCATAGCGTGATTATTTTATTCAATCAACCTCCTTTGAAAATTTACTAGTGTGAAGAATTTTCATCAATTCTTGCCAAACCTCGTTTTACTATTCCTTGATAAACCAATAATCATATTTTATTATTCAAAAGAAGGATAAAATTTATTTCTATAACCATGATATCTTGTTTTCAAACTCTTCGACTTTTATCATGGTTGCTCTTTTGCACCTCTCCACCATATGAAATTTCCCTGAATTATCTTTTGTTTCCAAGTCAGTCAATTTTTCTTTTACTCATAAAATATTTGTGCATTCCATCCATTTTAAAATTTGAGTATCCTTCACTTTCATATAAATGCCCATGATCATATTGTTTTGCATTCACGATAAGTTTTGCCACTAATCGAATCATCTTTCCATATGATTCATGTTAACCATGATCTTCTATTTAATCATCGTTGTTGAATTCTATGATCTATCATCTATGAGAACATTTCCTCACTTGACTACCAATCAATTTTATAATCCTTGATCCATGAGGAAAAAAAATCTCAAGATTTAATTCTTATCTATCCTACTAACTATCGATTTCTAGTAGCAATTTGCTTAAAATTCGGAATTATGCCTATTTTAAGATCTTAGTTTTGCTAACTAATGATCATTTGTAAGGTAGGTCTAATTGCTACTCTAAGCCTCCTTGTTTTATTTTGAATAAACATATCCTATGTCATCTTCTATTAGAAAGAAAAAGGAAAATGAGAATATCATATCATCTCATTTCTTAACTTTTCTATCTTGTTCACCATTTGGTAAAAAATTGAAGCTATGACCATCTTCGAATACCTTCCTTAAAGCATTTGATGTCATTTCGTATGCTTACCCGTTTTGTACCTAGCTATCTTACCTTGCAATACTATTCATTTATGTTAACAATTCGATATCCTTTAATATCCTTGAATTGAGCGCAAAATCTCTTGACCTACCCAACCAAAGAGGTCACTTGATTCATGTTGAGGTGGTCTCTAGAATCAACCTTGATTTTATATGCTTCAATGAAGACCTTAACCTCCCTGATCCACGAAGCATAGAAACCTATTGCTCCATGTTAACTTGATCTTGACAAATTTCTTGATCTTGTATAATCTAAGGTAATCATCTTGAAACCTTGGAATAATTCCTTATGTTATTCATGAATAAACCTTGTTGTCATGAATTATTCACTATCCTTACTTGAATGTCAAGTCATTCTACCATTTATTACCAATTCGCTGACCATACTTCAATAATTATTGTATCACATCGTACACATGCCCATATTATCATATGTGGCATTGATCTTATATTTAGAATCCCCCATTATTTTATTAAATCCATTTTGACTTGCTCTAAATTTGTTTTGATATTGTCCTAAAGAACTTGTCTCGTAAACCTTGGAGTAGGTTCCTAAACCATCTTGATGTTCCCACTAGGTAATTTCGATTGCAAGGATTGGTTGCCATTCTTCTCGGATGGCAAATGTTGTGTTCATATATCCTTCAATGACCAATATGCCATTCGAGTCATTTAAAAACCAATCCTATTGATTTTACTCTATCTTTGCAAACTCATCCGCTTTCCTGAGGTCGAATTCCATTGGAACACTAGCCTGTTGATTTTGACTTCCATTCTTTGGTAGGTCAAAATTCATAAAAACGTTCTTACAATTTGAAAACCTCATGTTTCCTTGAACATAAGAAATTTTCCCTTATCCATTTATTGGGACTCGTGGCATTCAAAATTGTTCCATAACCAATCATATTGGTTTTGTTTCACCATTATAAATTCATTTGCTTACATGATCCTAAAAACTCTATTGGATTACTAGCCTATCACTTTTGACTCCATTCTTCAATAGACGATTTTCATCAAAACTTTCTTGTGAATTTGAAAATACCATAGTATCTTTGGTATAAACGTCCACTTAAATATTTCTTCTGCTCCCGAACCTATTTCTGAAAGCCTTTATGCATTATGTTGCATAAAATAAAATTTTCTTTGATCATATATGTGCTTGCTAACAGTAATAAAAAAAAATGTGTGATGCTAACACTCATGGTGAGATAACACCAAAGACGAGGAACACTAATATGTAATTCGGGGTTTTCACCTAACATCGCCGTAGAAGATCAAGTATTCTCTCAAGATAGAGGAAAGGGACTTCATAAAGATACTTCAAGAACAGGAAAGTAATGGCTGCATCGAGGAAGGAAGCAAGAAGAATGTAAGAAGATGATCCCCTGCTACGAAGTCTTGAAGATGAAGGAACTAACTTTATATGTTGTGCATTGCCTTTCAAGTATTTTATGAATGATATGTTAAAATTTATTTAAGGGGGGGTAGGAAGTAAGATATATCTAATTCTACTAATATTTTGATCATACAAGTACTAATCTCTTTATAAGCTGAAGAAAATCTTTTGCAATCCTCACTAACCAATGTTAACCCCGAAGATTTCTTCTAAAGGATTCCTCTTTCTCAAGATACCAATGTTCACCAAGCATGAAGGACACATATACTACATCGGAGAACAACCTCAAGAAATCTACCATATCGAAGAAGAAGTAAGAGGAATACGTGAAGATTGTTCCCTATACGTGGCATGCCAAATACGAAGAACTAATAATGTCATGACAATTAATTTCAAAACCATCCTCCATTAACTACAACGGAATAGGGATACGGCATATGAAGAATTTTCAAGAAAGTGACCATGTCAAAGCAGGAAGCAAAACAAGAGCGTGAAGATTATCCTTACACATGGCGTATCAAAGATCGAAGAACATCTCGACAGAACTAACATTCGTAAACATTCACACTAACAATTCGCGGAATCTCGAGGATGAGATTCTTTTTAAGGGGGGGTAGACTGTAACATCCCGACCCTTAGGCCATCATTTTTAAGAAAACTAATCGTTCATTAACATAAGTTACAAAATTTAAAATGACGTAGACGGGAAATTCATTAAATAATAATTTGATCCATTTTAGTGATAATAAATATTTTGTTAAGATTTTAATTAGAGATGTTCTTATTCGAGGTTGAAATATTTGGAGCTGGTTTTCATGTTTGAATTTCAGATTGGAATAATTTTTGGATTTTGAACTCATGCATACATGACATTCATATGCGCGCAGAAACTGTTCGAATTTTTCCTGGGAAATTGGCTTTACCAAAAATTCCCCAAAATTTACCATCGTTAGGTTTCACAGAGAATTAATTTCTGTGAATTTTTCATAATTTTGGGAACTCGTTTGATTCATCTAAAAATTCGAGGAAGTACCAGCTAGTTTGAAAAATACAAAGAATAGTAACTTGTTAACTTGGGCTCGGCCCAATTAGAAAATAAAAACAGAAAAGAAAAAGGAAACCTTACCTCGGTCCGGCCCAAACCAACGCAGCCCAGCCCGGCCCAGCTCGCGAACCGCCTGTTGTCGCGTCGTCTTCCTCCTTCGTCAACTCCACACCGCCGCCCGGCCACCGGCGACTCGCCACGCGCGAGGCCATCCCTGTACCGCGACAGTGGAATGCTACGCGTCGCGATTTCCTTTCCTGGACGCCTCCCGCGCCTTCTCGCACCAAAGACTCGCTGGAGCTTTCTCTCCCTCACCTTCTCCCTCTCTCCTTCTCTGACAGACGTGGCCGCCGGCCAAAAATATCGGCAAGAACCGCCTCTCCCCCTCTATAAAGATGTCCTTCAGCACTTTCTTCTTTTCCTGCTGTTTCCGCCATCCTCTAGAGCCTAATCTTGCCCACCATCATCGCTTGGACTTGGAGAATTTCAACTTATCCCCATCCGGCCGCCGCCGCCATTACCGGCAAATCAAGCTCCTCCGGTGCGAATTGCTTCAATTACTTGTATCCTCATGACTCACACCTCCTGATGATTCCGTTTGTCTACTTGGTTGCCTTCATCTAGGCTTGTAGGGCCCTCCCGACGTGCACCTCCCCTGTTTCGCCGCCGTCGTCCGTGAAGCCGCCATCTCCGGTCACCGAGACCCCGAACCATCACTTGGTGAGCATCATTGTTGCTCGTAGATGCTAGAAATGTTAGAAGTCGACGTCGCCGCGCTCTCCTTCTTGCATCTCGAGGGAGCACTGCCGCCGCGCCGCCTAGGTTGCCACCGCGCCGCCGCTACAGGCCACCGTTGACGACGAGATCACCACCAGTAGGTAGCTCTTGGCCGTGCGCGTCGGTAGGACTAGATCTCGTCGCGATTGGGCCACAGAGTCGCCGCCGGCGAGCCTTTGAGCCGCCGTGTTTACTGTGCACAGCCAGTTTTGAATGAATTAAACCTTAAGCCGCCACTTGTCGCCCTGTGATTGGCCAGAAAAGATTTAACCTTTTTGGCTCGAATTAGATAGAGAATTAGTAGGGAAAAATTAGGAAAAATTGCTAAAATATTTCCTTATGTTTGTAGGTTCCTTTTTATGCAAAAATATGATATAAGTGTTTAGGGAAAATTCCTAGTAACAAACAGGTTAGCTTTATGCTTTGCTTAAGAAATAATTGGGTTAGGAAAATTATACATAGAAAACAAATAAGATTAATCTATTTTTTTTTTGAACTTTTCAGAATCTATCACCACTGTAGACATATAATTGATCATAGGAAGATTTAAAAAGAAATAAGTGTAGAGTTGCTTTATCTCATAGAAAATCATATGTTTCTTCATAAGAAATTAATTGTTATTTGTACAATAGAAGTGCATGCCATCACTATAATTAAAATATATAGATTTTACCCTAGTTATCACATGTAGTATTAAAATGATAGTTTTGTACAAACTTTACCTTTAATGTTAAATTAATTAACCCAAGTAAATAAACTTATTATGTAAGCATCGCATAGGGATTTATTTACATCCCATGTTCATAGATATGTGTTGCGCATCTTAGGCATACATGTAGCCTTACATGAGTAATTTAATAAAGAATGATGAAACAATAGTAGTTATATCTAGTTAAAAATATGCATATACAACATATATGTTTTCTATGCATATAGCATCATACTCATAATATCTAAATCATGTAAAATAAATTCTTAGAACATGCCACATGTAAATAGTTTAATTTAAAAGAAATATATCTTTAACTATGTCATATGTATGCATAAAGACATATAAATATAGAAGATAAGTTAAAATAGTAATACATAGGAATGATTCCATATGCATTAGAAGTAGGTAACTTCATTCTTCATGAAAATCATTTTAAGAATATTTGCTATGTAAATCTAGTTTATTTACTCATGTATCTTGAACAACCCCATGTTTATTAATAGAAATAATTTAGAAATTGTATAATAGATATGCACGCAATCACCATCAACAAGCCATATGCGTCTCACCATGTTTCCTTTAGAGATTTAGTAAATAAATATCTATGCATACCATCATGTTAGCTTCACATTAATCCATTTAAATAACACATGCATGCTTTTCTATTTAAGAGAAACTAAATAATAAATAACTTGTCTAGGTGAATATGGCCATTACAAGACCAGCAATATATCTCTTAGCAAATTATCACCGTAGAATAAATGGAGTCGTGAGAACCCTAGTGTCCCTTCTTCTATTTATTTATCGATAGAATTCGAGAACGCGTAGTCCATTCGTACGAACTCCGAGTACATATTTATTTTCATGAAATGCATTCCATATTCATGCTCTTTGGTTTTTATTCGAAATATGGTATTTCTATTGTAGATTTTATTGGATCTTCAATCGATGACTTTATTTGGATCTTTCGGTGTTTATCACAAACGTGAGTGAATCGTCGGAGGACTACATCGCGGGAAGATCGACACTTGAAGATCGTCGTATGAATTATGTATATAAAGGTGCGAGGCAAGCACACCCCTTTGATCATTTTGATCCTATGATTGCAAATGCATTTAAGTGCTTAATTTGTAGGATAAATTGGTGCATAATTTATGTCACTAAAAATGTTCAATTGGGGAATGGTAGATACTACCTATTGGTTTTATCCATTTATTAAACCCTATCATAATCCTTTGTAACCATAGGTTGGGTTGTCTCTTTGGTCAAATGCCGTATGCTTCATAATATAATTAATTGCTAATTAAGCTTGCTAAAATGAGAGACTATATTTTGTATAAATGGAAGCACATGTATATTCATTAAATTTACGGATTATGTTGATGGCAAATTATTGTTGATGATAATGATGATAATTTAGATGTTGACGGGTTTTGATGTGATATTGTTAAATTGGGTTAATGGTTGATTGATAATGATGATTTTGGAGACCCGTCGCATCGCATAAGGACCGGTACATTTGTAACTTGATTTAAGGAAACATCGTGCGACCATGGATGCTGGTATGGGACGGCCATGGCTAAGTAATTAGTTGAATGTTGCCTTGCCTTCTAGAAGTAGAGAATGTGCGGATAATTCCCCGATTTTGGTGGGGTTATTCGAAGGGGCTCCCATTACTATAACGTGTGGGATCAAAGTTTGCTGACACAATGAATTGTACCCTTTTAATTCCTGCCTAACTATCCATGTTTGAAGGAGGGGAAAATTGTACCTCTGGGATGTTAGCTGGTAGGTACGGAGGGATTTTTACAATTTAGGGAAGGCAAGGTTAACAAACGGCTAATGAAAACGTCATGCGTGATACCGATGTGCACACTTCGTGAGTGCACGGTGCCTGCAACACCACAGACGGTCACTCACTGTCCATGGGTACAGCGTACAAACTCTGCAGAGTCATAATCCATTCGAATGGCCGTGCTTGCGGTCTCAAGCTCCTTAATGATAGGTCTTTGTTTAGAGAATGGTTGGGATTAAAATTGATCATGATGATTATTGATATATGAATTGGTATAGATAATGATTTTGTAGGAACTTGACATGGAAGTCAAGTATGACACTTTATTCATATGATATTTTACTTGTACTTACCTTTATGCAATTTATATTCAAGCAATTTAATTTAGTAATTATTTCATTAATCAAGTTTTAGTTTGCCATATGCTCATTTATGCAAATTTTACCCATATTACCTTCCTTCACTTGGCCTTGCATATAATTATGATTTTGCTATTATTCACCCGCATTGCTTGCCTCCGATAACTTGGTTTCAGAGATGACGAGGATCTCGGTGAGGAACGATGCCGTTCTTTCTAGGAGTTCAACTTCCAGTCAATTGCCTGTGGGATGATCACGGGGCACACGCTGGAATTTGAATTTCTTTATGTTGCCGCTGCGTATATTTCTTAAGGTAGTTCGTTGGCCTTTGAGCCGCTATTTTGTAAATTTCAATTAAACTTGTTAGCTAAATTTTGATATGGCTATGATTCCACTATGATTACCGTGTGTACTTGTCATTGATCCTGGGGCAAGTACGATAAACACGGAGTTTCGGGTGATTTAATTACCCTGGACGCCGCAGCCTTGAAGTTGTCTACATCCGTAGAGAATTTAATCACAAAGCCGACTCCTTAGCCAACAAAGGCTCGAGTCGAGACCCAGTTGCTCCAGGGGTTTTTCTTCAAATAGTACACCACCCTTCGGTCACGAAGGAGAAAGCCGAGTTAGCCACTCGCCCGCCGACTGACACAGGTACTCCTGAGGAACAGCTTGAGGCAATGAACATCGATTTGGCGACCCCATTAGAGCAAGACGACTGGATGGCACCGTTTACCGAGTGGTTGGTTCACGGAAGGCTGCCGACAGACACAGCACAAGCCGAGCAAATCCTCAGGAAGAGCAAGCTTTATTTCGTCGTGAAGGACACACTGTACCGCAAGAGTGCCAAAGATATACATATGAAGTGTGTTCCCATCTCCAAGGGCAAAGAGTTGTTGCAGGACATTCACTCGGGAGTCTGCGGCAATCACGCAGCTGCCAGGACCTTGGTTGCCAAGGCTTATCGACAAGGTTTCTTCTGGCCCACTGCCAGTCGGGACGCGAAGCACATCGTCAGGACCTGTGAAGGATGCCAGTTTTTCGCTCGGCAAGCTCATGTACCGGCACAGGAACTGCAGACAATACCCCTGTCATGGCCATTCGCAGTCTGGGGGCTCGACATGGTCGGTCCTTTCCAGAAGGCCAAGGGAGGCTACACTCATCTGCTGGTCATGGTTGACAAGTTTACCAAGTGGATTGAAGCTACTCCGATCAAGGATCAGACGGCAAGCAAGGCAATCGAGTTCGTGCGCAGCGTCATCTTCAGGTTTGGTGTCCCTAACCGCATCATAACGGATAACGGGACCAATTTCAAAGCCACCGAGTTCCAAGAGTTCTGCGACGACGTCGGAATCAAGGCATGCTACGCCTCACGCTCCCACCCCGAGTCCAACGGGCAGGTCGAGCGGGCTAATGGCATGATTCTTCAAGGTATCAGACCACGCGCATTTGACCTTTGTTTCTCAACGTCTGCACTGCTATCTTCTCGGCATCAATGGCTTTGCTTAGCTCCTCAAAGTAGGTCTTTTCTTTCTCCTTCTGGGCCTCTACTTGAGTTTGAGCCTAAGTGAGCTGACCCTGCATCTCGACAAGTTCAGCCTCCTTAGCTTTATAAGCTTGGTTTAGTTTGCCGACTTGCTCGTTCAACGCGTCGGCCCTGGATTTGACACGCTCCAAGCTTTCTGAGGTTGATAGACCTGCAACTTCGTCAGATTATCAGATAACCGACTGGCATAGTCGAGGCTTGGTAAAGCTTTACAATATACTCACCGGTCGTCGTCGTCGCCAAGTTCTTCTCCTGTTGCAGCTGCTGGATGAGCTCGTCTTTTGCTTTGGCTTCGGCCAGCAGAGTCTTCAATTGCTTCTCCCTTTAGTCGTGTAATGATCAAATCAAACCTGTCGAGTGATGTAGTGAATATGGCTATGAGCAATTTAGCTGGAAAGAAATTCAAATATCACGTCTTTCTCCCTTTAGTCGTGTTGGGTTTTCTTTACAACGCAGGAGCTTGACAATGATGCAGTCAGCCCCAACAGGCTGCCAACACGTGTGCTTTCATGAAAATAGATGTCTGACCACGCCCAGACATGTGGCATTATTTCGTCCCCCAATTTCATTCATATGTCCAGCACTACCTCACGCATCATGGTCAACAATTGAGCATGGAATGAGCTAATTCTGGATTCGTCGTGATGAATTTGAATCAATAAGCGAACTCAAATAAAACAATTACGCATCTGACTAAGGAAAAATAAGAGCGCAGCCAATGTCATGAGACCAAGAAAAAAATCGCTCTTTGCAGATATATTGAACATGGGAATACCATCAAAACATGCAAATTAGATGCACAAGCACCGTCCAAATAGTTCTGCTGCCTTTTCCTTTTTTTTTTTTTTGCGAAGGAAAGAGATATATTGATTATCCAAGGCACTTTACAGAAAAGACCCTGGAAGTCTTACAAATTACAGCTTTATCCCTAACCCTAACCAAACCTGGATGGATCTCAGATCCGTCGCCGCCGCCGTACGCCGGAGACCGCCGGACCCCTACCTTTTCATCCTCCATCTTCGCCGCAAGCAAACTTTGAAAGAGAAGCCAGAGGAGACAGCAGCTCAACCTCCCTTGAACCGCATGAGCAAAAGCTGAACGATCATGGGCCGCTGGCAGGCAAAGGGGAGAGGAGGGGCATGAACCCGACGAGAAGGCCATCGCCGACGTCCGCCACCGCCGACCGAAGAGAGACACCATCAAGAAGCTCCTGTACAGAAGGCCACAGATCCACCACCGACGCCGGAGCACCGCATCGGTGAGGCGAGGACGAACCTGAGCCACAAAATCCCGCACCGCCGTCGACGCCAACGCCTCATCGACGACAGCAGGAAAGGAAGCCATCCCCCTCGCTAGAACACGAAGAGGAGGCATCCTCGAGCACCCACGCCGGAGAAGAAGGGGAAACCAACGGAGCCGAGGAAGAAGACCATGCCGAAGCAGATCGACCACGTCCCCGTCATCTTCTTCCACCGCCAAGCGCTCGAGGAGAAATCCACCATCACCAGCGCCGCCGGCGAGGGGAAACAAAAGACGGCCGCCCTCACCACGAAGGACAACGGCGCCGCCAACCCTAACCCTAGCAAGGGGAACCTAAACTACTACCTATACTAGAGCTATAAGGTGACCGGACGGCAGCTCCACCGTTCTCCCGACCCTCCGAAGCCCCGCGGGCCGCCGGAGGGGAAGGAGAACGGGGGGAGCCACCGCCGGAGGGAGAGTCGCCTCGGAGTCGCCTCCTCTTTACTGTAGCGAGAGAGAAGACTCGAGAGAGGCAGCAGCAGCAGTTCTGCTGCCTTTCCTGATTGGGAAAACAAGGGATTCTTAACACCTTAACCACATTCTCAAAACCGCTCTGTCCACAACTTGGGCGCAATTAGGCACCACTAGAATAGATTCACCAAATTCCTTGACCAGGAATGCATCTTCCAGAAGGAAGAATCTCAGTTGAACCAGTAGAGAATCGGTGTCTCCTACTGGTCAGCTTCAAAGTCAACTAGCGGTGAGTGGCCGCCTGGGGCATGGCCAAACTTTCAGAAAACTTTGTCCGCTCCACCAGCTCATTAAAGATTCTACTCCCTCTGTCCCAAAATAGATGTCACTGTTGACTTTTTTGACTGCTCGTCTTATTCAATTTTTTTACGCAAATTTTATTTATTTTTTTACAATTTGTTTTATCATTGAATATATTTTAATCATGACATATTTGTTTTTATATTTAAATAATTTTTTAAATAAGACGAAGAGTCAAACATGATGTCCAGTGACAACTATTTTGGAACGGAGGGAGTACATGAAAGATTGTGAAGATCCTACTGTTCAGACACCGTGTTTGAGACGTCATGACAAGAGAAGCACAATGGCAGCAACTAGAGAACTCGTTCAGGTCCATGTCAACGAGTCAATGAAGCAGAATAGTTCTACATGGAAACACACGTGACATGTACCGTGCCATGGTTTCAGTCACAAGAACAAGGTATCAAGAAAAAACAAGCTATCAAGCTTTACGAAGAAACAGGAGGGAAACAAGATTTATGTTACATTAATGACTCGATTGGGGCATCACAGGCAATCTTCCTTCACAATGATCAATCAGATTATATCATACGCTGGCATAACAGCCATATGAGGAATAACCAGCATCCGTGATTAATGACTCGATTCAGATTCCGGACAACAACGAAGGCCAAAATGGAGCAAACAGAAGAATAAATATCAACCATGTTTAATCCCACAAGCGAAAATAACATCCTAAAAATTTAGCAAACATGTAAAAAAAAAGAAAGAAAGAAAGACCAGCAAGAGTTTTACACAATGTAAATATATTGGTTCAAATTATTGGTTGATGTAACCAAAGTCTGTGAACACATATGAACACACTAGGATTTGCACACCAAATTTACAAACAAACAAAAAAAATCATCTTGTTCGTCCAGGTAAACTGTGATAAAATTAAATTTAGTGCCTCAGCCCTAGTAGTACTTAAAAAAAGGGCATTATCCAGAAATGCATGCACAATCACATAAATAATATATCATACCTTTAAGTGAACTGAATATGAGGGACTAATTCCCACCCAACAGTGTTAAACTGTTAACATTCCAAACAACAGTGGATGGAAGACGTCCTCTCAAAAGAAGCTACAATACTCTTACGAAGAACAAAATAGAGTACATTTCCTTTAGCCCAAATAAACTTCTAGTGCAGGTGATTTGAAAGGATAACAATATCTCTGTCCTTGCATTTCAAAACACATAAATGTTTCTCATTTACAGATCATGGATACTATGCAAACAAAACCTGAACTTTAGAGCCTTCAATCACATGGTATTGCTTCCACATCATATTTTTTCACTACAAACAATTGTTTCTGATAAGATACAGCATGCAATTGCATGAATCCCAGCTACAAGGATGAAAAACAAATAACAAGAATTCTCCAACTGAACTACCTGACAATATGAACTAGGATTTCTAAAGGAAAACAGGAAGAACAGCATGGTACAATCAAAAGAGATAAACATCGATACAATGAACACCAAAAATTAATTTAACATACAAGTACAAAAGAATCAAAAGGCTCAAGGAGTAACCATGGCACCCAATTCTCATGACTCATGAGCTGTATAACAGGTTTCAATCATCCGCCTCCGGAACAAGGAAACGGACAAGCTCCGACGCATCAAAGAACCCATCCGTGCTTTCCACCTTGCCGGCCTGCCGCTGCTCCCGCTCGAAATGTCCGGTCCTCCAATCCGATCATCCAAATCCTCTGGTTGCACATCACTCCCGGCATTATCCAGCACGCCACTCTCGTCCACGCTCCTAGCATCCTGCAACTCACCAGCACCACCTGGCGTATCAAAATTCACAGCAAGGGCACCATTTCTACTTGCCCTGAGCCGCTCAGCACACTCGGACGTCACCCCACGACACTTCTTCACCTTAACCTTGACAAGGCGAGGGCAGCCTTCGGCAAGCTTGTTCATCCCCACATCAGACACAGGACATGCCTTTATGCACAGCTTACGCAACGCAGCACATTTGGCCGCAACACACGACATCTCGGCATCTCCAAACGTGTCGGAACTGCAGAGCGCAAGACGCTCGAGGGTGGGACAGTTGGCAGCAATCAACTCAAGACTGACTGATGTCAAATTCACACCAATGAGGACCAATTCTTGCAAGCTTGCGCACTTCTGCGCCACTGCCGCAAGCCCAAGGTCACCAATCCTGTTTGCCTTCCATCCATCGATATGCAGCTTTCGGAGGCGTGTCGACTTGGCAGCAAGTGCGGCTAACCCGATGTCTGTGACCTCGGGTACCTTCGCCAGGTACAGGACCTCAAGCCCATACAAGGCCGACACGCCACGGTCGCTGACCTGCAACTTCTCAAGGTGGAGCTCAGCCAGCAAGGCCTCCCGCGGAACAGACTGGAGCACGGGGTCCCAGTCGCCGGAGCATCGAATAATCTTGACGGTTTTGAGGTTTGGAGACTGGGTAATCAGACAGGAGAAGCACTGGCCGTTGTAGAGCTCCTTGAGCGACAGAGACTGGAGGCGGGGGCCGGAGACGGCGATGGGCTCCGAGTCAGCCAGGCCGCGGAGGCGCTTGACGGAGAGCTCCTCAAGCTGGGGGCAGGAGCGGAGGACGGCCTCGATGCCCTTGGCCCCGAAGGCGCAGGAACCGACGGAGAGCTTGCGGAGGCCGGCGGCCGCGGCGGCGAGCGCGGCGACCCCGTCGTCGGTGACGGCGCGGAGCGCGCGCAGCTTGAGGCGGCGGAGGCCCGGGCCGAGGCGGGCGGCGACGAGCGCGAGGGCCGGGTCGGCGACGCTCTCGGCGCGGCGGTCGCACTTGAGCGCGAGCTTGGAGACCGCAGGGAAGCGGTCGAGGAGGCGCGGCAGCGCGCCGGAGGCGAGCAGGGGCGCCCGGGCGTCGAGCGCGAGGCGGAGGCGGGACGCGGCCTCGGCGTCGAGCCAGCGGCGGCAGACGAGGGAGCAGCGCTTGCGGTCCCCCGAGCCGAGGAGGCCGAAGACCGCGGCGAGGAGCTCCTCGGGGAGGTCGGCGGTGTGGTCCTCCCCCGCCTCGGCGATGGAAGCGAGGAGCTGCTGCTGCGGCGGCGGCGGGGCAAGGACGGGGGACGGGGGCGCAGGCGGCGGCTTGCGGCGGAGCGGGACGGAGGGGCACTGGCCCATGACGGCGGATCTGCCGAGGACGGACGGAAGAGGAATGGAGGAATGGAGGAGGTCAGGGAGAGCGCAGCGGACGCGACCAAACCGGATTCCGATCCGATTAAATGCTGCCGTCCGTCCGTAGCCTGCTGCTCGAGCACCATTTTTTGTTTCTTCCCTCTCTTTTCTCAATATTATTATCAGTCCCTGGTCTGCTACTTGTTGTGGCGTGCAATTTGGGTGTACTTAGGGGTGAAAACGGACGGGAACGGTCGGAAAAACACCTCAACCGTTTTCACTTTCACATTTGCATCACCGGACGGAAACGGAAACGGGAAAGCCGGTAACGGAAACGGTCGGGAAAAATTCGGTTACCCGAAAACGGACAAATACGGGCGGAAACATACCGGTATCGGTCGGTAACCGGTGATTAAGTCGGGAGCATAGACTTTTTTTAACTCCTTTTTATAGAACATGTCTTATAATTTTCTAATGCAAATATTATGATAAAAAAATTGTAGAGATTGTTGACTAAAAAGAAAGAAAAAAATAAAAGCAAACAAATGGCCGAAGGCTGCTGTCTGTGCGCCCCTGGACTGCTAGACTCTCCACAGCTGGGCCACCTCTAAACGTGATACTGCCAGCAAAAAGAGGCCCATACCTCCATCGACCTTTCAAATACCCGATGCTCTCTGCCTCTCTGATGTCCCGGATTATGTAAACGGGAATAAAATACGGGAGCATACCGGCTCAAAACGGGGTCCCAGGAAAACGGGCAGGATAAAGCCCCAACTGATTTCGATCCTGTTCCCGTGGTCGCTCTTCCGTATCCCGTCCTGTTCCCGTTTTTTTACCGCAAATCCGAAAACGAACGGGATAAAATCGGGTTCGGTGGCAGGACGGGACGGGATTCTCCTGCCCTGTTTTCACCCCTAGGTGTACAATGATATGCGTGTTTATATCTGATAAACACAGGTCAACTGAAAGGGGTGCAAAAGCCCATGTTTCACCTCTACTGAATGTGCAAAGGTCCTTATTGGATGGAACTACTATACAACCAGTATATATGTGCAAAACTTGTAGATATATACAATAAATTACAAATTCGTACATTAGGAGCTGACCCTAAGATCATAGAACCAATTTTTCAACAATGGTCTTTCGAAAAAAAAATTCAACAATGGAATGTAGGCACATATTTTAGACCGTTTGGTGGAACAACATTGAACACATCGAACAATTGTTCACTTGTGCCAAAACCAGACAATACTACAATTAGCATCATAGGTGTTATCGTCAAGGAAGAAATAGTGTATCCCCAACAATCGTGTCGTTTAAGAGTATATTTTTGATTGAATGGTTGATTGGCATGTTGAAGTGTACCCCCAACATCCCCCAATATGTTGAGTATACCATGTGAGAAGCCAAATAAAAGAGAAATGGACCGAAAAAATGAAAGGGAAAGAAATTAAAAAAAAAAAGTGCAAGGTCAAGAGGGTATTGAGAAGACAATTGCAAACAGGTCACGCAAGGAGTAAGGACAAATTAAGGCCAGGTTTGACGGTTTCTCTTGCTTTTTCTGGATTCAGAAATCCATAGATCTTTGAACGGAATGAAGGTGTTTCCTTGAGTCATTTTGCTCTTATTTTTAACAGAACTAAAGCATTTTGTTTTATCTTATGAACTCAAAATCAGATATGGATCTCAAATCTGAAGCTTCACCAAACAGGCCTAAGTACAAAATCATGCTGGTATAGGCTCTATTAGGTAAAATAGTCTAAATGAAAATACTGTGCCTAGAATTAGGACACAATGAATGAAAAATAAATACGAGTATTGAGCATCTAAAAAGAAGTATCCCTGCAGCGCTACTGTCTGTCTTCAATACAATAAAAAATATATTATCGCATTCTACTCCTGTACGTGCATGTATATATTCTCGTATATTGATGCCTCAAGCCCAATGTGGTCTCCAATTAATATGGATCAAAGTTAATGTGACCTTGGTTGAAGCTGATAGAGAAACGACCATTGTGAAGGACATGAATCATGTAGGGTGGCAGCCTGAGATGACCTATTACCACTCGTCCCGTTGGAGAGCAGCATCGGGTTAGCACCGAGGGAAGGCTTGTAGGGGCCATGCCCCCCCCCCCCCCCCCCCCCCCCTCTTCAACACACACACTCACCCAACCCCAATACTGATATATTGTAATTATCTCTCTTATCCATTAATGCTTTTATGAAAAGAATCGATAAAATATAGCAATAGACGACAAGACTAATAAATGATAGGTGGGCCATGTATGCCAGTGGGGATGGCATAAAATAAAAATGTTTGATGACAATTCACATTTGCCATAAAAATTATGACTTTTCTTTATTTAGCTATTATGACATTTATATTTGTCATAGCATAGGTGTGTTTATTTATGACAATTTCGTAGTGGCAAAAATTAGTTTTCGTCGCAAAACCAGAGTTACCTTAGAAAACGTCATAAATGGCAGGGTTTTTGTGACGAAACACTCTATTGTCATAGAAAACTACATTTGTTGTAGTGCAGTGTGGTACATTAGGTTAATCAGACCTTCGACGGTATGATAATTAAAGGGAGATGATCACAAAGTCATTGATAAATATGCCAAAAACAATATCATACCATCTTATATAGATGTTACTGCAAGAGATATCATGTCAATGGATTACAAAGGTTATTTATATAGAGAGCAAATTTCACAAAATCGTTAAATATTTGGTAAAATTATGACAAAACGACATACTTAATTAAGGAGTTGCATCCTAAAACTACATATATATAGTTCACAATTGTATTAAAAAAACTACTAGTGTAAAGAACGGTATCATAAAACTACATATTTTGAGTAATGTATCACATCGTGTTTAATGCGCGTATCACAAAAGTATGGACTTTGCACAATGTATAGATATAATTTTGTTATAGACTGCATTTTTAAATGTATAAATATGTAGTTTTGTGATGCGATACAATAAATGTGTAGTTTGTGATAGTTTTGACAAAGAATATGTAGGTTTGTAAAATTTACAATAACAGTCTTTCTTCGGGATTCTACTGAACGGGTCGAGCCTATTGACAACGGGCTAGGCTTGGCTCCAGGATTTACAACAAAGAATATGTACCACTAACCCTTGGTAGTTGTTTATACAATAAAAGCATATAGACATAGCTTCGTATTGGATGGAGTACGTAGTTAATACAGGATCGACTGCTACATACAAGGATCACAGGGTTAGTGCTAAAATATGAAAATTTAACAAGCCAAATAAGGGACCGAAGTAATGAGTTGATATATTTTCCTTGGTAGTTGAAGCATGTAAAACCGAATGTGAATTCTCCACATATTTACATGAAAGACAGACTTTTCAGTGAAACATCACCAAAGGTGTGAAAATTTGTTATCTGTACTGGGCCATTAAGGGGGCCTCCCATTATCAATATTATGGATATCAGGTGGGGAGTTCTCCTCCCCCCGTTGACCGTCAAAAAAAAAAAAAAAAAAACATCACCAAAGGGGTGATACTCCACAGACTCTCCAAGATTTACAGGTTTTTAATGTGCCAGCTGAAAATGAAACCAACTGGTGATACTCTGATCCCTAGCTTTTGCACCGGCCGGCCAGTTTGCAGGAAAGAATTAATGCTGCGCATGTGTGTAGTACTGCAATGATATTACTACATCTCCGAGCCGTCTGACCATTCCGATCCACGGATCTCCCAGAAACCTCCAGTCAAGCATTCTGTTATTTTTTCCTACGGCTGAAATGGTCAAGAGCACATGCATTGCCCTTCTTTTGTTTTGACAGTCCGAGTTGAAAACAACGCTGAGCTCCGACGACAACGCGTTCTCCGTGTATTCCCTTCCTGGCCGGGCAACTAGCGGAAGCAGAACTTTCTTCCTGAAGCTTGTGTCGACATGGCGTCGTTGTCCAAGGCAGGTGTGGCGGCGTCAAAGCTCAACACCGACCCATCGCAATCAATCAATCCATCGGACGCGTGAGACTAATAATAGCCTGTTTGGTTACAGACTTACAGTCGTCGGATGGTCACCGGATCGTCCGATGCTAAAACGAGGTTGCCATTTTGTTTGGGTTGCCTCGTCGAATCGTCTCGGCCGTCGCCACACGGCCCACCGTGATTAACGCAGTTAATTATTAATCATATTTAACCAGTGGCGAGTCTAGGCCCAATATTGGGGGTGGGCCGGAAACTAATCGGGCTCATGGGGTGGGCCGAAAGGGAAAAACAAATGGGGAAAAAAGAAAAATTGCACTGTTTACGCTGCTACAGTGCTAAAATAACAAATTGGGCTGAATTTGGGGGTGGGGCCGCGGCCCACCCCCCGGCGGCTGGACTCGCCACTGTATTTAATTAAACATGCTGTGCAGTATGCCGCTCCAGATCACCTCGTCCGACTTGGGTGTGTTCGTTGCATGGGGTCTAAACTTTAGAGGGTTTTTACAACGAATATTGTGATTATAAATAAAGTTTAATTACAAAACTAATTTCAGGACTCCGCTCGAATTCGCGAGACGAATCTAAATGAGGGTA
This sequence comes from Eragrostis nindensis, assembly GCA_012490785.1. Lineage (NCBI taxonomy): Eukaryota > Viridiplantae > Streptophyta > Magnoliopsida > Poales > Poaceae > Eragrostis > Eragrostis nindensis. The sequence goes on from JAAXCT010000694.1 coordinate 73,472, forward strand.
ATTAAGCAGCGATTAGATGATGGTTACTGTAGCATCACTGTAGCGAAACTTAGATAAATTAGGCTCATTAGATTCGTCTCGCGATTTAGAGGGGGGATCGTGACATAGGTTTTGTCATTAAATGAATAAAAATATTTTTAAATAGTAAGATTCTCTTTGATGTGACAGGTCTAAACTTTAGAGGGGGGTGCAACGAACGCGGACAGGCTGATCTTCCAAAGTCCAAACAAAACGTGCTGTTGAGGAGGTGCGTGTGAAGAAGTCGTNGGAAAAACTAGCAACTCTTAGGGTCACCTTCATCCCTCTTTAGTTCAAACAAATGAACTAGATTTTCAAAATGAGCTCAAATTTTTAGAAATTGAGCTCATTTTGGAAATCTAGTTTATCGAGCTTATTTTGGAAATTTAGTTCATTTGTTTGAACTAAAGAGGGTCGGATGTTACTTTTAATGGCACCTATTTACACCTCTATCGTTGGTCACAGGTCTACTGTACGTGCATTCCTAACGACAGTTCCAAACTACAAGTCCTAACGCCTTGGGGTGAGGCGGTGAGCAGTGCCCAGTGCATGATGTCACAAATCTAGTGCTTTACTGCTTTGTACAGTATTATACGTCTAAGTGTCTGACGTACCATAACACGATTGGTCTAGATTTGAAAACGAGAAGATAATTTGGTAGATATATATATCTTATATGCTTTTGCAACAACTGTCCATAATTTAAATGCTACTAAATATCCAACTTGTTCTTCTCACAGCAACAGTGAGCTCCCACGGCATCATGGAGTCCCTTGTCTCCACCCCTTCCTCTCCAACTAGCGCTTTTTCGAGCTCTCTAGTATCGATATTGTCTGCCATTCACAGCGCCAGTGCTATAGTCGTCTCCGTCCCACCGCTTCGCACACCTACGGTCCAGCCATGATCGCTCCAAGTCTTAAAGGCTCTGTTTGAATCTACCAAACTAACAATTAGTTTTGAACTAAAAAATAGTTGATTAAACAGTTAGTCAGCTAACAATTAGTTAGGTGTCTGTTTGGAGGCTAGACTAATTAGGTGTTTATAATAATTTGGTTTCATTGACTAATAGAATTACTACTATTCTCTTAGTTGGCTAAAAATTAGTCCCTTATTAATCCCTCTAATTTGAATTCCCTATAGACTAAAATTAGTCAACCGTTAATCCGTTAGATTCAAATAGAGCCAAAACCTAACAACCCTAGAAGCTTAACCTCGTAGATCTCAACAATACCATGCATTGAAAAGCTATCTTCTAATATCAGACTCATGTAAAATAGGATTAGTGTGAAAATTTCATATCCTTCTTGATAAGAGTTAGCCAAATGCGCATTTAAGCCGAACAGAATCATTTAGAGGGAAAAAATTTACAATCTAGAATGAAAATTCTTTTAAATTTGGGCCCAAGTCCTATGGAAAAGTGAGCCGGCCCATTCTTATTTGGGCCCACTTTCATGACTTTCTTGATAATCCGTTAAAACCCAACAAAAACTCTCTTCGGGCGTTGCTTCTCGCCGCCGCCGTCGCCGCCGCAACCCAGCAATCATGGCCTTGGCAGCCGCCCTCGCTCGCGCCGCCACGCCCTTCCTCCGCAGCGGCCTCCAGCCGTTTGCTCCGGCTGCTGCTGTGCCGGAGCTCTCGCTCCGCATCACCCGCCAATTCTGCGACGTCCCCGCCGCCAAGGAGCCTTCCCATTCAGGGGAAGACGACTCAGGGACGGAGGCCGAGGCGGAGATCCTTGATGATGTCGAGCCAGTCATTGATCGCGTCAAGGACATCCTTCATTCCCGCAGGTAGATGAGATGTTTTTTTTTTGTCAGACACATATCACTATTTATTTGTTTTTTTTTTGCGAGGAAAACTATTTATTAGTTGTGTTAAATTCGTGTGTTAAACCTCACAAGTCACAAGTGAGGATTGGCACGTGAGTGGTATGCTCTTTTAGTCGGCAAGTGACCTATGAAAAAGGTCGAGAGAATAGCAATACTGGAAGTACCACCAAGAGGATCAACTCTACTGGTGATTAACGGCAAAATTTGCTGGACGACACTCCTCAATGTTGTCTTTTGCCACAGAACACTAAAAAAACATGTCTTGTGGCAAAGGCATGTTTTTTGGCAAAGACATGTTTTTTTAGTGTTCTGTGGCAAAAGACAACATTGAGGAGTGTCCTCCAGCAAATTTTGCCTTGATTAACTGATTCAGGGATTTAACAACAAGATACGTAATGGCCTAACCTCTATACTAGAATATCGGCTTATGGCTGCGCTGGAAAATTATGCTGCTTGCAGAATACCACACCAAAAAAGTAAGAAAAGAAAAGGCACGCCATACCTAGGCACTGTGCAAAAGCAAGCTAGATTATGAGATGCAGTTACCAGTATTACATAATTGAAGTTGCTAAATAAAACTTCATGTTTTCTTCTGAAATATTTAATCATTTCCTTGGTTAAATGTAAACTGTGATTGGATTTGAAACACTAGAATACCTTTTCATGTTTGTCAGACTTTCTTATTCATTGTACCTATTATCAATAAGATTTTGTGAACCACGCTTCCTACTCTTCACATGGCCATCATCCGTTTTCTCATTACCAGCTAAGAATCTAGGCGGTATGGCAAGTGAAGAGCTCAAGGTAGCATATGCAGCAGCGACATACTGTTGTTGTATGACTGGGTCATGGCTGCCTGGACCCACTGTTGATGTGCATGGCTGCTTCCTGGGTGTAGAAAATGAGTGCCATTGGATCATGCCAATGGCCCAGAGCATCTCGGATTTCTATGATCACAGGAAAACACAAAGTGTTCACTATGGCCACTGCATGTGTGCTCAAACTAACATTCACGCTGCTAAGCTAGTTCAGTCTGTCACCTAGAATTACATATTAATTATTGAGGTTGCATACTCAACACCAACCTAGAAGACAAGAATCTTTGTGCAGCCGCTCTAGCCATATACTTCTTGTGCGCGTACCCATTTATGCATTTTTCGGCGCAACTCAATGCGGTTCTCTAATATCTGAGTGCGTGCATATGTGAGTGTGTACTTATCAAATTCTTCTTCTAAGTGCACTGATACGCAGCCCTCCTTCATTTAGAAGAAATAGAATTCAGTTCCATTTTTCATCTTAGAATTGCTATATGCTAATTACTCTTTACACTAGAAGCACTGCGGAATAACTCAATGCTGAAGTGCCATAAGTTGATATGCTCTAAACTTGTAATTCTTCCAATTTGTGAGGATTTACTGTGTCATTGTGTTATGACAGATATAGAAATGGCGCAGTCCTGGTCCCAGATGATGAAAAGTTTGTGGTAGAAAAGCTTCTTTCTTATCATCCCCGCTCAGTGGACAAGATTGGTTGTGGAGTTGATGCTATATTGGTAAGCATGCCTATTTAATCTGTTTACAAAAACAGACATCGTCTTCTCAAACAAGTTTTTTTACTGTTTACAAAGAAGATCTTGATTAAATATTTTTAGGATTGCCTTTTTGCAGCACTTTCAGTTCACAAAGAAGATCTAAACTGAATAGTTTAACAACCTGCAATCTTGATCACCTTGGTTGGACATAAATGCCGCAGTAAGCATTTGCATGTGTCATGATGCTACACTAACAGTAACTTGCAAACTGACAAAACCTTAGTTGGTTAGTGCCTCAAGTGGTGAGGCCTCCCACCAGGGTTCAAATCCTGGTGTGCGCCAATTTGTGGAGTTAAAAGGAAAAAAATCCCATCGTTGGCAGCCTAAAATATAGGGGTGATGACAGCGACTTGGGTGCCATGAATCCGGGCCGTGGGCTGGTTTGGGCTCTCCTACCTGGGGTAGTTGCAGTAGTAACTAACACGGTCAACTGTGTTCATCCCCAAATACATGTGCAGCCCTATAGGGTGATGCCAGAGTTCCGGGGTTTTCTCGACCGGAGAAGGTTGATCTTCTCTATCAAAAAAATCAACAGTGTTCGTACCCCCACCGGTCGATTTTTTCTTTTTTTACAGTAACTTCAGCTGGACCTTATATCGGATCTTATATTGGTTTATGCTAAGAAGAATGGGTCTGTTATTTATTGAAGTCGAGTGGCACAAAAGCGGTGATGGATCCTGAGCTAGGTTACTTAGAATCGTGAAGCTAACACAAACATAACTCATTATGAGCATTCTCACTACCAATAAGCTGCAAACTGGGATTCTGAATATATAATGTGCATAATAGACTTAATGTTCTGGCTTTTTATTCCTAATCGTTTTTGTAATATCCTGTGCACTATTTCTACATCCTGCCCTATAGCGTTAATAAATGACCCCATAGGCGCATTCCTAATCATTTTTCTAGTACCCTGTGCATTGGTGTACTTCATGTTCTTCCTTTTATTCCTAATTATTTTTCTAGCATGCTGTACATTATTTCTACCTTCTTCACTCTAGCTTTAATAAATGATCCCAAAGGCGCATTGCTACAGGCCCCTGTCGTTCCCTCTTCCATTTGTGATGATTTGCGAACCTGCCTAGTGTCATACTCCATATAAGCATTTCCAGCGCTCAAAATTTGTCCCAAGATAATCACTTCTGAGTCTGTCCCATAGTCACCAGGAATGGGGTGGCGTGTTATGCGACCCCGGATGGCATCCCCGTTCGAGAGTCAGGGTCAAACGGGGTCGATGTCCCGGTTCAGGTTGAATCCCGCCCCTATTTCCACGGAGTCGCTTCATGGGCAGCGGCTGCGTCCTCATCCGCTTCAGCGCGTGGGAGGGAGGTCAGCACCGCAGCAGGCAGATGCGGCGTTAGAGGGAGGGCAGCCGGCAGCCAGCAACTCATGGGAGAGTACCATACCGCAGCATGCATGAGGGAGGAGCGTGTTTCTGCATTTGGACGAGGAGAGTGGCGGGCACTTGTGCTGGAAGCCAAAACGGGACATGAGGTTAGGGTTGTCTTTGTGGGCTGACTGGGCCGGGTGTCTTCTAGTGAACAGTGCTGGAACAAGACAACGGAGCACAGCACAGCCCATATCGTTTTTCCTTTTCTTTTCCATTTCCTATATTTCCTAACTACATAATGTCGACATCCATATGGGGCTAATCGACACGTGCCATGACCCAGATTAGTTGGTGTCGCGTACCACATCGCATAGTATTGTTCCGAAGAGGTATACACTCTTTGTACCTCATTTTTTTCAAGTGTCGGCCCGCGTATCTCGACCCCGTCCCTCCACCCGGTCAACCCGGATTCGTGGTGACTATGGTCTATCCCAAAACTTAGCTGTTTCTGAAGCTTGTCCCAATACGCATTCCTGAGTCTTTTCTTTTACTCATAATGAGGGGCATATGATCTTCTACTTGCAAACTTAATCTGTCCAAAATATCCCAAAAATGCTTACATTCTGGGATGGAGGGAGCATATTTATATCTGTAACTTGTGATGCATTTCTTTGTAGAATTTAAAGAGTATTTTTTTATATATATTTCTAATGCTATGAATTGGAAACTATGTGCATACGATAGCAAACACTACTAATTGTGGTTCTAGCAATTAACCTAGATTAACTTTGCTAAAATTTATCACAATTGTCACGCTATTGTAAAACATTTAAAACTGGTCTGATGCTCAAAATTATTTTAGTTGCCATATGGTGTTTTGACCCGGGATTCAAGCAATTCAAATCTTCTGATCAAGAGCATTCCCTCGTATTGGTCCAGTAACAGCCCAAATGGATGCACCATAAAGTCTTGGGGAATGTTGTCTCTTATTTTGCACCCTTAGTTGTGTTGTTTCTCACTACATGAATCAAATAGTGACCATCAGAGTTTTGAGGGATTGGAAGGGTGCTCCTACTTCTGCATTTTGCTCAATTTATTCCATTGCTCCTACACTAAGCTCATCTTGGCCGAGGTCACTGATGCAAACAATGCCTCTGTTAGCTATTAATCAGGCATGATCCGTTATATCTGAAGATTATGTTTGTTAGCTTGATTTGTTAGGATTGGATCAAAATTGCGTCTTGGATATTGTGTCTCTATCTAAACAACTTGTTTTTTGTTTTATGTACTCTTCTTTAGATGCATTTACTAACAATTTCAACACTATATGGCCTTGTATTTGCTTATCCTTCTTTATTGCTACTTTTTATGTGATGACTTTGTAAGGATAAATATAACGTACCGTATTGTATCTGCATCCGACACTTCTCAAATCTGTGCAAACTTGTGCGGGGTACTGTATTGAACACAGTATGCGTATGACATATTTGGGATTATGTTAGTGTGCAGTGAATCTTAAAATTGGTGTAAAGAATAATAATATTGATAATTTCCATAACGTTTGAACTCCATGCAAATTATGCATTTTTTATAACATCAAATTGTGCACTGTAGTTCCACTAATTTATTCTGTAAACAACATTTTTTTTGTGTCATTAGTTTTTTAATTTTATGAGTCAACATTGGCCAAGAATTCAACTTTGGACTGTTCGTCTCAAAGAGCAAGTCCTGAATCTGCATCGGGCTCCAGGACTAAAGCACAACATTATCCACTGGCTAAATCAACCCTTATAGTTTGCATTCTCTATTCTTTCTTTTGTTGTTACTTTTTTCCTTTTCTGTAGCATCTTGGCCCTTAGCACATATATATCGCTCTTTAATTAATGAAAAATGTCACTGTGAAGAACTTCCCAACAATTTCCATATAAAAAGTAATAACAATGGAGAATCCAATGATAGAAAATTGTTGTGAGCGAATTAGGTTCAGAGTGATTTTAAATGTTACTAAAATGTCAATGATGGGACACTAAAGTCTCAAGGATTAATTCCTTTGAAGTACAGCCAAGGATTAATTCCTTTTTGGCAAGGAAAACCAAGGATTAATTTGATAAACTTTGCTTGGTCAAACTGTTAATGAACCATTTTGATCAATCCAAAGGTTTGATACATTCTATAAGATGGTAACTTGCATTTGCACAACAAAAAGTTATTCTGTTTTGGTTATGCTAAGAATATAAAACTCGAAGAGAACACCAAAATAGCAAGCAGACCTGCTCTGCTCTGCTCTGTGATGCATGTTTTATTCAAAGCTGCTTAAAATATATGAGGTTTTGTTAGATCTTCTCCACGCTAAGTGAAAAACCTAGACTGTAGCATTGGAAGCCGCCTAACTCTAACCCTGCTCAGGTCAGCCATCCCCTTCCGTACGTCATTTGTAGTTTTCATACTCCAGTAATGGACGCTACATTGATGATTTAAAACCATGCTTTAATATTTTACTAATCCTCCAAGGAATAGAGTTAAGGTCAAGGTGCACTTTTCTGTTATGCCCTTCAATAGGATCTTGTAGTAACTCATAATTAATTCGGGTAGATTTCATGTGGTAGACTTGTTTAAAAGATTTACTAATATAGTATGGAGGGAATGTTAGAAATATCGGGCAATCCTAGGTGCTGCAATTCTGCAGGTAAAGAACTTAGCCTAATGTGTTTTTCCCTTCATACACACTGATGTGATTTGACTTCTGCGTCATGGATATGAATTGAGATCAAGCTTCTAGGATACCGTTGAGTTAGGATGAAAAATTGATAGTTGACCCTATGTTAAAGTAATTTTGAATTGTCTGCTTGGTACATGTAATGCTTGTGGTTCATACTACTTCCATGATAATCTTATTTTGGCCCGAATGCACTTACAACTAAAACTATTATTCTTGACTTGGAAGGTTGACAGGCACCCTGATCACATGTCAAGATGCCTCTTTCTTGTTCGAACAAATGGTGATTTGGAGGATTTCTCCTACCGCAAGTGTCTCCGGGCATACATTGAAGGGAAATATCCATCTCACGCAGACAGGTTTCTTGAGAAACATGTTTTTCACAGGCGTCCTCAGAAGATTCCTGTGGTTCCTTGACTGCGCATGTTTCCTGGTCGTGGTGCTTTAGCTATGGCTTTATAGATATCGGTTCATGTTTTTTTCGTCGAAAATTAATATGGCTCTGTTACGATGAAAACAAGGCTTCTTGCTTTGCCAGCAGTAGCGGCAAATGTTGTCCATGTGTTGTAGCAGAATCCTTTTTTAGTAGGGTATTTCGGATTGCATTACACTTCCATGGCTTCTGATGATCAATGAGAGGTGTTATAATGGTAATAATACTATCTGAGAAGGAATTTCAATATTACTGTACACGGAGGTTTCCTAGGTATTCTGGCGGTTCACGCCCATCGAGATTTACCAAACTTTCGGTTGAGGTTTCACTTGTTCCATTTATCATCACTGTGCCCATCCTGTGCAGCTTCAGGGAGGTGCCTGACAATTTCGACTCCGATTTTTTATCAGATATTATTCACTGCTTCTTTGTGTCCTCCGTAGGTTGTATTTAACAAACCTGACCTGCTTCATTCACTGACAGTATATAGTAAACCTTTCTTTAGAATTCGTGGCAGTACGTTCTAACGCTAGTGTGCCATGAATTAGAGGATGACAATGTTAGTGCTGGTGATGATGATCAGTTTTTGGCCTACTACATTATTCTCACGCAGGCAGCTTCTCACCTCTTCTTATCAGGGTTTGCAAAACCATCGGTAACCGGTCGGTTATCGCGGTAACCGACCTCATCGGTCCGGTTCGGTTTGCTCGGTTTACCGGTTTTTGAATTTGAATTTGAAATAAATTTGAAAATTTAACGAATTTTGTTTGGTTTTTATCGGTTTGATCGGTTTGACCGGTTACCGACCGGTAACTGGTCTTACCGGTCCGGTTCGGTTGGAACAGCTCGATCGGTAAGGTGAACCTTGCTTCTGATCTTCTCTTCACCTGCCTCTGTTACTTGAGGCTGCTGGACAAGAGGATGTGTACCGCCTGAAATTTGTTTGCAGAGTAATACTACTAGCTCAGATTGACTACTGGTTCTAGTTCTTCCTCATTGTGATCTTGTGGATGTCAAGGAATGTGGTCGTGGTTTCAGTTCTGCGTGATATCAGCGACCTTTTTTCCTGTTTCCTTGGCTGGAATCTGGATGCATGTTCTCGTGACGTACGGAAGGGTGGCCTTCAACCGGCCGGCCGTCCGTGTTCCTGTTCCTGCGGTAATAAATTGTGCGATGGTACGCATGCGCCCTCGGCGTCACTTGTGCGTTGAAGAGACCGCCTGATTGACCTGCATCTACCCATGGTGAAAATCATCAGCCAACCGTCCGTTACCATTTCGTACACATGTTATACTCGGGAGAAGCAGGACGTGCCATCCTTTGCACACGAAAAGGATGGAACTGTCCACCCCGGACATGGATCGTTGCCGATATGGAGGTCAAATTTTCTTTGTAGACACTCACAATCACACACCGAAACATCCATACGCAAACTTTACTTTTTATGATCATCTTTAAAGACTGAGCTGACAAATTCTCGAGATTGACGAAGTCACGCTACCGTATCGCTGACGACGATCACGTCGTCTGCCGTTAAAAACACAACGTCGTTAAATCTTAAAAAATTCACTCTCATGAAAAGTCAAACCCTAGACCTCATATGCGACTGAGACTCTTATAACTGGTAGGCTAGATGCCCTTTTCCTAAATTCGTATTGTTGACGATATGGAGGTCAATTTACCATAGCCACGTGGCTAAACACGGTCCAGACAGCATCACCGGAATGTGATTATGTGAAGGTGAAGCTGAAGCTTTTTCGGTGCTGTTAAAAATAAAAATAAAGAAGTCAACTAGCATGCACGGCCTCATTGTCGTGCAATGCAGCTAAGCTCTCTCGCTTTTTTGACCAATGGACGAAATCCGTCACTTCATCAGCGTCTTCTGTTACTCGAGTCGTCAGTACCAGTCATCAAAGGCGCTGCAGTAACGTGCGCTGCGGCAGCACAAACCATGGGGCCGCAACGCATCTCTCGTTTCCCGCCATCGCCTTGGCCGCAGGCATGTTTCCATCGATTACCTAAGCATTGACTTTGTGCTAAAGCTGTTTTAGTTTTTTTTTTTCCGAGTGAAAAGGGATTATATTAAAGCGAGAACAGTACATCCTGGAAGTTTACAAGAAACACCTTGGAAACACTGCAAATTGAAACGCAACCCCTTCACTGAGCTTCGCCTCGATCCTTCCATACGGCGACACTCGCCGGAGCGCCGGACTCCTCTCTCCTCCGCCGTCGGCGACTTCAAACCTTGGAAGCACCGCAAGAACCAGAACTCGAGCCTCGTCTCGAGCCCATCTGCCAGAGCTGAACGAACAGCGGCCGCCAAAAACCAGGGAGAAGAAGAAGGAGAGTTACCCGCCGTCGAGGTCGACGCCGACGCCAGAAGAACACCACCACCGGAAAGACGAAGCGAACGACGACTCCTGTACAGGAGCACCACTGCGGGAGCTCCATCTCCACAAGCCCACCGCCGGCACCGGAGCAGAACGTCGACGAGGCGAGGATGGGCCTGAGAGAACATATTCCATACCGCCGACGACACCAACGCCTCGCCGTCGGCGGCCGGAAACAGCATCCTCCCTGAAGCTTCACCGGAGACCTCGCCACCGTCACCGACGACACCACCTCCAGATCCGCCAAAGGAGGAACAAAAACCGGACGTCGCCGACATGGCGGACGCCGGAACCCTAACCCTACCTACCCTAACCCTAACCTAAACTACAGCTAAGACTAGCCCGCCCGTGGCTAGATCCTGCTTCCCCGCCCTCTCGCCGACGAGGCCGCCGGAGAGGAGGGGGAAGCGAGAGATCCGCGCCCGGGCGAGGAAACGCCGAAATCGCCTGGTCTCTACTGTAGCGGAGGATAAGGGAGGAAGAGTCGAGAGAGTGGCTACGCTCCGGTTCTTAAAGCTGTTTTAGTTGGTGCAACCATGTTTCCTTTTCATTGTTCCTCTCGTTTACTTCACTTTTTTACCGTCCCGAAATTCCCTCTTTTAGTTCACTGGGGTCATGCCTAGAGAGGAACCAACCATAAGTAAATCCTTTCGTGAGCACATACTTACATTTCTGGAATCAAAATGAGCTCATGCTAGGTAGGAGTAGACCTAGAATCGAGCTTGCATCGGGACGACATTTCTGGAGATGGAAAAAAGTGTACAGATGTGGGGACTTGGTTTCGAATGAAAGCTAGGCATTGTGAATAATCATTGGTCTTAACAAGATGTTGTTTAGCTCCACGTGCTGATCTAGTGAAATGCATACAAGCGGCAGCTTTAATCCTAATTCTCGCTACTTTTTGGGAGGATTAGACAACAAAATGATAGGTTCCACCTGCCTGGATCGTGGCTAGATTATGTGGAGCCTCCCCGGGCCCAAAACAACATTAAAGCACGGGCCGTAATCCACGGTACAACCGTACCACTGCCAATTACAGTACACGCTAATATTTCAAACTGTATGTTAGGATAATTAACATCGGTTAACTATCACTGTTCTCTCCGGGGATGGACAATACTGTAGTCATTTTGAAGAACATGCACGGAATTGGGAATAACTGTTGGGTATTGAATCGCTCGCTTCCTAGCTTGATTAGTCCACGTGATAAAACAGAGCAAGCGTGGCTGCAAATGCAGGCGACAGCCAGAGCACGCCACTGCTGACAGTTCACGCGCCAAGGACTGTGGCCGCGCAGAAATCGGGTTAGAGCAAGCCCAATAATGCGCTTGTAGCCGATGTGTGTCAGATTTTTCAGAGAAAAGGTAAGAGAGAGAGCGTAGCTTGTCTCCAACTGAAGCAACGATCGATTTGGTCAGACTTCCACAGATTGAGGCACTGCTGGTGGGCCAGGCTTGAAGATGTTGAGACAAGTTGATTGTATGAGTTGTCTATTTGCTTGGCTCCAAGATGGTTGGCTCAATTATTGAGCTTGCTCTTATACGTTTCAGTTTCAGCTTCAGCTACCGTGCTCACACTTCTCAACGGGTTTTCGTTTGGATGGAGACTCGTTGCGCAACCGCAAGCCATGCTTTCAGCGTCATCTAGCTCTGATCGCCGTGAGATCAAGTTGCTGTCTTGTTCACCAGGTCAATGAACTCTGTTTGCTATATTGTGTTTTTTTTTTGAATGTTTTGCTTTTATTGTTCTGCGAGGTCAAACGAACTGATGACTCATTGGTGACCTATATCTATAAATAATTGTAAAGTGTACAAAGTAACCCTCCAACCAGTAATCCAAACCTCTGACCCATTGTCGGACTCCTCCACTCGGCGACCCAGAAATGGAGCAGCAACACACGCGACCCATCCTGCAGCAACCGTTCTTCGTCAACCTCGCCATCCCGAGCGCTGTCTCCGTCCCCTTCTTCTACCGAGCGCCCCGGCAACCCAGAAATGGAGCAGCAACACACGCGACCCATCCTACACAAACCGTCCTTCGTCAACCTCGCCATCCCGAGCGCTATCTCCCTCACCTTCTTCTCCCAGGCGCCCCGACAATGAGGTCGTCGACGCAGTCTCCCTACCCATTCTTCTTCCGAGCGCCGTGTCGGCGGCGGTCTCCCTCCCCCGCGACGAGTCCTTGACGTCGTCTCCCTCCCCTTCTTCCTCTAGCACCGCGGCTGTGCTCGCCAGTGTTGGTGCTCATTATGACGACCTTTTTAGCACCAAATTCTCTTAGTATATCGATGATCATCTACCATATTGTATTGATTATTGCCACTAATCATGACGTTTTGCTTCTTTAGTGTCTTTTTTGTCTTTGTGTCATTTTAGGTGAAATACAACATATAATGCAAGCGGGGCGAATTATCCATGAAATATGGGTCGAAACTTCATCCTGCGGCACCTCAAGCACTCCTCGGACGTCCATGAAGCCCAACACGGAAGGCCCAAACTCATTTGCTTGGTTTCCAAGTCCTCTAGAAGGCTCACCCAAAATATTCCCGAAATCTGGAGATTTTCGCGGAGTCCAGGGCAGCAACATCTTGTGACGAGGATTTGGAGTTCAAGACGACCTCAAATGCAAATCCATTGAATACCAAAGTTAAAGATCTCATCGAGTGCTTTCCGGAACACATATGGATGACATTATTTGGACTCCGGAGCTAGGAGATATGGGGTCCGCAATGAGTACTGCGCAGAGAAGTCTGAATCAGGACAGAATATCTTGCGACGCGATTTTGGGCATGAAGACGACAGAATATGGAGATTAAAATAGTACCAAAATTGTAGATCTTTTCAAGGGCTACAAGATAGAGTCCAAGATCGCTTCATTTAGAGTCCGGACGGTGGAGATATGATTTTTAGAAGGCGGAGCTGCGAAAAAGGAAAATTGAGTCCGAGTTATACACATGGATCGGCACCCTCCATGTGCCGATCGGCACCGACCTAGATTGGGTGGACGACGCCTCCAGGCACCTCCCCACTACATATATGTCCCAAGGGACGTCCCTATTTGTACGCATTGTCACATTATCAAAGTATTTCGAGTTGAAAGCCAAAACTTGCGGCGTTACGCCGCCGGTTTCACCATGTAGCCTAGTTGTCTAGATCTTCTCTAGTTGGTGAGTTGGAGGAGCTAGCTAGGGTTCTAAGAGGAGTCAACCCACGTGGTGAAGCTCTAATTTAGGCCCTAGTTAGTCTATGAATTCAATTAACCAAGGTTCAAGAGCCGGATGTTATCGTCGTCGCGGTATGTGATGAAGGTTATGTTCTATGCGTCTCAATTTGGTTGATCTACTTCCTGTTCATGCTTGCTTTCGATCTTGTTTCCCCTCTATGTCTTCCTTCTTGTTGCAATTTGCTATATTCATGTCGTGCCGACCGGCACAACCCTTGTGCCGATCGGCAATCTTCATATGCAATAGTCGGTGCGTTGTTTATCTTGTCGGTGTTGTTTAGCTATTAGCGCTATTAGCCGCCGTCGTCAAAGGATCGCAGCAAAAACTTAATAGCGACGCAATGCTAATAGATGCTCACCGTAGTGCCTTTTCCTTTGCCTTATTAGCCGCCGCCGTGACAGGGTCGCAGCAAACAGCTTAGGTGCATGGGTGCGGGACTAGAGGAGATGATAGATTGATGTGCTTCATTGGACTATAGTATATTACCTTTTGCTATGAACTGCAACTTGTGCTACTGGTGTGTGCTTCATTCATATACGGCTAAGACTTGTTAGCTTTGTTATTGGCTTTGGAACTCAACATTCTTTTCGTTGTTTCGTTCTCTGTGCCAATCGGCATGGCCCCCTTGCCGATCGCACAACAACAATTCACTCCGATTCTCTCGTGTTTCCTGTATATGCATTTGTGCTTAATGCTTAGGTTTAGTTTGCTAGTTTAATAGTAGAATGCCTATAGTTTGCTTGCCGGTCCTTGGATTCGATAAACCTTGGAATACTCTTCTAAGAGAAAAGCTACTACAACTGATCCGTGCGCTTGCGGTCATAAAAGGTGCGCGTATCCCATGCCAACAACCTGCTGCATGGCGCCCACCTGCCCGCGACGCATCTTCCCCTCCTCCTCTTCATCGCCGCGGCAAGAGGCAGGGGCGAGCGCGGCGGGGAGGCAAAGTGGGAGTGCGGAGCGTGCCGTGGAGCGATGTCGTGGCGGGGAGGCGAAGCGGGGAGGGGCTGGGTAGGTGGTGCGAGGTGATGGGGACGGTCGCGGAGGAGATGGGGGCGGCGGCGCTATCGCTCGCCACCCGCTGAGCGCGAAGCGGCGACGGCCGCCTGAGCGCGAGGTCGGACGGCGGCACAAGGCAGTGGCTGACGTGGCCGGGCGAGCGACGGCCGCTCGAGACCCAGTTACGGGAGTCCCTTGGAGATGCTCGATTTTTGGTTTCGGATCTTCAAGGGTAGGAAGACCTATTTGGCATTTGGGGCTCCAATTTTCGGTCATATGGGTTGGAGATAGCTTGACATTATGTGTCTCTTTTTAATGGAATCTTCACCTATTATTCATTTGTGTTGAACACCCTACACCCATTCCCTTGCGTTGTTCTTGTCCCATGTTTTTTCAGCGAGCGGAACGGTCTGCCGGTCCTGGCGTTTAGCGGCTGGATTCTAACGAATCCTTCGGTAGATCCGGCTTCCCTGTGCCTAGAACCACACGAAGGCAACTAGGGTAGTCTGATCCTGCCGACGGTGATGGCTGAAATGCTCCTAAATGCACTCGTCGTCTGGTGGTGACGGCGGCGCCCACGAAGGAGCTCATGGTGAGCGGAGCGAGGCCATGCCTTGGTGGGTCTTGTTAGATGGTTGCATTATCGTTTGCTGAGCACAAATATGGGGCACATGAGCTGTTGACGGCAATGTGGCAATGCATGCTCTATGGTGACTCTGGTTTACTGCCACCAAGAGTACCCACGTGCCGGTGCTTGAGTTGCGATGAGAGTCCTATCTTCAATTGCGGCAAAGGGCCAGGGCACGTGGAGCTCACCAACCATGGCTAGGGCACCGATACGAAAGACTTTGCGCAACGACGACTCTATGAGCGCCATGATCCTCTTTGGGGGCGTTGCCGATATATCACCAGCCTCAGGGTCTATGGGTGAAATCCATATTTAGCGTGCTGCTAGATCGGGCAATTGCGACAGCTTTGACGCGACCTTTCATGAGGCACCATCTTGGATCCACTGTTTAAGTTAACATCGGTATGGGGAAAGTTTCGTCCAATCACTGTTCATGTTCGTGTCCATCCTTTTGATCACCGTTGTCTACACTAGCCATTAGGCAGCATGTGATTGCACTCAGCGTTACTGCTTTGTCGTTATCCCCACTCCTTGATTATTTGCGCTAGGATAGTGTCGGGTTTGGTAACCGGCCGACGAGTAGATTTGTGCGCGGTTCGACGGCGATCAGAATTTTACGCTCGACACAATGGGTTATACTGGTTCAGGCAAGAAGAGCCCTACGTCCAGTTTGAGGTTTCGCTCGTGTTGCTCGTAGTAGGGGTTACAAGCCGTGACGAGAGAGGGATTCGCTCCCAAGTCTCTGTCTCTGCGTTGTGTGTGAGTGTGTTCGTGTGTGAGAATGAGCTTTTCGTCAGCCAAAAGAACTCTCTCCCCCCTCCTGGGCCCAATCCTCCCTTTTATACATCAAGGAGAACGGTACAGATGGAGGAAAGAAGAAAAAAAAGAAAAGAAGTAAAGATAAGTGAGAAGGCGACGGAGGCGGAGTCGGGCCGTCCTCGCTGGTTCCGGTGTCTTCCGCCGCAATCTCCGCGCCAGGTGGTGTGATGATGTCATCCGTGTCTTGTCTGGGCGCTGTGGAGCGCCCATTCCCTGATCCGCACTGTTGATCACTGTTGGTATGCTGTAGATACCTGTGGAGTTGGTGACGGTCATTTCGCGCACTGTTCCTACTGTGTAGCGTACTTGGTGCATGCATTCGCCGTTCCACGCCTGATCCGGATGCGACGCCCCCACGCGGCCGTACGTCAGGCATAGTGTACCTTCGCACCGTCCAGGAGTGGATATGGAGCGTCTTCTTATCCGAATCTGGCTGGCCGTACACTTGGGTTTGACCAATGCTTCCATGCCGCTGCCGAGCTTGCTTTCCGGCCGCGGTGGTCGGGTTCGCTTCGGGTCGTGTCCCTCCGCCGATCCCGACCACCGCCGGGGTACATGGACGGCGGACGGCGGCTGGCCGGAGTTCGGTCGGAGGCGTCGCTCGACTCCGCGGCGCCCGACTCCCACCGCGGGGAGTCGGGTTCGTTGCCACGTCCAAGCCGGGCTCCTTTAACGCTGGACCAATCGCGGTCCAGGGTGGGGGGCTGCGCTCATGCAGCCACGTGCGCCCGGTCCTTTAGCAGGCCGTGAGGAACGGAGGCTCTGTGGGCCAAAGGCCGTTGTTGCGCCTTCCGCCCGACTGGGCCACCCCACGGGCCCAGCTTTCCATCACTCAGCTATATACAAGGCCTTTGGGTCTCGGACGGCTCCCATACTCGTTATTCCGTATGTATACCGTATAGGGTACCTAGAAAATAGGTATCCGACAGTAGCCCCCGAGTCCTGGCGAGAGCGCCGTGCTGTCGTCGGGACTGGTACGGCTGCCAGACGTTGCCATTCAGTTCGCCGCGCACCCGGGTGTAGCCCCCGAGGCTGGGAGCTAGTAGGAGACTAGCTTCCAGGCTTTTCTCAGGCTTTCTCTGTGTAACGCGGCAGCGTGCTGTGTCGTTTTCCCGTAGCCACGATGACCGAGCCCCCGGGCCCCTCTTATGTCCGAGGGGGGAGTGCGCTTATCCTGCGGGCCAACCGGTGCTCGATGGACTTCTCCCTGCCCTCGCTCAGAGGGCGCGGCCGCCGAAGCCTGCAGCCCACGGGCCGACTGTGGTGGGATTCCATCCTTCCTTCGCTTGTCGCGGCGTGTGGGGGATTGTCCACGTGGCGTCGATGCGGTTGGGCAGTGCTCTCTTCGGCTTCCGCAGCCGCCCCCTTATGCACCCGGTCCATGCTAGACCGGGCGGTGCGCCTATAAATAGGCCCGCATCCTGAGCCGGGTTTCTTCGAACTCACCATGCCTAAGCATCAGAAATCTCGCTCGTGCAAGAGAGACTCGAAGGGAAGAGAGGGAGAGGGCGTCGCGTCCCCTATTCCAGCTTCGCGCCCTTTGCCTCCTCCACCTCCAAGCACTTGCCAAGATCTGATTCCGGTGGTCGAAGCGGTTCCGCTCGCGGTGGTGCCTCCAGATCCGGTAGCCGGGAGCTCGGCGCCCGAGTCGGAGAAGCCTGAGGTCATCATTCTCTCCTCCGACGAGGGAGGAGACGATGACTCGAGCCAAACGACCCAGGCCGGCCGTCGACGTTCGGCCGGTGCTCGCCGGCGCCACCGCAGGTTTTCGTCCTGCTTTGGCGTGGCCCACCGAACTCGGAGTCATTCCCGCGAGGATTAAAAGGGCTCTCGTCAGCCCTCGGCGTCCCAGGAGTCGCTCCTGCGAGGATTACGTGGCCTTGGTTTGAGCACCGCCACCCTCGAGGGAGAGTCCCTGGCGCCGTCATGCTGGTTCCACCCACTCATAGGAGTTTTTGCTGCGGGTGGAGCCAGCGCGGGCCCTTAGGCCTCTTTATCCGGCCACCTGTGGCCAATCCATGGATTCATGGGACTAATGTAATTTCTTTTCTAGTTAACGATCTTTCGATCGACTTTGTACAAAGAAAACCATGGAATAAAGAGGCTTATTTCGCGAGACCCGTTTTAGTTTGTGTTGCGACCACGCTGTTGGTCTCTTGTGCGAATGCATGCCTTCGAGCCCCCGATCGTTTCGGGGGTCCGGCCGAAGACGGTTTCGACTTCGTTCGTTTCTCCTTCCGCATCCTGTCGGGAGGATGGAGGATCGGGGCCGTCCGCGCCATTCCTCGATGGTTCGATGGGCGGTGCCATTTGAGTTGCAAACGGGCTCGTTCGAGTGACACCCCGGTTTGCCCTTAGCGGGGACCCGGTTGAGACCAGCGGGGGTCAGTGCCATATGATCCGGGAGATTGTCCCATTTAGTTTCCGAGTCCGTTCGACCGGTCTCGGCGGCTCGTTGCCAGCTCTCGATGAGCAAACCATGGGCTTATTTCGTCCTCGGACTCGGACGTATTCGACAGGGGCCCATACGTTTCGCGCATATGGGTAATGGCCGCTGGTGCCCCCCTTTGATTACCCCTCACTCTTGTTTGACCCAGAGCGGCCGTCGAACCCAACGCTGGGCCGGCCTACGAACTCTTGGGCCGGGAATGGGCCGTCGGAGCGTTTACAGCTCCTAGCCGCTTTACCTGGGAGCCCAAACCGGCTTCCCTACCAGTTGGGCCCATGAGGCGTCGGACGCGAGGCGTCGCGTCGCTTCGTCGGCGCGGATCTAGAGGCGCGGCGCTTGGACGAAACGCAGCGAAGAGGCGTGCGTTATCTCCACCTGCACACGTTAGGGCGGAGGAAAACGAAGGGACGCGAGATTTAAGGCGGGAAACGGCACAGCGCCGGTTCGGCGCATATAAATAGGCCATACCTATCCGGGGAGTCTTCTCGCACACCCCATCGCCCGTTACTGTTGGCCTTTCTTCTCCCCTTGCGATCGCCTTCGATTCCTTTCGCTCCGCGCTGTTCTTCGCCCCAATCGCCACCATTCGCCGTCCGCTTCGCAACCGCCGTCGGTCGATTCGATCCCGGCGTCGTCCGCGCCCCCTCATCCCGTTGAATCTGATGGCGGAAGAGGGAGACGAGTGGCCGGAGTCGGTGGTGACGCCGGAACTGCTGCGCGGGCTGGTCGCGAAGGGTCTCCTTCGCCCGCTCTCCGACGCGGTGGAGTGGATGGTGCCGTCGGAGCGGTCGCCTTCTCCGCCGGACGACTACATCGTCTCGTTCTTCCACTTCCACTCCCGCGGATTCGGGGTGCCGGCGCACCCCTTCTTCCGCGGACTTCTGGGCTACTACGGGATCGAGGTTCAGCACCTCAATCCCAACTCGATCGGCCACATCGCCGGCTTCATCACGCTGTGCGAGGCCTACCTCGGCATTCCCCCCAACTTCGATCTGTGGAGGTACTTCTTCAGGGCGTCGCTCCAGCCCGTCCGCGGGCGAGTCCCGCTCATGGGCTCCGCGAGCCTGCGTCTCCGCGTGGAGCGGGCGTCGGGCTACATCACGTGGGTGCACACTTCCTCTAACTCCGGGTGGCACGACCGGTGGTTCTACCTGAAGAACGAGCGCACCGGCCCGCTCCCCAAGTTCACCAACGCCCGGTTGTCCGGGGCCCCTGACTGCTGGCACTGGGGCCTCGGAGCGAGGGATATTGCTGCGATCCAACCCCTCATCGACGCCGTGGCGGTGCTGCGTGACCGGGGGTGTCGATGGTCGGCATCACCGGCCACTTCCACAGCATCCGCGTGCTGCCGCTGATGCGTCGCGCGCTCCCCATGTGGGAGATGACACCGGACGCCGACGTTCGGGGAACGGCGATGGCGATTGGCGAGCCGCTGAGCCACCGTGAGATTGGGGCGCGGCTGTCGGAGGCTGCCGGCAAGTCCGCCCTGCACTTTGTCGACAACGAGTTCGAGTGGCCCGTCGCGGGCCACCCCGCCGCGCTGCCGCACGCCGACGCGATCCGCTTTGTGAGTTTCTTCTCCACGCTTTCCTGATTGATTGGTATTGTTTGTTTCAGATGGATGACTGCGGCATCCTTGTATTTTCCCTTGTGTGCAGCCGGGATTAGCCGTTCGGCGCTCGACAGCCCCCGTGCCCGAGGACGCGGGCCGTCGGGCGGTGAACCGTGCCCATGGGGAGAGGACGAAGCGGCGAAAGGATCGCCGCAAGGCCCGGAAGGACGCCTACGAGGCGAGGAGGAGAGACCGGGCGCGTCGTCGCCGGGGCGGCGAGGCGGTCGACACCGAGTCTGAGTTCGACACGGACTCGGCGCTCGACCACAGCAGCGAAGAGGCCGGCGATGGCGGTCACCACGACGACGCGTGGATTGACGACGTCATCCCAGACGACGACGGCGCGCAGCCGATTCCGGCTGGCGGTGTCGCCGGCGAGGGCCAGGGGCCCCCGTCGAGCGGTCCCGGTGAGGTGGTCACGATCGCCGCGACGTCGACGGCGGCGGCAGGGAGCCTCGATGTCCTTGTTGCCGTCGCCGCTCCGGCCGGGACTTCCTCCCTTGCCGGGACGGCTTCCGCGTCACCGGCCGCCCCCGAGATCGGCGCGGGGACGACCGAATCCGGGATCGCGCGGGAGACGGTCCCGCCCGAGGGACCCGGCGTGCCTCATCCGACCCCCGACGTGGGGGCGCGGGGTGGCGAGGAGCCCACCCCTGACACAGCAGCTCGTGCGGCCGCCGGACAAGGCTCGGGTCGCCCGCCGGCGAGGCCTGCGCGGAAGCGCAAGCGGTCCGACATGTGAGTTTGCTTTATCGTGTCTTTTGCGGTCACTTGATTTGTTTTGTTCGCCTTCTTTCTGATAACGACGTGCGTCCTTGCAGCCCTGCCCCGAAATGGGACGGGACCCAGCTGGCCCCTCACAAGGCGCTGCGTCTTGCCGCCGAGCAGAGTCGGAGCCAGGGGGGCTCCACTCCACGGCAAGATGACACCACGCGGAGGCAGCCGGAGGTCGTAGCAGCGCCGGAGGAGACGGAGCGGGAGCGCGACGCGCCGAGGGTCGACGGCGCGGCGACACGACAGGGTTCCGCACCCGTCGCGAGCGCAGCCCCCGACCCCGAGGGTCGGACTGGCGAGCCACGGCCTGGCACCGCCCCACCGCGTGCGCAAGGTGTCGCCGGCGCAGGGGGTCGGACCGTCGAGGTCCGTCCGACGTCGAGCCCGTCGTCGTCGTCGAGGGCCGGTGACGCTGGTAACGTTGCGGGAGCCCATCCGGGAGCCGCCTCCCAGCCGGGAGTGCGGCCGGCGATCCGCGCTGGGACGCGGCCGCCGCCGGCGTGCCGCTGATCCAACGTCTCGCGCGGACCGGCTGGGGGCCGGACGTACTGGTGGACACGCCGGAGGGTCCGGTTCCCGTGGTCGACTCGTCGGAGTCGAAAGCCTGGGCGTACATGGCCCAGGAGCTCTCCCACACCTTCAGCAGGCTGGATACAATCAAGGCGTCGGTCGCGACAGAGGTTGACGCCGCAAAGAGGCTGATGATGAACGCTCGGGTTCCTCTCGACGTGAGTGGGAGATCTCTCTGCCCTCTTTCTCCCTTTTGTTTTGGAAGTTCATCGTATTCGCCTTTTTGCCTTACGACTTCTCTTGCTTTTCGCAGACCCTGCTCTCCAACAGCAAGCTCAAATCGAACCTCATCCGGCACCAACTGAAGGAATACGTCGCCCGAGGCGAAGAGCTGGCGCGCGCGCTGCGCGTCTCCGACCCCATCCGCCGCCGAGCCGAGGCCGCCGAGGCCGCGACGAAGGCAGCGAAGGATGCGGAGAAGAGGGCCGCGGACGCGGAGTCGGCGCTGTGCGGCATGGTCGAGCGCGCCGAGACGGCGGAAAAGCAAGTGCAGGCCCAGGAGCAGGAGCTGCAGAAGGAGCGCGGACTCCGGACCGCCGCCGACAAGGCGCTGTTGGAAGCCACTCAGCGCGCCGAGGCCGCCGAGAAGAGGGCGGCGGCTGCTGAGACAGCGCTAAGCAGGGAGAGGGAGCTCAAGGTCGCCGCCCAGTCGTCGTTGACCAACGTGACCGGTGAGCTCCAGAAGACACAGAAGGAGCTGAAGGGTAAGTTAGTTTACCTGTTCTTTGATCATCCCGCCGTGTCGGCTTTTGTCGTTTTTAGACTGAGCGACTGATTCCGTTGTTTTGGCCAGACGCACAGGAGCTCCAGGTGCAGTCGCAGGCGGCGCTGGCGGATCTTGACCTGCTGCGGCAGGCCATGGAGATCGCTTGCAATGAGATCGGCGTGCCGCGCCCACCAGACGCTACATCTGTGATCCCGCAGGTGGCCGGGCTCCCCGCCTACTTCCGCATGCAGGAGGAGGAGTGCCTCCGGACCGGGGTTCAGCTCGCCTTTGCCGTGTCGAGGAGTCACTACGGAGACCACTTCAAGATCGACGTGCTGGCGAGAGGCTATGAGCCTTCCTGTAGTGAGGCCGACTTGGAGCGGATCGAGGAAGAGGTGATTCCCTTTGCGCGCCATCTTGCCGACGACAACCTGGACATGATCCCCTCGCGCCGTGGCGAGGGTGAAAATCAGTAGGTTAGGTAGTGATGGTCGGAGTCGGGCCCGTGTGGGCCTTATTTTGTAAACAACGATGTGGGCATGCGCGCCCGTTTGTTTATATGAATTTTCGTTTCGCTTTTCGCAAGTTTTTCGTTCGTTTTACTCTTTTCGTGTGGCGATTCGCCTCGAAAACTCGTGATCTCGGAAGATTAACTCAATTCCGACCAGCCGCTCGGGCCGACCCTATCCGCTGGGGCGTCGGGTGCCCTTGATCGAACTGGCCGAGCCTTAAGCCAATATCCGGGGCTCACGATTTTCGTTGCAATTCGTCACACTTCGAGTTTTAGGACGTCGGTTTTGCGTTCGCGGAGGCCCGCTCTTAGTCGAATTGCGTTGTTTCTCTTAAGAGCATCACTCCTAGCGCATACAAAATCAACGCGGCACAAGGCCACACCCGCCGGGTGGAGCCTCCGAGGGGAGCGCACCCAGGCGGCTGCCCAAGAGGTGTGTAAAGAAAACACCAAGATCGTTTGATGTTAACGCATCGGCAGAAAGACAACAAACGAATTTACAGAGCTAAGGGTAGAAGCGACGTAGCTGCTCAATGTTCCAAGCGTTGGCGACGAGTTGGCCTTCCGAGTCCATGAGCTTGTACGTTCCGGGACGCAGCACCTCGGCGATGACGAACGGTCCCTCCCACGGCGGTGACAGCTTGTGTCGATCCTTGTTGCTCTGCACCAGTCGGAGAACCATGTCTCCTTCCTTGAACGCGCGGCCGCGAACTCGTCGTCCGTGGTAGCGGCGCATGGCTTGTTGGTACTTGGCGGACCTCATCAAGGCGACTTCTCGGTCCTCATCGATTTGGTCGAGGGCGTCCTCGAGAAAACTCCTGTTGGCCTCCTCGTTGAAAGCGCGAACCCGAGGAGCGCCGTACTCGATGTCAGTCGGGAGCACCGCCTCTGCTCCGTAGAGCATGAAGAACGGCGTTTGCCCAGTCGCCCGACTCGGTGTGGTGCGCAAGCTCCATAACACCGCAGGTAACTCTCGCACCCACCGGCCAGCGTGAACTTTCAATTTGTTGAAAATCCTCGGTTTGAGCCCTTGTAGGATCATTCCGTTTGCTCTCTCGACCTGGCCGTTGGCCTGTGGGTGCGCGACTGATGCCCAGTCGACCCGGATGTTGTAGTCGTCGCAGAATTCGAGGAACTCGTTGCCGGTGAACTGAGTCCCATTGTCGGTGATGATGGAGTTCGGCACTCCGAAGCGATGGATGATGTCGGTGAAGAATCGAACGGCTTCTGCTGACCGGATCTTCACGAGGGGTCGTGCCTCGATCCACTTGGAGAATTTGTCGACGGCCACCAGCAAATGCGTGTAGCCCCCGGGCGCCTTCTTCAGGGGCCCGACCAAATCCAATCCCCACACGGCGAAGGGCCAAGTGATGGGTATGGTTTGAAGGGCTTGCGCCGGCATGTGGGTCCTTCGAGCGTAGTATTGGCACCCTTCGCAAGTGCGTACTACCTCGGTGGCGTCGGACACGGCCGTGGGCCAGTAGAAACCATGCCGGAATGCTTTTCCGACTAGACTTCTTGGGGCCGCGTGGTGACCGCACTCGCCGGCGTGGATGTCGGACAGTAGCTCTTTTCCCCATTCGATGGGGATGCAGCGTTGAAGCACTCCCGAGTGGCTCTTTTTGTAGAGCTCGCCGCCAACTATGACGAATGACTTAGCCCGACGCGCGAGGCGTCTTGCCTGTGTCTGGTCGGCGGGGAGCTGTTCTCGGAGTAGGCAGTCGAGGAATGG
Organism: Eragrostis nindensis; assembly: GCA_012490785.1. Taxonomy (NCBI): domain Eukaryota; kingdom Viridiplantae; phylum Streptophyta; class Magnoliopsida; order Poales; family Poaceae; genus Eragrostis; species Eragrostis nindensis. The sequence continues at coordinate 97,802 of JAAXCT010000694.1, forward strand.
AGTCCTCCAGTCGGACACCGGGTCGGGCGCAGCCCCCGAGCCCCCGACCGCCTCGTCGGCAGTCGGACTCGAGCCCCCGACCGCTTCGTTAGCAGTCGGGATGGCAAGAACGGCTCGACCCGAGTCTTCTCCGAGAGGAGAGCGTGTACCTTCTATTGCCGAGAAATCGGCGCCGTCTGGTTGGGTTGTTGAAGCGTCCGTCATGGGTGTGGCTGGCGCCTCACGCACCGACGGCTTCTGCTGGTCGTGGGAGAAGACGCCGACAGGGACGGGGTCCCGGTTGGAGGCCATCTTCGCGAGGCCGTCCGCCTCTTCGTTGTAGCGGCGAAGTACATGACTGACCTGGAAGCCTTCGAACTTTTCTTGAAGTCGCCGCACCTCAGCGCAGTACGCCGCCATCTTCGGGTTCGAGCAATTCGACTCGCTCGTCACCTGATCGGCGATAAGCTGGGAGTCGCCGAAGACCTCCAGCCTTTTGACGCCGAGCTCGATCGCCGCCTTCATCCCGTTGACGAGTGCCTCGTATTCCGCCACGTTATGGGACGCAGGAAAGTTGAGTCGGACCGCGTAGCGCAGTCGGGACCCGAGTGGCGAGACGAGAACGAAGCCGCTTCCGGCGCCTCTTTTTGTCAGCGAGCCGTCGAAAAACATGTTCCAACACTCTTGCTCGACGGGCGCAGGTGGCAGCTGGATCTCGGTCCACTCGGCAGCGAAGTCCGCAAGCACTTGCGACTTGATCGCGGTGCGCGGGGCGAATTCGAGCTCCTGTCCCATGAGCTCGAGGGCCCACTTCGCGGCCTTGTTCGTGGCCTCTTTGCTCCTCAACGCCTCGCCGAGAGGGAAGGAGGTGACCACAGTGATCGGATGCGCGTCAAAGTAGTGACGTAGCTTCCTTTTGGTTATGACGACCGCGTACAACAGCTTCTGCAGCTGAGTCCAGCGGGTCTTGGTGTCGGACAAAACCTCGCTGACAAAGTATACCGGTCGCTGGACTTTCAGAGCGTGTCCGGGCTCGCTCCTCTCGACCACCAGCGCCGAGCTGACCACCTGAGTGGTTGCGGCGATGTACAAGAGGAGAGGCTCGCGCTCTGCAGGGGCTGTCAGGACGGGTGCGTTCGATAGCACCGTCTTAAGCCGATCAAGCGCGGTTTGGGCCTCGGGGCTCCAAACGAAGTGTTCCGACTTCTTGAGCAGTCAGTATAGGGGCAGACCCCTCTCCCCGAGTCGGGAGATGAACCGACTGAGAGCCGCGAGGCATCCCATCACACGCTGTACGCCTTTCAGGTTCTGAATGGGGCCCATCTTAGCGATGGCCTCAATCTTCTCGGGATTGGCTTCGATGCCGCGTTCCGAGACGCAAAACCCAAGTAGCATACCTTTCGGAACTCCAAAGATGCATTTCTCCGGGTTCAGCTTTATGCCGCACGCCCTCAGCTTCTGAAAAGCTCGATCGAGGTCGGTGACGAGGTCGTCGGTCTTCTTGGACTTCACCACGATGTCGTCCACGTATGCTTCGACGATCCGACCGATGAGATCGCCGAAACAATTGATCATGCACCGCTGGAACGTTGCCCCGGCGTTTTTCAACCCAAACGGCATCGTTACGTAACAATATACGCCATACGGGGTGATGAACGCAGTCGCGAGCTGGTCGGACTCTTTCAACGGGATCTGGTGATAACCAGAGTACGCGTCGAGGAAGCAGAGGGTTTCGCACCCAGCGGTCGAGTCTACGATTTGATCAATACGCGGCAAAGGAAACGGATCCTTTGGGCACGCCTTATTGAGATTCGTATAGTCAACACACATCCGCCATTTCCCATTCTTCTTTTTCACAAGTACAGGATTGGATAACCACTCGGGGTGGTACACCTCTTTGATAAACCCAGCAGCTAAGAGTTTCGATAACTCCTCGCCGATGGCCTTGTGCTTCTCCTTATCGTAACGGCGCATGTGTTGTCTCACCGGGCGAGAGCCTGGTTTGATACACAGGGAGTGCTCGGCGACGTTCCTCGGGATGCCCGGCATGTCCGAGGGCTTCCACGCGAATATGTCCTGGTTGGCTCGGAGGAAGTCGACGAGCGCGCTTTCCTATTTGTCGGAAAGCGTGGTGCCGATGCGCACGGTCTTGCTGTCGGGGTCGGCCGGGTTGAGCGGGATCTCCTTGATATCCTTGGCCGGGTCGAACGACCCGGTCGTGCTCTTGTAGTCGGGCCCGGCCTCCTCCGCCGTCGCAGCGGCAGCTGGGAGCTCGTCCTTGTGCAGGAGTGCTTCCGCGACCTCGCAGGCCTCGCGGTCGCACTCGTAGGCGCGCTGGATGGACGTGCTCACCGTGATGACCCCCTTGGGGCCCGGCATCTTCAGCTTGAGGTAGGTGTAGTTGGGGACGGCCATGAACTTCGCGTAACATGGCCGCCCGAGTACAGCGTGGTACGCCCCAGGGAAGTCCACCACCTCGAAAGTCAGCGTCTCGGTGCGGTAGTTGGCGGCGGTGCCGAAGGTCACGGGCAGATCGATCTGCCCGAGCGGCACCACATGCTTGCCGGGGACGATCCCGTGGAATGGCGCCCGAGTCGGTCGGACACGATCCCGACTGATCCCCGTGGCGTCGAGAGTTTCTCCGTAGAGGATGTTGAGGCCGCTGCCTCCGTCCATGAGGACCTTGGAGAGCCGCTTCTTGCCGATGATGGGGTCGACAACAAGCGGGTAGCGCCCCGGCCGAGGCACATGCTCCGGGTGGTCGGAGCGGTCGAACGTGACCGCGGAGTCGGACCACTTCAGAAAAGTGGGGACGGCCGGCTCCGCGGCGTAGACCTCGCGGCGGACGAGCTTCTGCTGCCTTCGCGGCGCGCAGGCATCCGGTCCCCCGAAGATCATGAGGCAGCCATCAGGGTGGGGGAAGGCGTCGTCATCCCCACCCTTGCCATCATCGTCGCCCTTGGGCGGCGGGTCGTCGCGCTCCGCCTTCTTGGAGCTGCCGGCGAGGAACTTGCGGAGCAGCCCGCAGTCCTTGAGGGCGTGCTTGACGGGGTACGCATGGTTGGGACAGGGCTCCTCGAGCTTCCTCTCGAAGTGGTTGGACGCGCCCTCCGCAGGCGCGCGCTTTGGCTTGCGCTCCGCCGCGGCGACAAGAGATGCCTCCTGTCGCGCGACGTTGCCCTTCTTCTTCTTCTTCTTGGGCTGGCTGGAGGGGCCGGCCCCTGCCGTCGACTCCTCCCTCTTGGCCTTGGCCTTGAGCTTGGCCGGAGTCTTGGTGAAGATCGCCCCCACCGCGTCCTCGCCGGACGCGAAGTTGGTGGCGATGTCGAGGAGGTCCTTGGTTGTGCGTGGGCTGCTGCGCCCCAGCTCGTGCACCAGGGTCTTGTTGGTCGTCCCGGCGAGGAACGCGCTGACGACGTCCGCGTCGGCGATGTTGGGCAGCGCATTGCACTGCTTGGAGAACCGCCGGATGTAGTCGCGCAGGGTCTCGTCGGGATTCTGGCGGCAGTTCCGGAGGTCCCACGGGTTCCCGGGACGCTCGTACGTCCCCTGGAAGTTGCCGATGAAGACGTCCTCCAAATCCTCCCAGCTCTGGATAATCCCTTCCGGGAGGTGCTCAAGCCACGCCCGCGTTGGGTCGGCGAGGTAGAGCGGGAGGTTGCGGATGATGAACTCGTCGCTGTCAGCACCGCCCGCCAGACAGGAGAGTCGGTAATCACCCAACCAAATAGCCGGGTTCGAGTCACCCGAGTACTTGGTAATGCTGGTCGGCGCGTGATACCGCTGCGGGAATGGTGCGCACCGAATGTGACGTCCGAAGGCGCGTGGCCCCGGAGGCGGAGGGCTCGGACTCCGGTCCTCCTCCGGGTCGTAACGTCCACCTCGTCGAGGGTGGTAGCCGCGCATCTCGGCTTCGCGCCGAGTGCCACGGGCCTGGTCACGCCTGCGCGCCTCGAGGAGTATGCGCGCATCCCGCACTGGTCCCACGCGCTCCTTAATGGGAGGCATGTTGCGTCCGCCCGATCCGCGCGTCGGCTGCGCTACGGACACCTCCTTGTCGTCGCGGCGGTCGACGGAGCGTTGCAAGGCGCCCAGAGCGCGCTGCCGGGACAGCGAGCTCTCGGCCTGCTGCTCCGCCGCTATCTCGAGTAGGCGTTGTAGCTCTTTGCGCTTCCGCTCGTCCTCCGGAGTCACTGGCTGCGGAAGATCTCGCGCGAGGGCCGCTGCCGCCGCCAGGTTTTGGCTGGCTCGCGGGAGTTGAAGCGGGGTGCCCGCGATGTCATGCACGATGCGGTGCTGTACGTCGCGCGCCATGGTGCGGGCGCGCCCCGCGGGGGTACGCCGCTGGGCAATCGCCTGCTCCAGGAGCTGACGCTCCCGCTCGATTCCGCACTCCATGTCGGCGAGCTCCCGCCTCCGCGCGAGCAGCTGCTCCAGTGCTGGCAGGTCTTGTGGCAGCGCCCCCTACCACGGGCACTGGGCGCGGGTCCGCGCCTCCATCGCCGGATGGCTCGTTCCCATCATCACCCTCCCCATCGCTGGGGTCGGCAATATCCCCGTCCCGAATCTCGGCCATGAAACACTCGCGGGACAGGTCGAACGTGAGCGCGTCGAAGCACTCAGCAAGGAGATCCTCAACAGAGTCGTGGTCCTGGGTGTCGGTGGGCTCCGCGCCCACAGACAGGGATGCGCCAATGGCGGGACCGGGACGTCCAGTCCGGCTTGGCGGGAAGCGGCATGCGAGCTCGTGCTCCAACGCCTCCATGGACTCCCGTAGCCGCGGTGGCAGGGAGGCTCGACGCTCCCAGGCCTCGTAGCCAGGCGGGAGTGGTGGTCCCTCAACAAGGCAGTTGTTGAGGAGTGCCAGCGCGTAAAAGATACGCCGGCATTCATCTGGCCGGGGGTTCGCACCGAGGTACGCCTCGATGCGCACGGGCAGTGCTCGGGCCCCCGGTCCGCGCGGGAGGTGGACATCCGAGGTGAAGACGCGCAGTGGCTCCGCGCCGGCGCTGCTGCGCATCCGCTGCAGCTCGGCATGATCCGTCAAGAAGTCCACGTCACCGAAACGAAAGACACGGTACGGGACCGTGTATGGAGTGTAGAACCGGGAGGAGGGCGCGGCGGAGCGCCTCCGGTCCCTTCCACGGGCGCTCCCGTGAGACGGGAGACGGCCGCGGGATGCTGGCGGCCACGAAGCCATCAGCTGGCGATGTGGTCGTCGTCGAACGCGCTGAGGTCCCCTACCTGGCGCGCCAACTGTCGGTGTTTGGTAACCGGCCGACGAGTAGATTTGTGCGCGATTCGACGGCGATCAGAATGTTTTCGCTCGACACAATGGGTTATACTGGTTCAGGCAAGAAAAGCCCTACGTCCAGTTTGAGGTTTCGCTCGTGTTGCTCGTAGTAGGGGTTACAAGCCGTGTCGAGAGAGGGATTCGCTCCCAAGTCTCTATCTCTGCGTTGTGTGTGTGTGTGTGTGAAATGAGCTTTTCGTTAGCCAAAAGAACTCTCTCCTCCCTCCTGGGCCCAATTCTCCCTTTTATACATCAAGGAAGAACGGTACAGATGGAGGAAAGAAGAAAAAGAAAAGAAAAGAAAGTAAAGATTAGTGAGAAGGCGACAGAGGCGAAGTCGGGCCGTCCTCGCTGGTTCCGGTGTCTTCCGCCGCAATTTCCGCGCCAGGTGGTGTGATAATGTCATCCGCGTCTCGTCTGGGCGCTGTGGAGCGCCCATTCCCTGATCCGCACTGTTGATCACTGTTGGTATGCTGCAGATACCTGTGGAGTTGGGCGACGGTCACTTCGCGCGCTGTTCCTACTGTGTAGCGTACTTGGTGCATGCATTCACCGTTCCACGCCTGATCCGGATGCGACGCCCCCACGCGGCCGTACGTCAGGCATAGTGTACCTTCGCACCGTCCAGGAGTGGATTTGGAGCGTCTTCTTATCCGAATCTGGCTGGCCGTACACTTGGGTTTGACCAATGCTTCCATGCCGCTGCCGAGCTTGCTTTCTGGCCGCGGTGGTCGGGTTCGCTTCGGGTCGTGTCCCTCCGCCGATCCCGACCACCGCCGGGGTACATGGACGGCGGACGGCGACTGGCCGGAGTTCGGTCGGAGGCGTCGCTCGACTCCGCGGCGCCCGACTCCTACCGCGGGGAGTCGGGTTCGTTGCCACGTCCAAGCCGGGCTCCCCTAACGCTGGACCAATCGCGGCCCAGGGTGGGGGCCGCGCTCATGCAGCCACGTTCGCCCGGTCCTTTAGCAGGCCGTGAGGAACGGAGGCTCCGTGGGCCAAAGGCCGTTGCTGCGCCTTCCGCCCGACTGGGCCACCCCACGGGCCCAGCATCCCATCGCTCAGCTATATACAAGGCCTTTGGGTCTCGGACGGCTCCCATACCTCGTTATACCGTATAGGGTACCTAGAAAATAGGTATCCGACACACCACGGCTCAAAAGTGTTGCAATATGGGTATTTTTGATGCAATATTAAGCAATTGCAACTAAATATAGGCGTTGGGAGGTGTTGCAAGTGCTGCCGATGCAATAAGATATCGCAACACCTTTTGAGACATTGCCATAACTTTGGTGTGTTGCAACGACGTGTAGTGTGTGGTGATAGCTTGCACATGCAACGCCACAATCGTTGTTGCTATAGTGGTTACTGCAACAACGTATGGTACAAATTTTGAATTGAAAAACACGTTTAAAAATAGCAAAAATATTTTTTTAATGGGGGGAGGGCCCATCAGCCAGCCCATCCGTTACCATCATCAAGTCGCAAGTGTGGCATTTTTCACACACTACGCGGCCGGCAGGATTCGAACCCACAACCTCCAGCTTGCACATGGAGCCCCTCTACCACTACACTACAGCATCACATGTGCCCATGTTCTGTTTTGAATCCAAATATATTAGATTAAACCAAGTGTCAAGTGCTTGTTTGAGGCCCTAAATGAATTCAAATAGAAAAGTTGTCAAATACAAAGTTTCATAACTTTTCGAGATCTACAACTTTCATTTTGGTCATTTGTCCATCCGAGGTCATTTGAAAGTTTTGAATTTCAAATTTGAACTCTTTCAAACTAAATTGCAACACTACACAATCAGTGGCAACGATTTTGGTTTTCGTTGCTATATCTAAGAGTTATTGCAACGATCCAGGTTTGCGATGCTATATCAAAGACTCTTTTTGCAACAATTCAGATTTATGTTGCCATAACATAAACTTTTGGCAACACACAATAGCGCTAATAGCAACGTTCTATATTCGTTGCGACATTTTCAACTATTGCAACCATTAGAAAAAACATGGCAATAACTATGTCGTAAATGCAACACAAATTTATTCGTTGCGATATATAGTAGCTATTGCAACTATCAAAATTTAAATCGCAACACTACACAATCAGTGGCAACATATCCTTCTATTGCAACTAAAATTGACAACTGTCGCAATAGGCTCCATGTATTGCAACCAATATCACATTGTTGCAAAAAAATGGTGGCATTAGCCCTAAAACCTTGTAGTGGGAGAAGAAGCCTGCATCGCCGCAGAAATTTCTCGGAACAGAGAGAATGGCGCAACCAGGCCTTTAGCACTTCACTAGTCGAGAATGCCTCCATCCACGTTGGGACCAGACGGTGCATTAGGAGGAAGAAGGCACCGCAGCACAGATGAGAAAGAAGCCTCACAATGTTGGTTGATTGACTCGTCAGCGGTCCTCCTGACAGTCGCCTCAAAACCAGCACCATTGAAAGAGGTTGAGAAGGACCAAGCCGTAGATCTTGAATGACTAACACCGGGCATGACCAAATGGAGGCTCTCCAGATGAATCCGGGGATCAGCAAACAACTGCGATCAACCCCATCTAGAGAACCACAGCATCCATCAACCAGCTCCACACAAGTAGAGCACCGGCAATCACCAAACCTCCATGAAGCTTGCAGCAAAGCAATGGAGAAGAAGAAAACTAGAAGGGAGCGCCCGCCGGGTGTTGGCGGTCGTTAAACCATGATTTGACCGCCACTCTACCGGTAAATAAAAGCATAACACCAAGATTCTACGCATAGTAGATAGAAATAACACTACTCCACAAGTTTTGGTGAATATTTGGATGCAGGATTGAATAATGGAGGAAAGTGGGCCCAGCCAGGGAAATTCCCTGGCCGGCCGGCCCCACCATAGGCCGCAGGCCTCGGGCCCCCTCTAGTGGACTGGAAACTGGCCAACCACGCACAATTCAAGACCAGCACAGCAGAGTTGCACCGCCATTCTAGAAGGTGGGCCATTTGGGCCTTAACTTGGCCCCTACTTCAATTCTGCCGACCCCACGAAGAAGCCGACCTTCAGACCGCCTTCAGGGAGTGATCTGGAGCGTCGAGGCAGAAGTCGGTGGCGAACCGACACAGTGGACGGCCGGCCGGCTTTGGCGCCACCGCCTCTCCAGAGTCGGCAGCAGCGCTTCCACCGCCTTGGAGACCTATAAATAGGACCCCCCGGCCTCAGAAGCAACTCGCACCTCACACTTCATCCAAGTGTTTACATTTTCTTGTTTAGTAGTAGCTTTGGGAGTTAGAGTAGAGTAGAGTAGAGTGAGAGCTCTCTCGGGCTTCCGGAGTCTTCTCGGAGTCTTGGTATAGTTCTTTGTATCCTTACTCTTGAGATATTATTTTATTAAATATAATTATATTTAGATTTATCTTTATTTATTTCTTTTAGTAGTTCTTTTCTATTTAGTTTATTTATTCTGTTAAGTAAGTGCTCGTAGAAGTCTTGTTGTGGGATTCGTGATTGTTGGAGTAGGCAAGTACGAGAGAGTGCCTTCGTCGGAGATGACGTCGAGTGAAATCTGTGCTTGTTTATTCTTAGATAGGACTGCTCCGTTGATCAAGAGTAGTTCCTCTAGGCGGGTTGTAAGCATGGCGCTTAGAACTTGGCCTATGCATGTTTGGCACCCAACCCCACGGAGGATGGTAGCCGCGAGTGTATGTGACAGCTGCACCGGTCTCTGTAATCCACCACGTCCGGGTTGGACTCAGCAGGGTCTTAATTATAGCATACGGTTCTCTAGGTTTGAACTAGCATCATCGGTTAACCTAGCACGTGTGTGCCCCGAAACGACATGACTTGTATGTGTATGAGCTTAGCTAGAGTACATAATCTTTGTAGACTTGACTGCTAGGAAGAGTAAATAATAGGTAAACATACAAGTAGCTTTAACTCTATCTCGTTGCTCTCCCAAATGTATACTACGGTTTTATTTCTTTATCACTTCGGATTTGAGGATGTGTGTGCCATCCATATTTATCATGCCTATCTTACCCCCGTCTCAAGCATAGTTTGATACATTATTCCTTCTCCAAATTATTCAATGCATTGCTACTATTCAGCTCCCTTTCGCTCTACTTCCCTGCGGAAATATAAATACGATAACCCTGGAATACTCCAAGGTGAAATGCTACAATGGTGATCCGTGCGCTTGCGGAATTAATGAATTTAATTTTATCGCATAAGAACCGCCAACATTGCTCTTCTAAATGTATACTGCGGTTTTATTTCTTTATCACTTCGGATTTGAGGATGTGTGTGCCACCCATATATATCACGCCTATCTTACCCCCGTCTCAAGTATAGTTTGATACATTATTCCTTCTCCAAATTATTTAATGCATTGCTACTATTCATCTCCCTTTTGCTCTACTTCCCTGTGGAAATATAAATACGATACTCTTAGAATACTCCAAGGTAAAATGCTACAATGGTGTTCCGTGCGCTTGCGGAAGTTGAATTTAATCTCTGTGTGTAAGAAACACCAACAAGCATTTCTGGCACCGTTGCCGGGGAAGTAGCAGCTAGGAATCTGAATAAATGCATTGAAGTTTGTGAGAAGAGTAATTATCACTTACTTTTGCGGGCTTACCCTTGTCCTGTCTTTTTTCTTGTGGAAATTTGAAACAGGACAGTGCATGACTGGTTTCAACCTACCAGAAAACTTCCAATCAGATCCAGAGCAGTTCTTGAGAAAAGTTCGAGCAAAACTCACCAAACAGATCTGCAAGAACGCTCTGGCTCTTGAATCGTCTCCTCCACCGGTTGTCAGGGCCTCCTCATCGAACAACATGGCCGACCCCGTTGTCGAGAAGACGATCAATGACTTCTCCGCGCCAACTACGGAGAACATCCGCGTGGGATCCAACCCGCGCATCACCAACAAGGACTACGAGCTCAAGCCAGCCTTGATCAACATGATCTTGGCTAGTCCTTTCTGTGGGAAGCCGTCGGAGGATGCAAATGCTTACCTCCAAAGGTTCTTGATGACGTGCAACACTTTCGCCATGAAGGATGCACCTCAGGACGCCATCCGACTACAGCTCTTCCCATTCTCTCTGTTGGGGAAGGCTCTCCAGTGGTTCTACGCGAACCAAGAGTCCCTCGACACGTGGACGGCATGCTCCAATGCCTTCCTCGCCAAGTTCTTCCCGCCGGGTAAGACGACTGCCCTGCGGAACAAGATATCGGGCTTCCAACAGCTCGCAGATAAGTCGACCGCGGAAGCCTGGGACAGGATGCAGGAGTACGTTCTCTCATGCCCACACCATGGCATGGAGGAATGGCTCCTCATACAGAGTTTCTATCACGGTTTGAGGCCGTCCGCTCGAGAGCACCTCGACGCCGCAGCAGGCGGCTCCTTCTTCTCTCTTAGCGTGAAGAACGCTAAGAAGTTGATTGAGAAGGTGGCGGCCAACCAGACTCATGGTGAACGCCAAGCGGCGACCACCAAGACCCGTGGAGTGCACCAAGTGGAGACGATGGACATGCTCGCCATCAAGCTCGATCAGCTACTCCGCAAAGTGAAATCTCCGCAGGACCTGCAAGTTGCGGACTCCCGCATGACATGTGAGGAATGCGGCAACGTTGGGCATATGGGCATCAATTGCCCAAACGCAAGAGAAGAATGTAATTTCCTCAACAACGGCAATGGGTACCGCTCCCAGAACAACTACGGCTGGAACTCCAGGCCCGACCTTTCCTTCAACGAGAATCAGGGAGGTAACAATGGTAATCTTTCCCGTTATGAGCCCTCTATCAAGGATCTAGTTCTCGGCCAGGTCAAGATCAATGACAGCATTGGTAAGAAGTTTCTTACTACGGACAAGGCTTTAGAGAGCATAGATGCTAAGCTAGAGTCGTTCAGTGCTGCTCTGCAAAATCAGCTAAGCCATAACAAAATGCTAGAAACGCAAATCGCGCAAATAGCTTCAGCGGTGCAGGCTCCTCGTACGAAGGAGAGTGTTAGTGCTATCACCACCAGGGGCGGAAGAGGCACTGTGGACCCACCATACCCAAGGGTGCAGGGAGGAAGACTCCAGACACAGCTCCCAAGGAGAAGGCCGGTAAAAAGGTTCAAGAAAAGAAGGTCCCTGAAAAAGAAGACGCCAAAAAGGAGAGCTCCGAGGAGGAACCAACAGATCCTCCCGTTGAGCAGGCTCCACCCAAAGCAGCCCCTCATGAATATTTTGACACTATAGGCTTGCCCTATCCCGACCGCAGGAAGAAGCTCGCTGTGGATGAGCGCTTCGATAAATTTGTTGAGGCTATCCGGCATATATATGTGCATATTCCTCTGCTTGATGCCATGCAGGTACCTACATATATTAGGTATTTCCGGGGCATCCTCAACAACAAGCGCCCCATTCCAGCAATGGAAATGGTAAAGCTCACAGAAGAGTGCAGTGCAGCTATTCTGAACACCCTTCCAGAAAAGAAGAAGGATCCGGGGTGTCCAACCATCCCATGTTCGATCGGCAGCCAGCACTTCTCACAGGCGCTCTGCGATTTAGGAGCAAGTGTAAGCGTCGTGCCCAAGACGGTATATGACAGGCTAAATCGCCCATTATCGCCAACGGCAATGTGCTTGCAACTCGCGGATCAATCGGTTTGCCATCCTGCGGGTATTGCCGAAGATGTCCCCGTGTAGATCAGAAACTTCTTCGTCCCCGTCGACTTTGTTGTGCTAGATATGGAAGTAGATGTCAAGACTCCTCTCATCCTTGGGAGGCCATTCTTGAGCGCCACCAACGCCAACATCGACGTGGGGGCAGGAGAGATACATTTGGACTTCAACGGAAGGGAAGAGACGTTCAACTTCAAGCCCAAGGTTGAACAATGCAAGCAAGTGAGGGTCATATATGGAAAGGACCCAAGGGAAGTGGAGAAGATTGAGATTATTCCACCCATGCCGCAGCCAGACAAGCTCATTGCATACATGAGAAACTATCTGGCAAGAGAGAATGCAAGAAGGCCAGCTAATTATTGGAGAACTCCAAGGAGAATGCCGCAGCCGCCAAACGCACCGCAAGCCCCTCTTGCTCCTCCACCACAAGAAGGAGTGGGCGAGTCACAATCGCCTAAGAAGAGGAGAGCTAGACGCTCAAGGAAGAAGAAGGCAGCTACGGTATTGTTGGCAGTCCTCAGGCCTAACAGAAATTAATCCGCAAGCGTACGGATACCGATGTAGCTTTCACCACAAGGAGTATTCCTAGGGTATCGAATCCACAGGGAACGTATAGTGTACTAAAGCCTAAACACTAGAAGTATTTATCCGTAAAGGTGGCACACAGGAGCAGGGATTGCAACAATAGATAAAAAAGGGTCTTCTGGCTAGGAAATCTAATGATAAGAAGCTATGTAGCTGGGAATTTGGTAAGAGCCTTACTCTATTATTCGTTTCGGGGCACACGCATGCCAGAACAGCAACCCGATAATTAGGTTCAACTGTTAAGGGGAACTACGTGCTATTGACCTCCCTACTAAAAACAATAACCCGGACGTGGTGGATTACAGAGACCGGTATGCCTGTCACACATACTCGCGGCTACCATCCTCCGTGGGGTTACGAGCAAACCAGGGATAACTCCAGATATAAACACCACGTTTACATCTATCGTCACAACTAGCGAGATATCAATAAGCTAGTCAATGCAATAAATAAATAAATATTCATTGCACACCTGGAACCCACAAATAAATAGAGCAGAATACCTCACTTCATTGCCCGACCAATAATCTTCTTACATGTTGCCCGGCCTGGAAGACTAAGACGACTACTCCCAGGCGAGGAGCATACCCGAGGCGACGAAGATGAGAGTCCCGACATGCCCGGGGCCTCTAGCTCTCCTTCCCTCTCACTCACTCACTCCTAACAACACTATGCTACTACCAAAAGACTAGAATGAAGTATCAAATGAGGTGCGTCCTGCTTCTGAAGCCGGATGGTAGTATTTATAGTCTGCTGGAGTCGGTGCGCATCCACTGGCAGAAGCCGGAGAGTCGGCGGAGCAAAGGTCTGCCGGCCGGCCGGCGACTAGTAGGGTGGCCGGCCGACCACTGATGTGGTCGGTTCGCCACCGACTCTTCCCTGGACGGCTCTGATTGACTCCTGAGGGCGGTAAGATGGTCGGTTTTCTCGTGGGGTCGGCAGAAGTTGAGTGGCCTTCAAGTTTAGGCCCAAAAGCCCATGTTCTAGAATGTCGGTTGTTTGATATTGGGCTGGGCCTTGAATTCCACGTGGGAAAGCTGCAGAAGGCCTCTGGAGAGGAGCTGGACTTGGGCTGGAGCCTGAGCAGGCCGGCCGGCCTATGATTGGGCCGGCCGGTGGGCTTTGGCCCCCATTTCCTGTGAATTTTGTCCATATTGCTCCTGCATTTAAATACTCCAACAAAACTTGTGGAGAGCCATTAATATAAAAGAATGTTCATTTTATCCTTGTATGATGGCTTTTATTGAATGGTGTTGGCGGTAAAATATTCGTTATAAGCACCGCCAACAACCCCCCCAGACTTAGATCTTTGCTCGTCCCGAGCAAAAAGATTGAACCAAAGAAAAAGACATCATCAAGGTGATAGGATAAAATTATCTCAACAATTTCTTCAGGCTCACTATATGGAAGTGGCTAAAGCTCATTGTCTTGAGGATCCCTCATATTTCAAAACTTTTCCTTTCTTCACATCTTGTCACAAAAATTCTCAAAGTCTGAATCACTCAGAATGGTGGAAAACCTGTCTTCACTCAAAAGATGCTTTCCTTATTTTCTGACATGGCTTATATCTGGGGTTTGGTAAGGAGAGCATAATCTTTTGCAGGTATTGTAAAATTAAGGGAGAATTCTAGAAAGAGCAATGCACATCCTCATAGTTCAGTTAATAGCAAAATGATGCTTTTTGGAGATGGCTCACACTTTGGCAGAAAAGATTCTGTCTTATGCGCTCTGCCCAGAATGAATATAGCAATCCTTCTTGCCCCCCCCCCCCCCCCCTTTTTTTTAGATGGGGAACTTTTCTCTCTCTCTCTTTTTTTAGAGAGAGGTTCCCAGGATACATAAGGCAAGAAGGAGCCTCTTGGTGTGGGGCAGAGAGCAATAAGGCAGAAATTTTTTTTTTGATCATAGGTTGATGTCTGCCTTCAAGTGGAGGAGTCACTCTCATATGTAAATAATGTATGACTGACATTCTGAGGAGTGCATGCAACTTTAGAGAATTAAATCTTAATTAACCTCACAACAAAAAGATTAGCTTTTTGAGGAGTTATAAAATCTATCTTTGTTTGGCTCTAATAGGTATTTCCAGAGAATTTGTGACAGTCAGATTGAGAGGCAAAGTAAGATTTCCGAGAAAATCCTGGAAAGATAGGAGTCAAGATTTAAGCATATATCAAACCGCACAACAAAATAGACAAGAGCGTCCTTAATAAAATTTTTGTGAGCAAGTAGAAATTATGAAATAAGATTATCATAAGACCGATGATGTTAAAAGAATTTTTGTTTTTTATTTTCGGAAAATCTTTTTGTTTTATTAGCGAACAGGTGAAACAGGCAAAGGGGATTAATTGGAACGAGTCAGGAGAATTTAGACCTGTTCGGGGTCTGAGCGCGGCCGGCCGTCCGGCCGGTGGGTCCAGTCCCCCGTTCCGCCTCTGTTTCGTCGTGGCAGTGCACAATAACCTGTACCTTATTTTTATCCTGCGCACTCGGGAAAATTGTGAGTGTACAGAGGTTGGTTTATGTGGTTGCCCACATAAACCAACAAACAATTAAATTAACACTCATTTCATTAGACACTTAGAGGCAATTTTATTTTATTCAGAGGAGCATTGGGCGCTTTACATTAAGATAAATTAAGCAAACCTAATTTAATTCAAAGCAAACCTAAACGAATTTGAAGGGAAATTAAACAAAAAGCAAATCAAAAAGCGCCGCTCTCTAATCCTAATGCTCCTATGGTGAGGGGGCCTCGAAGTGCTCGCTGAACCCTGTGAGCTTGTAGAGCCTCTTCATCTTAGCCATGCTCCCCTTCCGGACAAGATTGATATTGTCCTTGTTGTCCTCCAGATCCATGTATGCCTCACTCTGGTAGTCCTCCACCTTAGCAAGGCGCGTCTCCATCCTTTGAAGCGCGATTTGCATCTCCTTGATGGGGTCCTGGGCGCCATCGCTGAACTCCATCTGGCCAGGAGGACCGGTGATTGGTGGCGGCGAGCGACGACGCAGCTTCTGCGAAGGTGATGAGTCATTCGACTCAGCCTTCAAGATGAGTCCCTTGGGCGCCTTGTAGTACATCACCTTCTCGCACCACCGCTTTCCCTTAGCACCCAGGTAGGTGTAAGGGGGAGCGTTCTCATAGGCACCGTTAGATGTCCTATGAGAGGACTCATCCTTGGATTGGCTGGCGTCCGTGGGCTCGTCAGGGTCCTCCTCGGATTGCTCCACCACGGGGTACACCGGCGCGATCTCCACCTTTGGAGTGGGAGTGGGGAGCGCTGGAGATTTCCCCGTCTTGGGGGACAGCTCGCCGACCACGGGGTGCGTGATGCCGCCGCGGAATTGCTTCTTTCCGACTCCACCAGAGGGGGACAGGAATCTACCGCCGTTGGGGCTCGCGCTCGCCCTGGACGGGCTTCTGCCGCGCCTGGGGCTGGCCGGCCGGCCGGGGTTGGCCCCGGCTGCGAGCAGGTCGGCCTCCAGCTCGGCTCCCCAGGTGTCCACGAAGTCGAGGTACCTCGCCGCGCTGGATCCCTCGCCGTTATTGACCGAAAATTGGTCGAGATAGGCGGATCGATGCTTCCGGGCGGCGATGTTGGAGGCTCTTGAATTGGGGGCATTGGAATTGGTGGGAGACATGGTGGAGAAGCTCTGGTAGGGTGCCTTCTCAGCCATGGCCGAAATTTTTTTTTTTTGAGAAGGTGTGGAGAGAAAAAGAATTTTCAATGTGTTTAAGAAGGTGAAAAATCCACTCCAGGCGAGATAGGCTCCGAATCGCAGGGTAGGGTTTGGTATTCTGTTTGGTTTGATCGGGGGCGCCGCCACAAAAATTTTCGAAAAATTTTGAAAATGTGGTGGGCCGGCCGGCCAAGAGGTTAGGCCGGCCGGCCTGCTTTTCCCCGAAAACCAAAAGTTTTATTTTTATTTGAATCTTAAGAAAAAGAAAATAAGGAAAAGGGAAAAACAAGGCTCGGTTAAGGTCGGGGCTAGACCGTAGATGGTGATTTTCACGTGAACTCGATGACATCTACTTCCTCGAGTTCCGGCATGGAGGGTTCTAGAAAGATTTTCAAGCGCTGGCCATTTACTTTAAAGTGTTCTCCATCATTACCTTGGAGAGTGACGGCCCCGTGGCTGGATGTTTCCACCACCGTATAGGGGCCATCCCACTTACTTCTAAGCTTACCATGACCAAATAATTTAACGCGGGAGTTGTACATAAGTACCTTATCACCTGGCGTGAAGTGCTTCTCCCGGATACGCTTGTCGTGCCACCTCTTCGTTCGCTCCTTGTAAAGCTTCGAACTGTGGTACGCTTTCTCCCTCAACTCTTCGAGCTCTGAGATCTGAATCTGTCGCTTGACTTGGGCTTGGTCCAGGTCCATGTTCCATTTCTTGATTGCCCAGTAAGCCTTGAATTCTAGCTCGACGGGCAGGTGGCATGTCTTCCCGTATACTAGTTGGTATGGAGTCATGCCGATTGGAGTCTTGTAAGCTGTCCTATATGCCCATAATGCTTCATGCAGCTTCGACTTCCAATTCTTGCCCATTTGATTGACGGTCTTCAGGAGAATGTTCTTGATTTGTTTATTAGATGTCTCCGCTTGACCGCTTGTCTGTGGGTGATATGGGGTTGCTACCCTATGCTCAATACCGAGTGACGAGAGCATTTTTTTTAAATGTCCTGTCGATAAAGTGCGAACCCCCATCACTAATTAGTACTCTAGGTGTACCAAATCGTGGGAAGATGACTTCTTGGAGCATTTTCTTGGAGTGGGTGGAGTCAGCGTTTCGACAAGGAAGAGCCTCCACCCATTTAGAGACATAGTCGACTACCACCAGAATATATTCATATCCCTCGAAGTTTGGAAAATGTCCCATGAAGTCTATGCCCCAACAATCGAAAACATCGATTTGAAGATTATTCGTTAGGGGCATGGCGTCACGAGCGTTGATCCCTCCTACTCTCTGGCAGCGAGAACATCTTCTCACATACTCCTTTGTATCTTCGTACATGTTTGGCCAGTAAAAACCACTCTGCCAAACTTTGGCACTTGTACGAAATACTCCATAGTGACCTCCAAAGGCTGATGAATGACATCTGTCAATAATTTGCATAGCCTCACATGCAGGCACACATCTTCTCAAGAGACCATCGGTGCAAACTTTATACAAGTATGGTTCATCCCATAAGTAATACTTGCTGTGCCTGATGATCTTCTTTTTATCCTCCCCCGGTGGTATGTATCCTGCTACAATGTAGTTGACAATGTTTGCATACCAGGGGTCGGTGCTTGTTACTTTTAGTAACGTGTCATCTCTCAAGCAATCGTTGAAGGGTAGTCCGGTAGGATCTTCTGCCTGCAATCGCGAGAGATGATCTGCCACAGTATTTTCTACTCCTTTCCTGTCTCTGATTTCCAAATCAAATTCTTGAAGGAGGAGTATCCAACGGATAAGACGTCGCTTGGCATCTTTCTTTGTCAGGAGGTATTTGAGGGCTGCATGATCTGAATAAATTATCACCTTAGCTCCAACCAAATACGATCTGAACTTGTCAATAGCATACACCACAGCCAACAGTTCCTTCTCAGTGGTTGCATAATTGAGTTGAGGTCCAGTGAGAGTTTTGCTAGCATAGGCGATGACATGATGCTTCTTATCCTTGGTCTGTCCCAACACTGCTGCTACGGCGTAGTCGCTTGCGTCGCACATGATTTCGAACGGGAGTGACCAATCGGGTGGCTGGATAATGGGGGCTGATATCAAAGCTGTCTTCAGTTCATTGAATGCCTCCATGCACTTGTTGTCGAAGACGAATGGTGCGTCCTTAGCCAAGAGACTGGTGAGAGGTCGCGCCTTCTTGGAAAAGTCCTTGATGAACCTTCTATAAAAGCCGGCGTGTCCTAGGAAACTGCGGATCCCTTTTATGTTTCTCGGGGGTGGAAGCGACTCAATTACCTCAACCTTGGCTTTGTCGACTTCAATCCCTCGAGCAGAGACCTTGTGCCCAAGAACAATTCCCTCTGTCACCATGAAGTGACATTTTTCCCAATTCAAAACCAAATCTGCATCCTTGCATTTCTGGAGTACCTTCTCGAGATTCTGGAGGCATCTGTTGAATGTTTCACCGTAGACTGAGAAGTCATCCATGAACACTTCCATTATTTTCTCCACTAGGTCCGAGAAGATTGCCATCATGCATCTTTGGAAGGAGGCAGGTGCGTTACACAATCCGAACGACATTCGTCGGTAGGCGAATGTGCCGTAAGGACATGTGAAGGTGGTCTTGTCTTGGTCATCAGGGTGGATAGGTATTTGATGGTACCCTGAATAACCGTCAAGGAAGCAGAAGAACGAGTGCTTTGCCAACCGTTCGAGCATCTCATCAATGAACGGGAGTGGGTAGTGATCTTTCCTGGTTGCTTTATTGAGCTTCCTGTAATCGATGCACATCCTCCATCCTGTCACTGTGCGCTGAGGGATCAACTCATTCTTTTCATTCTTCACAACTGTCATCCCTCCCTTCTTAGGTACTACCTGAACGGGGCTAACCCATTGACTGTCCTGAACTGGGTAGATTATACCTGCCTTGAGTAGCTTCAAAATTTCTTTCTTGATTACATCTCTCATGGCATTGTTCAAGCGTCGTTGGTGCTCACGCACAGGCTTATGATCGGGTTCCATTGGGATTCGATGTGTGCAGAATTCCGGGCTGATTCCCTTGAGGTCTGCTAGTGAGTAGCCTATTACTGATCTGTATTTTTCTAGCACGGCTACTAGTTTCTTCTCTTCTTCCTCTGACAGCTTATCACTGATTATGACAGGCGTTGTCTGATCTTCGAAGAGGAAACTGTACTTAAGACCTGGTGGCAGCTGTTTGAGCTCGACAGGTGTTGGAGCTGGTTCTTCATACTTATTGAGTGGAACATAGGGGGAAGGGTCTTCATCTTCATTGAAGTATTGTGCATCTTCCTCCGTATCAAACTGCGAAGCTTCTAAGAATTCAACGGCCGCTGCTTCTTCTATGACCGTGTATTCATCCATCTTCTCAGATTTTTCCTCTGCCTTGGCATTGAGTGTTCTTCTGATGTCGATGGAGAAGCTTTGTCTTCCCATTGGAACTTCCAACTCCTCTTGGGCGCTTTTCATCTTCGTGAGTGCTGCAATCGGAGTTCCAATCAGGAAGAAGTACTCGTCGGGAATGTCAAAGATGTAGAAATTCATGAGCAAAGGTTGCCCATTAATTTCTATTTCTAACTCTCGCAAGATCCCCTCAGCTTGATAGCACTTGTTCCGGAATATCAGCCTTTTCCCTGATGGTGTAAGGCTCGATATGTCTACCGCCAATTGCTGGGCCTGCTGCTTTGACAGAATGTTTACTCCTGCTTTTAAGTCATAGCTAGCCTCAATTGGTGGTATATGCTCATATTTCACTAGAATGCTCTCAGGCTTTTCGTTGAGCTTGATGGCCTCCTTTGAGCATTCTGTGTCTTGGAGCCAATCCTCGCTGAAGACGGCAGACAGTTTCTGTAGACGTGTGTCTTGTTCTGCCTTGTCTTCCCAATCTAGCTCATCTAGCTCAGCTTTCTCAATATAGCAATTCTTCTCCACTGAGTAGGTTCTTGTATTTCCGAATCTTGTTAAGTCTACCTCCTCCTCATATGGTAGGAGAGGGAGAGTGGACTCAACTTGATTCTGTCCTTCGGAGAGAATTTGACTATCCTTGAATAGCGTAGGATTCGAGGGGCAGACATAGAATGGTTCTTGTTCTGCCTTCGGAGCTGGCTGTGGTTGAGGTGGTTCTGCTTGGGGTTGTACCATACATGCACACTTCTTCTGTTCTGGTGAGCTAACTGAAGGTGTCTCAACTATGGTTTGTGCCTCTTCTTCATGTTTCTC
This sequence comes from Eragrostis nindensis, assembly GCA_012490785.1. Lineage (NCBI taxonomy): Eukaryota > Viridiplantae > Streptophyta > Magnoliopsida > Poales > Poaceae > Eragrostis > Eragrostis nindensis. The sequence continues at coordinate 118,219 of JAAXCT010000694.1, forward strand.
AGGGGCACATGCATCATAGGAGCCCAAGTTGCTGAGAATTTTACCCAACACATCAAACCCTTCTTCAATTGTCTTGTACAGGAATGACCCTCCTGAAGCTGTATCCAAGAAGTTACGGCTGTTCGGAGTGAGTCCCGCAGCAAAATGTTGAAGGAGTATCGGTGATGGAATTCCCAGATCTGGTCCTTCTAGAGTGTAGGTCAGGAAACGGTCCCAGGCAGCTCCTAATGGCTCATTTCTGCCCTGCTCGAAGGTAATGATCTTCTTGCGAAGAGCAATAACCTTGTGGAGAGGGAAGTACTTGAGACAGAAGAGCTTCCGGAGAGTAGCCCAATCTCCCTGAGCTTTACTTACATGCTTGGCATACCAGAGCTCTGCATTGCTAGTGATGGAGAACGGAAACAGCAACCATCTGAAACTGTCTCTCGGGACTCCTGATGTAACAACTGTGGAACAGAGCCTCTCGAAGTAGCGCATATGTGTGTACGGATTTTCATGATCTTCCCCGCGGAACTCAGATCCCTTCACCAATGCAATCAGCTCTGGACGAATCTCATAGCTGGCGGCTGTGATTGGCTTGGATGCTGGTGCAGGCTCCAATAGTGCTCCTTTTGGAGCAGCGGCGTCGAAGATCGACGGAGTGTCCATGATATAATATGATAATAAAGAAAAAAAACAAAAGAAAGAAAAACCTTTAACGGGCGCATCTAGGTTCGAGTTTTAGCACAGCTTACCGTTCCCCGGCAACGGCGCCAGAAAGCTTGTTGGCAGTCCTCAGGCCTAACAGAAATTAATCCGCAAGCGTACGGATACCGATGTAGCTTTCACCACAAGGAGTATTCCTAGGGTATCGAATCCACAGGGAACGTATAGTGTACTAAAGCCTAAACACTAGAGGTATTTATCCGTAAAGGTGGCACACAGGAGCAGGGATTGCAACAATAGATAAAAAAGGGTCTTCTGGCCAGGCAATCTAATGATAAGAAGCTATGTAGCTGGGCAATTTGGTAAGGGCCTTACTCTATTATTCGTTTCGGGGCACACGCATGCCAGAACAGCAACCCGATAATTAGGTTCAACTGTTAAGGGAACTACGTGCTATTGACCTCCCTACTAAAAACAATAACCCGGACGTGGTGGATTACAGAGACCGGTATGCCTGTCACACATACTCGCGGCTACCATCCTCCGTGGGGTTACGAGCAAACCAGGGATAACTCCAGATATAAACACCACGTTTACATCTATCGTCACAACTAGCGAGATATCAATAAGCTAGTCAATGCAATAAATAAATAAATATTCATTGCACACCTGGAACCCACAAATAAATAGAGCAGAATACCTCACTTCATTGCCCGACCAATAATCTTCTTACATGTTGCCCGGCCTGGAAGACTAAGACGACTACTCCCAGGCGAGGAGCATACCCGAGGCGACGAAGAAGTAGAGTCCCGACATGCCCGGGGCCTCTAGCTCTCCTTCCCTCTCACTCACTCACTCCTAACAACACTATGCTACTACCAAAAGACTAGAATGAAGTATCAAATGAGGTGTGTCCTGCTTCTGAAGCCGGATGGTAGTATTTATAGTTTCCTGGAGTCGGTGCGCATCGGTGGAGCAAAGGTCGGCCGGCCGGCCTAGTAGGGTGGCCGGCCGGCCACTGATGTGGTCGGTTCGCCACCGACTCTTCCCTGGACGGCTCTGATTGACTCCTGAGGGCGGTAAGATGGTCGATTTTCTCGTGGGGTCGGCAGAAGTTGAGTGGCCTTCAAGTTTAGGCCCAAAAGCCCATGTTCTAGAATGTCGGTTGTTTGATATTGGGCTGGGCCTTGAATTCCACGTGGGAAAGCTGCAGAAGGCCTCTGGAGAGGAGCTGGACTTAGGCGGAGCCTGAGCAGGCCGGCCGGCCTATGATTGGGCCGGCCGGTGGGCTTTGGCCCCCATTTCCTGTGAATTTTATCCATATTGCTCATGCATTTAAATACTCCAACAAAACTTGTGGAGAGCCATTAATATAAAAGAATGTTCCTTTTATCCTTGTATGATGGCTTTTATTGAATGGTGTTGGCGGTAAAATATTCGTTATAAGTACCGCCAACAGGTATCGACCGATGAGAGTACAACAAAGGCGCCTAATAAAGAAAAGGTCACCGCCACAAGCACAAAGAAGACAACCAAAGTGTGGCGGAAGAAAAAGGGAACCTCGGCTCCGCCAGATTCTCCAGCGAGCGAGGTCCAAACAAGTTGAAGACATGGAGAACGTCTAGCTCAAGACGTAAAAAAGAGCCTTCCGATTGGGGAGGCCATCCCAATCGTTATCCTAGCTAGGCCTAGCACTTGTTTTTCTTTCGTAAACCATAAAAATAAAATAAAAATATGAAAAATTAAAAACAACAAAAATAATAGGATTCCCGCGATGCCCATTAGGGGCTAGCCACTTGTATCATCCTCACTCTTTTTTGCAGGTCAAGAAGGAGGAGGAAGAGCCTGAATCAAGCTTAAGTCTTACAAAGACTCAAGCTTGGGGAGGGACCCCAGGTAAGAAGGAGTTCAACGCTAGCTCGAGTCTTGCAAAGACTCAAGCTTGGGGAGGACCCCCAGGTAAGTATTTCTAACTTTCTTAATAAATAAATAAACTCCCTATTTCGAATAAATGCTAGAATCTTGGTGTTATGCTACACTTAAGGGAAATGATGATCGAGTTACAAATTAGCTTCCCATGTGTCGCATAGATGCAACCTCTACTCCCGACATACGTGTTATTTTTATTTGAGCATGATCACATCATGAGTCTTGCTTAAGTCTGTGGGTTGCATTTGTTACACCAAGTCTGAGCATTGTGGATTGTGATATGGCATGATTAGGACTTGTTGCAATTTCTTAGTATGGTTTCATCCAGAGATGTTTTTCTTGAATTGCTGCAAGTACCTAAAACCCTTCTGTTTTGGCACACTTCTCTTAGTGTGAGGATTTATTTACCTACCAGAGCCATATCATAATATTCGAAACAGCCCCACTCATAGCTATTTGTTTATGTATTGAGTTTTGTTAAGGTTTGATGTACTCTTGAAACTAAACACTCCTAATTTTGGTCATAACTCCTTCGCGTGTGTTTTCGAAAATTTCTCTCCACCAAATAAAAAGGGGAATGTTTGGATAAATCAACCAAACATTTTTCAGAGTTTGTAAAACTTTTGGTCCATCCAAAAGGCTCAAGAATATTTCAAAATATTTCTTTGAACCATGCAAAAGTTATAGCCCCTTGCATCATGGAGTAGTAAAAAAAAACTCCATGGTTGCATGACAAAAGTCAATGGCTATATGGTTCTTATCATAAACATCTTGAGCAAAATAAAGGACCAATGTTTTCAAAACCCCCTTCCACAAGTGTGAGTTCATTTTCTCCCCCTCCATCGCATCATTTCCTATGACCAAAATACAAGGAGTTGCTATGTTGATTGAGACTCATTCTTTAGCTTTACAATATATGCATGACATTTGTGCATTCCTTACCAAGCTCCACATACAAAGCCTCATTTGGTAGAAGGTAGGATGAGTGAAGCTTGTAGGAATAAGACTCACATTAGTAGGTAAGAGAAGTGCCGTCCAAAACGAAGGAGAATTTTTCGCACCTTACCTTGCAGCACATAAAAACTCTGGATGCATACCTGCTAGAATTGTTTACTTGTCCAAAAGTGCCGTTCTAGTCTTCAATGCTGCATGACAAGGTGTATTATATAAGCCCCACGATTTTTACAACACTCATGAATATTTTGTGCTCTCGTAAACTTACCACTGTTTAGGGAGTACGTTGTTGCATCTTTATTACCCATGGGGCGCTTCTTTGTAACTCCTGATCCGCCGGTACCCTGAGTTGAGTTTGCTCGGGACGAGCAAAGTTTAAGCTTGGGGAGGTTGTTGGCGGTCGTTAAACCATGATTTGACCGCCACTCTACCGGTAAATAAAAGCATAACACCAAGATTTTTTGCATAGTAGATAGGAATAACACTACTCCACAAGTTTTGGTGAATATTTGGATGCAGGAGTGAATAATGGAGGAAAGTGGGCCCAGCCAGGGAAATTCCCTGGCCGGCCGGCCCCACCATAGGCCGGCCGGCCTCACCTGGTGGCCGCAGGCCTCGGGCCCCCCTCCAGTGGACTGGAAACTGGCCAACCACGCACAAATTCAAGACCAGCCCAGCAGAGTTGCACCGCCATTCTAGAAGGTGGGCCATTTGGGCCTTAACTTGGCCCCTACTTCAATTCTGCCGACCCCACGAAGAAGCCGACCTTCAGACCGCCTTCAGGGAGTGATCTGGAGCGTCGTGGCAGAAGTCGGTGGCCAACCGACACAGACGGCCGGCCGGCCACCCCCCTAGGCCGGCCGGCCGGCTTTGGCGCCACCGCCTCTCTAGAGTCGGCAGCAGCGCTTCCACCGCCTTGGAGACCTATAAATAGGACCCCCCGGCCTCAAAAGCAACTCGCACCTCACACTTCATCCAAGTGTTTACATTTTCTTGTTTAGTAGTAGCTTTGGGAGTTAGAGTAGAGTAGAGTAGAGTGAGAGCTCTCTCGGGTTTCCGGAGTCTTCTCGGAGTCTTGGTATAGTTCTTTGTATCCTTACTCTTGAGATCTTATTTTATTTAATATAATTATATTTAGTTTTATCTTTATTTATTTCTTTTAGTAGTCCTTTTCTATTTAGTCTAATTATTCTGTTAAGTAAGTGCTCGTAGAAGTCTTGTTGTGGGATTCGTGATTGTTAGAGTAGGCAAATACGAGAGAGTGCCTTCGTCGGAGATGACGTCGAGTGAAATCTGTGCTTGTTTATTCTTAGATAGGACTGCTCCGTTGATCAAGAGTAGTTCCTCTAGGCGGGTTGTAAGCATGGCGCTTAGAACTTAGCCTATGCACGTTTGGCACCCAACCCACGGAGGATGGTAGCCGCGAGTGTATGTGACAGCTGCACCGGTCTCTGTAATCCACCACGTCCGGGTTGGACTCAGCAGGGTCTTAATTATAGCATACGGTTCCCTAGGTTTGAACTAGCACGTCGGTTAACCTAGCACGTGTGTGCCCCGAAACGACATGACTTGTATGTGTATGAGCTTAGCTAGAGTAGAGAATCTTTGTAGACTTGACTGCTAGGAAGAGTAAATAATAGGTAAACATACAGGTAGCTTTAACTCTATCTCGTTGCTCTCCCAAATGTATACTACGGTTTTATTTCTTTATCACTTCGGATTTGAGGATGTGTGTGCCACCCATATATATCATGCCTATCTTACCCCCGTCTCAAGTATAGTTTGATACATTATTCCTTCTCCAAATTATTCAATGCATTGCTACTATTCAGCTCCCTTTTGCTCTACTTCCCTGTGGAAATATAAATACGATACCCTTGGAATACTCTAAGGTGAAATGCTACAACGGTGTTCCGTGCGCTTGCGGAAGTGAATTTAATCTCTGTGAGTAAGAAACACCAACACCGGGGAAGAAGCCGACGGGGAAATCGGCCATCACGGCAACAACCACTAGGGACAAGCTACTTGAGCACAGAACAACAAGCACCGGAGATACAAAACACCTTCAGAGAGAAGGCGAAAGGCACTTGCTGGAGAAGAAGCTCCAACTGCACCTAAAACTGAAAGATAAACAACCTAACCTGTACAGGATGGGTCCCTCGCCCAAACCCACACCGGCAACGAGCCGGAGAAGGAGGGGAGGGGCCGGATCTGGCCGGAGGAATGGAGAGCTCGGATGTGCTACTGTATCGGGAGCGGAAGAGTCGAGAGCACTAATGATATAGATTATCTCTCAAGACATGCAACACATATTGGGACCCTACTGGACCCCATATAGGTTGTCCATGTTATGATACATTTATATTGGAGATAAAGAAAATGTTAGAACATGTCTCAAATATAATTTAGAGTAAATGAAATAGAATAAGTTGACAAAAAGTCTAAGCACAACAAAGCAAAAAATATAACTCACAGAGAAATCTAGTGAGATTACTGTACTATAACCAGCATAATGAATTCTATGTACAATGTAATCGTCGTAAAGGCACGTGGAAAGATAATCAAATAAGCTGTTGTACAGAAAAAACCCATCGTCCAATTGCTCAATAGACTATTCCATCATTTAGATGAACATGATTGCCATAATGGATAACGTGCTTGTTGGAGAGAAAAGAACGATCAAATAAATTAGAAACAACTGCAGCGATACCGATATATGAGAGGTAATAGGGGATGAATAAAAATTGTAATAGACAGCAAAACTCTTAGTATCATTGCAACAATGTGATTGTACCATTAGATTGATTAATGATGATAACTGCAACTATTTAAAATTTTGGAATTGCAACTATTAAAGTACTACACTTACTACCTCATATAGAATAACAAGAAAAGAACAATATTGATAAAAATAAAGACACAAAATGGTTATTGTTTAAACACTGTCGCAAATTAGGGCTTGCAGGATCCTTTTTCATAAGAGCAAGAGCCTTGAGTGGTGGAACTTGCCGTCTCTGCCCTTTACATATTCTTAAGTTACCTTTTATTTGACAAAATATCTTTTTGATAGTAAATACTATTTCCATCGTTCTAAAATATAAGATAGCGTGGTAGCACATATTGCAATGTAGAAACTTTGTATTTCATCATTATTCATGTTGTTATTTCGGCAGCCAGCAGGGTTCATCACTGGATGGAGCAAGCAGCGCCATTGCCCTCACCATCACTATGCTGCCGGTAATACACCTCTTGGTGCTGGCCGTACACGTCTACTCCTGGTGCTCCCCAGTAGTAACTCTCCGATGAACGAGAAAATGTTGCCCGTTGTCGTGCGTCGTATGCTTCTCTTTGTTCCGAGTAGTATCCCTCCGACACATGGTAGGGCGTCGTCCACTGATGTGCGCCAGCGCCATACACTTCTCCTTGTCCCGGGTAGTAGCCCTCCCATGTCGGGTGGGGTGCCGGCCAATGCCGCACGCCGTGCAATCCTCCTTGTCCCGGGTAATGGCCCTCAGTCGGTGGGTAGAGCTCCATCCAGTTCTGAACGCTTGGTCCCCGATCATAAGCGGCTTCCGGTGGAGGGGTGTCGTTCGTCTGGGGTGGAGACGGAGCTGGCTCACGATTACGTCGCCGTCGACGTCGACGCCTTTGGGGGGGCGGCATAGGCGGGACGCTACCTTCTTCGGCTGCGCGGCCACCGTCTCGTTATACTCCTCTGCATGCTCCACCTCCCTCTCCCCGTACATCTCTTCCGTCTGCTGTGTTGTCGCTCGTGCCGCGGCCGCCTTCCGCCGTTGGTGCTCGTGCCCCGGGATGCGGGTTCCCCCGGGTTCGCTGACGACCGTGACGGACCGTCTCGTCCTAACCTCGATGCTCGTGGCCACCATCGACGCGTCGGCCGTCCCGGTGACCTCGACCCGGCGCACGGCCACGTCCGTCGTGACCGTCTCCACACCTGCAGCCTGACCCCCCGCGACGAAACGCACACGGCAGGGCACGCGTACCGGCATAACAATCAGCAAGTTAATAATAAGCACGATATATAGATTCTCGTATTCTCTGCTGTCAACAAGCACGCGCGCGCTCACCTGGGATCTTCATCACGAGCTTCTCGACCTTCCTGGCGCAGGACGCGCAGTGCAGGTCCATCTCCATGACGATGGGCGAGGCTGGAGCCGGTGGATCTGGCGAGCGACGCGGTGCGGAACCGTGGAAGCTGCCGGCGCCAGTGAACATCTACCCTGCGGCCTGCGAGCTGTCGCTCGCCACGACGGTGGCGGGCTTCTTCCGCAGCTTGGCTTGGAGCCGCAGCCGCACCCTGAGAGCCGCCGACACGCTCTCCACTCCTGCACGCACACACGCGAACAATTTGAAGACGCGAAAGGGATGACGCGTGCGTTGCGTGCATGAACACCTGATCGGGCTACGGCGTACTACGTACCAGCAGGCGCGTTCCTGACGGCTTCCCGGATCATCGTCGTGCAGCTGTTGCAGTCCATCCCGGGCGCCATTCTTACCACGCGCCGCCGTCGATCCGAGCTCGATGCCTCCATACCAATGTGGCTCGGCGCCTGCTCTGACTTTGTGCATGCTCGGGGTCTCTTATACACACAACATGCACGCAGGGACTACACAGCTGGGATCCAGGAAATAGTCATTGCGGATAAATGTTTTAAGAAAACAAAATTATGGAGTGATCAAGAAATTGATTATACATTTTACGTGTTGGATCTCTTAGTGTATCTTTTTTTGACATCAAGGAGTTTTATGGAGTGTATCAAGGGTAGGATCGATTACAACAATATGCTTGCAAAACTTGATACACTGCACGTGGAAGCATGCTTGACACAAGCCTAGCTGTGCGCAGCAATAAATCCTGTCTTCATGGATTCCAGAAATTTCCGTGTCGTATAATTTTCTTGTGTATAGTACTTCATCGTGCAAGGGCTTGAATGGCCCCTCCATTTTCTGTTTTGGCGCTCCAGCCTCCATGATTTGACCGATTTTGTTTCAATAATTCATGATATTCTAGTTATCCTGTTTTAAAAGTATGCATTCTACAATTTGATCTTTAATACCTCGAAATGAGTAAATGAATTATGGAGAATCCTATATAATGTTACCTAAAAAGAACATTTATTATCGGGATTTTGTGATTTTTGAGAATCCTATATAATGTACTATATAAGCCCTATTTATTATTGGGATTTTTGTGCAGTGACCATGCCGGATCAAAGATCCAATGGCCCTTGTCTCCTCCACGGCACAACAAACAAGACGGAACCATAGTCAGTGTGTTGTGGTTATGGAAGCAGCTCCTGTGTCGTACTGACATGTGGACCACGCACGAGACCTCACGGCAGAGGGGATTTCGGCAGAGGATCTCAATCCGTGGTTATCATTACTCATGCTCAATAGCTTGTACACTTGCTTTTGACTCCACGAACCGGATTCTCGTGCAACTCCCCCAACCATTTTGCTCTCAGCGTAGCCTGCGTAGGCCAATGGGGACCTTGGCCCCCTTCCCCTTCCCCAACTTTCATCAAGAATGTCTTCCTCTTCATCTTGATTGATGTGTGCAGACCATGATGGCTTTTGAGGACGGTGTCGAGTAGTTCCAGAAGGTGATTTGAGACATGTGTGCAGACCATGGTGGCTTTTGAGGACGGTGTCGAGTAGTTCCAGAAGGTGATTTGAGACAACTTACAATGTTTCTAGCCTTGGCGCGCCTGAGGTGTTTTGGCACATAAGTCAACCGAAACTTTGAGAGAGTGTGTGGCCGACTTCTCCTTCAACTTGAGACTCACACTGAGTAGATTCTAGGTCTTGTTCTTCCCTCTCCGCTTCGCATTCCTTGCAGCCGCCGTCCCGAACCCAGAATCTAGGCCGCAAGCTGCCAAACTCAGATGACTGCTCAGATGAGGTTCCTAGCATGTGCACAGGCATTGTTCTCCGCGTTGCCATCATTATTGTCATTCCGACGTATATGTACTTCTTACATGCTACAACCACAATCTTCGCTTGCTTTCACCGCACCCGTCAGTCGTTGATCAATCTGCACTAGTTCGGTCTATTTGTTCGTTCCCATTTTGTTATATTACCTCTCTACTCATATTGGATAGCTAGCATCAGCGACAAAATTAGATGTGCAAAGTAACATGTGACAGAACAGAGGAGGGGAGGGGAGGATAGGTAGAAGGGACTAGTGCCCCCCCCCCCCCCCCCCCCCTCCTTTCACCCGTCACCACACCTATTGATTTATCTACCCTTAGTTCCACACAAGAATTTACTATATAATCATATATCCTTACAACTATGTTTCGTTTCCATCTTGAAACTTCATCAGCTAACTCTCAAACCCCATCCCCCTAAAGGTATTTTCCTGTTTCACCATTAAAAGCATAACAATAAAAGTACATAAACAATGAGTAAAGCACAAAGATTATCAGCTATTTAAAAGGATGATTGGGGCCTAAATCGACTTAATCTGATCAATTATACAATGGATTTTCTTTTGCGAAAATTATTGGGTATGCATGTGCACACCCATGCCATGTCAGCTCCACCCTTAGCTAGCGGTCAGGGACGGGGCATGGTTGTTGCCAAGGTGGCCGTGGCCCCCTCTGGCCCAAGGAAAAACAATTTTTCACCATGTAACTGGCTTCGGCCCAGCAATTAGCATACTAACCCCCCCCCCCCCCCCCCCCAACCCAGTCAAGCAGCCCATGGCCCCCCTTCGAAAGTGGCCCCAGCTCTGTCATTGTGGCGGTAGTTTAACCTAGTATTTGTTTTTGTAAACCGAGCGTAGCTTAGCTAGTTTGGTTTGTTGTGGTGGAACTGAACCACTCGGATTCAAATCTTAGTATTTGCACGCGTTTTACGACTAACAAGTATGGTGACCTATGCATTTGCATGGCTAGTATTATTGTCTTATTGTGATTACTTTTATGTCACTGCGCTTTAGTTGAATCTTTTTGTTTAGTATAATATAATTCATTTACAATCTTATATGCATCTATCTCATTGTAGGCTCTGTTTTTTTTTTTTTTTTTGACAAAAGACGTTGAAGGCATCTTATACCTGATTTATATTAGAAAAACAAGGTATGATACAAAGAAGATAAAGGAAAAAAAGAAAATACAATCAAATTTACCGAAGTCTTCTCCTCCATAACCATCGTAACCATGAAGATGTGTTGTAGGCTGTTACTCGCCACCCATGTTCATGGAGGCGTTAGGCGCTAGGCGGGCGTTGACCCACCGCCTAGCGCCTTGGCGTTTTCCTAGGCGTTACAAATTTACATATTTCATACAATAATAAGGCTAAAAGTGAAAAATAAAAAATGAATCATAAGATGGGCTGTCATATAATGGCCCGTTCAACCCTCTTATGATGGCTATCTCGACCTTATCTTCTCGTGCGGTTTTTTTTTCCCACCTCATCTTCTCCCGACTATGCCAGAAGCAGCGTCGGCGACAAAAAAGAGGTAGTAGTGATTGACGGAGAAGGAGCGACGACGCCCGACCATTAGATCTTCCTCTTAAGACCCCATTTCCCTCCTCTCCTGGCGGTCTTTCACTCTTCCTCTTCTCTCGGATCTCGGCGCTGATTAGGGATGAAAGCGGTCGGGAAACGGTCGGAAGAAGGCTATATCGTTTTCAGTTTTATATTTTTCTCAGTAGCGAAACCGGTAGCGGTACTAGCGAAAACAAATACGGTGTCGGTATTACGGGAATATCGAAAATGGAATTACCACGACAGAAATATGTGGTATCGATGGGGAATCGGTATTAATTATCCGTAACACAAATCACAGTTGTGTATTAGCTGTATCACATCATGTATTGAAATATCAACTGTGAATATATTATTGGTACTTGAACTAGCTATAAATGTATCATAAAAGACACGAGACATTTGGAAAAAGCTATTCAAATTGAAATGTAAAAAAATATAAGTAGCGACATCATTGTTATTGCCTATTAAAAATATAATATATATTTAGTTGGCTAGACTAACGTAAAACGGTAAAATATATGCGGTAATTTCCAGTCTAAAACGGAAATTGTCGGAAACGATCGGTAAAGTTTAAAATCGTTTTCATTTTTGTTTCCACCAAATACTTCCACTTTTGTTTTTATTTTTTCGGTATTTCATTTCCAACTACTACGGTAGGGAGAAGTCGAAAACAAGCCTCGATTATCCGATAAATTCCGTTTTTGCTTTCATCTCTAGCGCTGATCGCCTAGGCGCCACTGACTGGCTAGGGAACGCCTACCCCTCTAGGCGAGACGGAAGGCCACCGCCTAGCGCTTAGTTCCAGGCTCGCCACTAACGAGGGAGGACACTTGGTTTCAACCAGTTACTATAGGGCAGGTATAGGTGGATTCGGCAGGAAGCGATTTGGTGAGGCACTGGCGGTAGGCCAAGGGCAAGAGCTTCTTTTCTCAGGTCGTTTTGGCCCAGCGTGCTATAGTGAACATTGTTTTGAATATAGCCATCAAGTTTTGCCTAGTCTCTTGAATTACCTTATAGTTTTATGATTTTTTTATTTTTACAAAAGGGGTCAAATCTTCAAATTTAGCTAACATAAAATCTAATCTTTGGAGATGCTCTTAAGAGCAACTCCAACAGGCTCTCTATTTACATCCAATTCGGTAAAAACATAGATTTGCAGCACAAAAAAAAAAGGTTCCAACAGTCTGGCCATGCTCCTCTCCTCTCCATATGGCTCGGCATCCCGCAGTCCTCCCTACCTAAAATTGCCGAGCGGATCTCACTCGCCAATCCATCCTCCCGCCCACGCGCGCCACCAATTTTCTACTCCCGCGCGCGCGTGCAAGACCGCCCCTGCTTCGAGTGCCCGGTCTGCATCCTGGCGAGCAACTCCCGAACACCTGTCTGCTGCGCGGCCGCGATAGCACCCACCTCTGCTGGGCCGCCGGAACCGTCACGTCCGACAGTACACCGGTCTTGACTTCCGGCGTCCGGCGAGCGCGTCGAGGTTGCTCTCCACACATCTTCTACGGCCTCACGCTGGCCGAGGCGCTTGCGGCGCTTGGACCTGGGCGCTGCTCTGCGCGGCTCGCGCAGCTGTGGCAACTTAGAGGCGGCACAGGGCTGGCAGGTTCGTGCGCTGCAGGGGACCTGGTAGCTTGGAGGCCGGCGGCAGGTGCTCGTGGATGGATTTGGTTCCTGCGGCTGGCTGGTGGTGTAGGATACTAGGATTCGAATCGAGATCCTATGCATTGCCGCTGAACTCCCTACGATTTTGATTTTTTGCGCCGCTTAATTTGGCTTATTTGGATGAATGCTGATTGGAATCACATATGGTTGCCCTCTCTGTACTTGATTTGTTGAAGGAGTTCGATTGGGAATGGAAATATGAGCCCAATTTGCCGATGGTGAGGAGCTTGTTTATGCCGAACTACAGAGAAGTCTTGGTGATTTGGAATAGTAGAGAACCTTCATGGCACAAATCGAGTTCGAGTTGACGGCCGCGCCTGGCAAGCTCGAATCCGACGGCGTCGGGCAGCCACGGGGACCAGCAGCAACAATCGCGGACGAGGCGGCAGACGGCGTCGACCCGTAGAACCCGCGTCGATCCATGGCGGAGCACCTCAGGCAGCACGGCGCAATGGGGATGGAGCAGCTCGGCGGCGGTGTCGAACTTGCGGAGGCAACTGCTGGCGAGCAGTCGGATGCCGCGCGCTGGGGAAAACGGAGGAGAAGCTCGAGGGGGGCGGGGAAGGTCGTCGGGCGCGAGTGCTCGACGCCGCCGCCGCGCGCAGCCGCTCCCAGTGGAGCCGCGCCATCTTTGACCGATGCACACAACAATTTGAATATAGAGAGGATAAAAATAGAGAGGCTGTTGGGTTTAATGATGCTTTTGGTACCGTTTTAATTTTACATAATAGCTAAAACTAAGATTTAGCTAGTTATCTTTAGAGAAGCTCTTGGAGTTGCTCTAGTATAGGGCATTTTGGAGTTTTATTTTTCTTTAAATATAGAACCTTCTAAAGATAAGAAAAACTCTGGAGTTGGTGGAAGGGTTGGTGGAGAGATGAGTTGAGGTAAAAATAAAGAGTATTTTTTTAACACTTTGACTATTTTTTGTTTTTGAATGATAGAAATCTTTACATTTAGGGACAGGGCCGTCGATGAGCATGGGCGAGGTGGGCGACCGCACAGGCCCCCAAAAAATTGGGGCCTCCAGTTTAAGCTTCCCTTATGGCCGCCATTGTGTTCAAGCGTTGCATCCATGATGTATTTCGAATTTGACTGAGATAATTGATGGAGGAGCCAGTAAGCACTCCATTTTGCTTGTTTATTGGGGTCTCAACCATTCAATAGCGTCCCGATGGAGCTTCTGTTCTCAACAATGGTGGAGGAAGAGAGAGAGAACGAGTAACCGTCTGGAGGATGAAGAAGCTCTCACCTGGGCCAAATTGGGCCGAAAATAGGAGAAATGATGCCTGGGCTGTATTTTGCATGTTGAACAAAAAAAAAAAGAGAGGAGTGAGTTAGTAATTTGGGGCCCCCATTTTGCAAATTGGACTGGGCCTCCAAATTCCTGGAGACGGCCCTGTTAGGGACGAAGGGAGCCGATGACACCACATTTTGCACTCAAATTTACTGATCGCATCGATCACCGATAAGTTTCCGTGCCTTCTTGGAGGGCCGATCTTAAACTTAGTCTTCCTCCAGCCGCTGGTGTCACTGCCGCGCTCTGCTAGACCGGCCTCTGTGCAGCCGGCACTCTGCTTCCGGACGACGCCTGGTATACGCTCGTCAGCTCGTGCCATCGCTGACTATCGTGACGAACTTCCTCGTCCTGACCTGGACGCTCGTCACCACCACTGCCGCGTGCGCCGTCCCAGTGACCCTAACCAGGCTCGCCGCCTCATCCGTCGCGACCTTCTCCACACCTGCACGACGACCGTCGAACGAGTCAATGAACGAGGAGCTAGGCAGCATACAAGGACAGTCTCAGATAAGCTACGGCGCCCAGCGCGCGTACCTGGGACGTCCATTACGGCGCGCTTCATCTTCCCGGCGCAGGCCGCGCAGTGCGAGTCCATCTTCAGGACGATGGGCGCGCCGGCGTCGTCTTCTTCGTCGTCCCAGCTAGCGGCGGTCGTGGCACGGTTCTTCTTTTTCACGGCGGCGATCGTCGACTTCCACCAGCAGCGGAAGGGCGGAATCCTGACCTTGATCTGCTTCATTCTTCCGGTGTGGTTCGCGTCGTCGACCTTCTCGCGCTCTCGATCTGGCCTCTGCCGTTTGCCTGGGCTTATGACATTGCCGGACGGCTGTGGACACGGCTTATATAATTAAGCAAGAGTTGCATAGGCAGACGGAACGCGCTTTTCCTCGTCCCTTGCCAAATAACGAAGATATATGCCATAGATGGAAAGCACATACATTGTGCAAGAAAGACCGAGATGTGCAAGGAAATTTGAGTTTTTCCTTCCAAAAATGGATGTTCACTAACTGCGCTGCAGCGTGTTGGGGGCCTTTGGGCCTTCCCGACTCGATTTCAGTCGGTCACCTCGGTTCTATTTAACCCGGACATGTTGTGCATCCATGGAGCCCGCATCGATCGATCTTCACGAAAGCTTGAAGCCACCAAAGCAACCCAACGCGCCACAAGCAAAGCAGCCCCAACGCTCCCGAACATGAAGTCCGGCGCCGCCGGCGGTGACACGACGGTGCCGCCGCTCCGGCCGTCGTACGCCGCCGAGGGGATCCGCCAGCGTTGCAGGCGCCGGGCGCGGCAGCTCAAGGAGGCCACAAAGGACGCCGTCTCGGCGCTCTTTGCCGGACACGCCGCCGACCGGAAGAAGAAATGCAGGTGCTGCGGCGGGAGGAGACCTTGTCGGCGATCAGGACGCTCGACGTCGGTGTACGTGGTGGAGGAGCAGAGCAGCTACTGCAACGACGACCTCGGGGACGTCGACTGCTGCGCCGTCGGGTGCGCCTCGACCATGGACTGCGTCGGCGGGTTCCTTCGCGGCGCGGCCACGTGTGCCGGCGACTGCGCCGAGGCCACGGTTGACGGTTTGTGCTCCTGCGACTGTGAGGGCTGTTGCGACGGTTGTGATGGCGGCTTCGATTAGTGGATGAGAGAGACACTGACGAGCGAGAGTAGAATCCCTTTAACTCGAAAAAACACTGACGGGCGAGAGAGACGGAGGAGAGAAGGGCAATACAAAAATGAATTAAGGATTGATCTATAGATGTTTGGCTTTATTCGTAGCTTATTCAGCGTGTGCTTTACAGTGCAAAATAAATTCAATAAACAAGCGAAAACAGGCATTGTAGACAAACTGAGTGGAGTTTTCAATCGTCAATGAATTGTCTCCGTGCAAAATGAAGAGTAAATTGCTGTCTACGTATATATACTTCGTACAAATTGAAAATTTTTCATGAAGACCTGATCATAAATGTCTCCATCGATCTCTCCAATAGATTTCCCTTCGCCGCGGCAGAGAGCCAGAGATTGATTAAGAGGCAACGGGTGCACGCCTTCCGAACTCTGTTTACCTGCCTTTGCTTACTCCATGAAATTTGTTGGTAGTGTCTAGTAGTAGAAGGGAATGGGATCACGGACCCAGAAACATGGAAGCTATTGCTTGCAACGAGGGGCTGGTGCTAGGAAGTGACCTGATCATGCAACACTTCAGGCTAGCCTGCAACAGCGCCAATGTAGTGAAGAGCGTCAGAGAAGCAGGTATGGAGTATATGGGCACATTATCCAGGAGGTCTTAGGTAGGACTAGAGATTTTGGAAAAGTTGAATTTGTTCATGACAACATGTCATCGAATGTCGACGCTCACAACCTAGCATTAGTGCTATGCAGCCACATTTGGTTCCTGTCGCCACCGATGGCGTTCGTAATACTTATCTGCAAGTTAATAAAAAGTGTTTATACATCGTTTACACTCTCTGAAAATCCACCTGCATCGTTGTCTATACACGGTTTACACTCACAGAAAATCGGTGCACTCAGCTCTTCAAATATTTCACAGCATTATAAATCGAATGTTTATCAGAGCACATAAAACTATAAGAGGTCATGTTTATCGGAGCAGTGGGGCTTCTTCTTGCCGTTGGACAATGGACGGGAGCGTAGAACCGCAAAGATGCAGGGAGTCGACCTGTAGTACCAAAAGGCGGCAAGAAATAGCTCACCGGTATATTTATTTATTCCAACGTGTAAAAATCATTGTGAACATCGTGTTGAAAACGTGCAATCAATATGACACCCTCACAAAATTTCTCACAGTACAACTAATCACGCCCATCAGCTCATATCCACCTCAGTATCGTTGAGTCTACACCCCTTCGTCTCGAAAGGGAAGAACGAGACAGCCAAACCCGAAAGGAAGACTACAAGCTCAAAGAGGAGGATCGCCGTTGTCTGATGGCAGCTGTGCACCAGGGCGACGGCGACCAGCGGGCAAAGGATGCCCCCGATCCTGCCTACCGAGCTAGCAATGCCGATGCCTGTTGATCTGACGGCGGTTGGGTAAATCTGAACAACAGGGCAAGGCATAAGAAAAACTGTTGGTGCAGAAACAAACTGATTATCAAGACGAGAGAACTGTAGGATGAAGCGTACTGCACTGACCTCAGGAGCATATATGTATATAATGGTGAAGCTTGCGGAAATACAAAGACGGGCACCAAACAAGGAGATTCTTGTTAGCATCTCTGTCCGGGAGAACACTAGTGGGAACAAGAAAACACAGCTAGTGAAGAGCATTGACGCCATCGAAAGCCTTCGACCAAATCTATCAACGACCATTGCAGATACAAGAGCCCCTGGAATCTCTGTTTCAAGAGAACATGGAGAATCAGTCACAAAAATGACCAGAAGCATTAGAAGATAATTATCAGAGGAGAAATGTAGGGCAGGGACCAACCAGCAAAACTAGATATGAAAACATTTTTATATAGGCTTGATTTGTTCGAGTGCACAGATTCAACCTCCTCTTTTGCACATATCCTATTTCCATTATTTAGCTCTGATGTCAGCAGAACAATCCCGTAGTAGGCAAAAGCATTTCCAAAGAAAGCCATCCACAGAAGCAGTGTTGCTCTGATCAATTTTGGTGCAAGCAGCTTGCCTACGGACTTGATACCTCCAAAATCGGAAACTTCATCTTTATTTACGTTATCTAGTTCTTCTTCAGTAGCAGACAGAAGTGTTGTGGATTCCGAAGATCTTGAAACTTCATCTAGCTCAATGTTTTTGTCAGAGACAAGCCTACCAGAAGGTAATGGTACATTGTTTAATCTAGCCATTTTCTCCAAAACATCCACAGCCTTGGTGGTTCTTCCTTTCATGCACAGGAACCTTGGTGACTCTGGCGTGATAACATAAAATAAGAGCAGGAGGAAAGATGGAATAGCTGATAATGCTAACAACCACCTCCAGCCAAACTTGGGCATAACTATCTGCCATAATATATTAATATGGTGAAAAATTAGCCACGGAAAAACAAGGTGAATCAAAGAAATCTGAAATGTTTACATTTGTAATGAAAGGGCGAATTTGTCGCTAATATTGAGTTGCCTATTGAGAACATGAAAGTTTATTATAGATCTTCGTATCAAACATAGATGTTGCACGAACACAGCTTCACATAATGTGGCAAGGATCTGATATGCAAAAGTAATTGTCACAGAACAAGTGCTTCTATGCCTAAAGATGGAAGCCTCTTTCTAAAGTGATGTTCCAGATTATTACTTAAGCAATCTTTTTATTTCCAAACATCCCCTAAAAGATTTACTTGTATTAAAGATTGATTTTTTGTGTGATTGGTCATCATCTCTTTTAGCAAATCAACTGGTTGAGAGTTCACATGTTCATAAACATCTGAATAAACTAGGTAATTTGACAAGAATAGGCCGCAGCACAAAATGATCTATAAATATTACTCCAGAAGTTAATATCAGATCTGGTATCAAATTTGGAGCAGCCTTCTCAGTATCAAAATAGAGGGAAAATACTATACCCATGCAAGCGAAGCCTCAAAGATGGTCCCAACAGTCCAAAATGCAGAAAATATAACCATCCAAGTTCCTCTGGTTGGAGCAGGAACAAATTCCAAGAACCAAGATCCGAGAACAGGTCCTCCCCCCAGGCCAATACCAACTAAAAATCTTAGACAAATCAGTGATAGATAGTTAGGAGCAAAAGAACTCAAGAATCCAGCTCCACTAGTCACGATGGCAGTAAAGAGGAATCCTCTCCTATAAAACCCATACGAAACAGTGTCAGGCTCTGAATAATATGATGGGGCATTTCAAAAAGCATATCCCGAATGAGAAAAGATGTCTTTGAAAATCATTTAGTAGTGAACATAAATTTTAAGAGAACCCAAGTTCATTTTGCTAAGTAAAACAGAAAGGCACCTATGTGTCATGACCATGAATTATAAGAATGATTTCGAGGTTATAACCTAGAGATGATTTTGGTTATACATGGGACTTTGACAGTTCCAAAAATATTTCTTTGTTATTAGTTACCTATAACTAGAACCAGGTACCAACTGCCCATTGGAAACTAGGTAAGGAACAAAATTTTGTAGCCACATGCAAAACATCAGCAAGAGAGGACACTATGCAGCATAATTTTGCGCAGCAAGGTAGCAGTAATCATATAAGTAAAAGATTGGACCTGCCTCCTTCCATAGTTGTCTGAAACTACACCCCACGAATAAGCTCCTATAAGCATTCCGACAAAAACAACACTTGTAATCATGCTTTCCTGATGAGCAGTAAGCTTCCATTCTAGCTGTACTGATGGACCAACGAATGACAACAGCATCATCTCCATGGCTTCCGCAATTAACCCAATCCCAGCATAGGCAAGGATCAGTATTTGGAACCTCCCAAACCCGAAGACAGGAGCGCGTCATCCACGGTATACGAAGCTGATTGTTCCTCCTCCATCTGCAAAACAATGATCACAAATGTTATTCAAATGATCACAAACGTCACGAAGTAAATCTACCTGCAGCTTAGTCGGTTGTGTTTTCATTTTGCGGGTTCAGAATGGTATTAACAAAGATGCAGCAGTAAGCAACAGGTAAACCCACACATCAAGGCCTCGAATAGATCCTAAAGAATGACAAGCTTACTATGTACCACTGCGCAACAGCAAAGTGCACATGCCACCTCAAGCGTCATTGAAAACAAGATATCTGAAAGAACACTGACCCGTCCATATTAAACGTCAAGCATTAATGACGGGAGGGAGTTATCCAAAACCAAATCAAGCATATTAAGAACTTCCAAGAATAAGACAGTAACGTGTCCAACCATTAAGAGCTTCCGGAGAAACGCATTCTCACCTTTTAATTTTGTCTTATTATTATTTTTGGCTTCGCTTTGTCCATTCATAAAGCAAAGTATTCAAACAAGCAATACGAGTGGAAACAGCTGAATCTGAAAGAGAGGAAGCTCACGAGACCCTCACCATTCAAGCGTTGCCTGACCGAATCAGAGGCTTGTCCTCGCAGCGAGCCTTGCAGCCAGAGCCGGGAGAATGCGTTACTAAATCTCCCTCACCATCAAGACAGGAACGCTATCCTGGGGCTCGCCAAACTAACTAAATCTCCCTGAGAAGTGGAAACAACAAGCACGCACGCTGACATAAACCATCCCAAGAATGCGCAGAAGCAAACAGGCACGAAAAATGAAACCTGAGACAGAGGAAGGGAGGCGCGCGCCGGAGCTGGATCTGCGACCGCCTGATCCGGCACGGGCAGCGAATTCCGCAGCTGCAAGGCGCGGAGGGGATTCGACCGGCCAAGATCCGAACCCCGGCGGCGCTCGGCGCTGGTCCTCGCGCCGCTGTTGCTCCGTGATCTTTGGCTCCGGGTGTTTTGGGATGCTCCGAAAGTCCGAGGAGGATGGTGGGCGGGGCCGCGGGGGTGGGGGAGGGAGGACGGAGGAGATGCGAGATGGGATTGGAGCCCGCGGTTTTGTTTGACCGGAGAACCGTACGGAAATGTCCGCGGTCAGCGCCGGTGGCCGGAGCCCACATATGGGTACGCTCTGGGGACTGGGGCCTTGGCGTCGCCGGGGCGGCGTGCATCAACGAAGCGAGATTATTTATTTGGTCATGATAAGATTAAAGAACATAGCAGATCCAAATCACGCCGAGAACACGGATCTGAAATGGAGACGCGTGCCAAACTTCTAATCAAATTCTTCAATATCTGGGTTCAAATGTCTAGCATTAATTTTCCCCTGCGGAAAAAATGTGTTTCAACGTGTAAAATCTTGTAAAGTTCAGCCTAAGATGTTCAAGATAGAAGAGTTTCCCAATTTAAACACAAGTAAATCATACTCACATAATTAACCACTTATCTTATGTTGCACATCTTTAATTGTCTCGGTACATCTGTCGATTCAGACCTCATAGCTCACAAGCTTTGGTTTATTTGGAAAACAACAAGTGACTACTGTTTGAAAAGTAACAGTGGAGTTTCTCTTCTTTTTGTTTCCTTAGCAGAAGTTGAGCAAAATGCTCAATATGATGCCTTCAGAGTTCAGCAAATATCTAGTCTCTTTCAGGTGACAATTGTCACTCCCAATAATAAGAATCACGAGATACTAGTGTCATGACCGATTCGTCCGAACCGATTCACCAAGAGGAGTTGGGATGACTCGCACTCTTCACCCAGCTGCTCGTCCACCGGTGTTGGATGCGGCGGCGGAAGCAGCTGCACTGGCGGCTTCGACAGGAGACTCCGTTCTTACTGGTTCTAGCACCGATCCTGCTCAACCCTCTGTTATGATGTCGGTGGCAGATCTGACAGCTGAAGGTGTGCGCGCGGATCTACTGGATCTGGTGCAGGATGATGTGGTTGTTCTGAAGTCGCGCATGGGTAACGTCGAAAATCACCTCTCAGGTATTCAAGGCCAACTGAATTCCATACAATCCTTGCTGCAAACTATGTTTCCTAGAGTACCTGTTGACGCTGTGGATACTGCTTTACCGGTTGCTGCTCCTGGACTAGTTACTGTTGCTTCTGTTCCTAGTTCGTCTACACCTATGACTCCTGATGAACATGAACTGGCAAAATTAGTTAATGTTGATAACGATTCTAGAGGAAAAACAAGTAGTCACCAGTTTCCTGAGCACAAATCTGACAGTCCTCCTACTTCACACTATGGTCATGTTTACACTGCTGCACCTATGAAACAGTTAGACCAGAATATTCAGCACAGGAAACCTGCTTATGTTCCTCCTCATGCTAGACAAGTTGACAGTAGAGGATCTCACACCATGGTGATAGATGGAACCAAAGACCACAGGAAAATGTTTTTAGCCTGTCAATCTCTAAACCCAAGCTGGATTTCCCCACATTCAGTGGTACCAACCCTGCTGGCTGGACACGGCAGTGTGAAAAGTATTTCGAATTGGCTTCTGTTCCTGCTGAATTATGGGTACCTGTGGCCACACTGCATTGCCATGGACAGGCTGAACATTGGTGGTCAGGGCTACGTATGGCTGCACAAACTGTGAAATGGACTCAGTTTGTGTCATTGGTTTGCAATAGATTTGCTGACCATGGCATGTATGATATTGTTGAGATTTTTCACTCTCTCTCTCAAATCAGTACTGTTACTGCATACATTGATAAGTTTGAGGAACTCATGGCCAGTATGCAAAGACAACATCCTGGTCTGCAAGAGGATTACTACATAAGATGCTTTGTGAAAGGTCTTAAAGATCCTATCAAGCACTTGCTGAAGCCACACAAACCATCTTCTCTGGGAGAAGCTTATAGTATTGCCAAGGAACTGGAGATGTATGTCACTTATAAAAGACCATCTTCTTTTCAGACTAACAGCAATTCAAGGTATTCACCTTCTAGCACTGCTCCTGCAAAGCCATCCCCTGGTATATCTACTAGTACCAAACCTGAAGCAACTGCAAGGCCAGATAAATTACCCAATATCAATATCAAGTCCAGAGATCCAAGTACTTGCTGGAAATGCACTGAACCCTGGACTCCTAAACATAAGTTTAAGTGTAAGTTCTACCAAAATTCTTCTCATGCCATGTCATGTGAACAGGAGGAAATTCCTTGTGAGGACAATTTCCATGAGCAGGACAATGGTCAGTTCAGTGAACAATATTCTCTTTCTTACCAGACTGATCCTCATCTTATGGAAATATCAAAGCAAGCTGTACATGGAACTAGAACTGTGGCAACCTTCTGTTTGAAGGTAACTGTGGGTGGCAAGCGTGCTGTTGCACTAGTAGATAGTGGCAGTACTCACAGCTTTATGAATGTGTCTTTTGCACAAAAAGCCAATTGCAGTATCCAACACACTGCACTTCAGCAGGTTAAAGTAGCTGGTGGAGGTGTACTCAACTCTGGTGCCTCTATTCTGGCCTGCAAATACTCTATATCCCAACACAAGTTCCAAAATGACTTTCAATTGCTGGAACTCAACAGCTATGATATCATCTTAGGTTGTGACTGGATCTACCAACATAGCCCCATTACCATTGATCTCAAAGCTAGACTGTTGTCCATAACAAAGGAGGGTACCAATTTGGTTCAGTTTTCTGACTTTACTGAACCTGGTCCACACTGTGTTATCAATACCATGAAGTTGAATAAACTATTATCTAAAGGAGTCATGGGCTATGTGTTACATCTCAAGATGATACCTCAAGATACAACCAAGGAACCTTCCAATGATGCTGATGTGGCAGATATACTGGATCACTTTTCTGAGGTTTTCTCTGAACCTACAACATTACCTCCTGATAGAAACTGCACTCATTCTATACCATTAAAGCCTGGCAGCTCTCCTCCTAATATAAGACCATATAGAATGGCCAAGTTCCAAAAGGATGAGGTCGAGAAGCTGGTTAAGAAGATGCTGGCCGATGGGTTAATTCAACCTAGTGAAAGTCCCTACTCATCTCCATCTGTGTTAGCAAGGAAAAAAGATGGTTCTTGGAGGTTTTGTGTGGATTACAGACTACTCAATGATCTGACAGTCAAGAACAAATTCCCTATACCTGTCATTGATGACATATTTGATGAGCTATGTTGTGACAGCCCAGCCCAGTACTGTAGCCGCTGGTTACTGTAGCTGCGAGCTACTGTAGCTACGCGGGGTTTAGTACCATACTGCTTGTCTAGCTAGAGCATGACCGGTTTAAATGCCTGGTCGAAATAACAGAAATAACTGGGTTAACCTTTTTACGCGAAGCGAGGACGAAAGCGTAAGAGTTATTTCTGTAAGGTGGGGCCCGTACTGTAGGCGTACGGGCCTGGAGCCGTATTTTCAGCCTGGGATGTTACAAGTGGTATCAGAGCCGACTCTCGCGGTTTCACGGACGCGTACGAGCCAGGAGGCACGGATACGGTGTGCATGGCGCGTGGACCCTGTGTGGTCATGGCATGACACGTATGCCGGCACTGGGCGTACGGACGTGGCCAAGAGAGGCGATCCTGTACATCTGTCTCCTTGGGGTAAACTGGTCCGCTGCTCGACGAGGACGTCGAGTCCTTAAGGGGGGGTGAATGTGAAGCCCAGCCCAGTACTGTAGCCGCTGGTTACTGTAGCTGCGAGCTACTGTAGCTACGCGGGGTTAGTACCATACTGCTTGTCTAGCTAGAGCATAACCGGTTTAAATGCCTGGTCGAAAATAACAGAAATAACTGGGTTAACCTTTTTACGCGAAGCGAGGACGAAAGCGTAAGAGTTATTTCTGTAAGGTGGGGCCCCGCACTGTAGGCGTACGGGCTGGAGCCGTATTTTCAGCCTGGATGTTACATATGTGGTGCTAAATTCTTCTCCAAATTGGATTTGAGATCTGGTTTTCATCAAATTCCCATGACTGAGCTGGATATTCCTAAAACAGCTTTTAGTACACATTTTGGCCATTTTGAATTTTTGGTTATGCCTTTCGGTCTTACTAATGCTCCTGCTACATTTCAATCTTTGATGAACTCAGTATTTGCAGAATACTTGAGAAAATTTGTGCTGGTCTTCTTTGATGATATACTTGTATACAGCAAAACACTAGAAGAACACAGGCAACATCTAGCTCAGATCCTTCATATTCTGGCAAGAAATAAGTTGTATGCCAAGAAGTCTAAATGTGTTTTTGCAGTCAAAAGAATTGCATACTTGGGTCATATTATTGATGAACATGGCCTATCTACTGACCCTAACAAGATATCTGCTGTGCAACAGTGGTCACAACCTAAGAATATTACCCAGTTGAGAAGCTTTTTGGGGCTGGCTGGATACTACAGAAGATTTGTGCAGCACTTTGGTGTGATATGTAGACCACTCCATGACATGCTTAAGAAGAACTCCTTCTCTTGGGGTCCCACTCAAACTGCAGCTTTTGAAGAAATAAAAACCAAGCTGTGTTCTGCTCCTGTATTGTCACTACCTGACTTCTCTCAACCCTTCACTCTTGAGACTGATGCTTGTGGATATGGCATTGGTGCAGTGCTAATGCAAAAAGGACAACCTATTAGCTACTTTAGCAAGGCTCTGGGCCCCAAAGCAAAAGCACAATCTGTTTATGATAAGGAAGCTCTTGCCATCCTGGAAGCATTAAAAAAGTGGAGACATTATTTCTTGGGCACCAAACTGATCATCAAGACTGACCAGCAAAGTCTAAAGTTCATTACTGAACAGAAATTGAATGAAGGCATACAGCATAAACTCATGATTAAGCTGATGCAATTTGATTACACAATTGAGTACAAAAAGGGGGTTGAGAATAAAGTGGCAGATGCACTTTCCAGAAAGGATTTCTCTTGCTCTGCTATATCTATTGTACAACCCAGCTGGGTGCTGGAAGTTACAAAAACTTATGAGGGGGACACTAAATGTCAAGATCTTATTGCCCAATTGGCTTTACATCCTGATTCTGGTAATGGATATTCCTTACATTCTGGTGTCCTTCGTTTTAATGGCAGAATCCATGTAGGTGACTCTCCCCTACTACAGAAGCAACTTATTTCTGCATTACATTCTTCACCTATTGGTGGTCATTCTGGTATAGCTGCTACATACCAAAGAACTAAAAGAGTGTTTCACTGGATGGGCATGAAGAAATCAGTTGAAACTTTTGTCACTGAATGTGCAGTCTGCCAAAGAGCTAAAGGAGAACACTGCCATTATCCTGGTCTTTTACAACCACTTCCAATACCTGATATGGCTTGGTCTCACATTTCAATGGATTTTGTTGAAGGGTTGCCTAAATCCCAAGGTAAGGATGTGATTCTGGTAGTGGTTGACAGGCTGACCAAATATGCTCACTTCTTGACATTAGCTCATCCATTTACTGCAACTACTGTTGCCAAATTATTCATTGATAACATTTTCAAATTACATGGTCTACCTGCTGCTATTGTATCTGATAGAGACAGAATCTTCACTAGTGACCTCTGGCAGGCTTTATTCCAGTCACTACGAGTTTCTCTGAAATTTAGCAGTGCTTACCACCCTCAAACTGATGGGCAAACAGAACGAGTTAATCAGTGCTTGGAATCTTATTTGAGATGCATGGCTTTCAATGAACCTCGCAGATGGAGTCAATGGCTACCACTTGCAGAATGGTGGTATAATACCAATTATCATTCCTCTCTTAAATGTACTCCATTCCAGGCCCTGTATGGTTATCCTCCTCCTCTTATTAGTGAGGTTTCTGTTCCTGGTCCAGAATCTCCAGCACATGAGTTCTTATCTGATAAATTGCAAATGATATCAAACCTGAAGTCTAACTTGGCACAAGCTCAAGCAAGAATGAAAAAGTATGCTGATTCTAATAGAACTGAAAGGTCATTTGCTGTGGGAGATTTTGTCTACTTGAAGATGCAACCCTACAGGCAAGTTGCCTTCGGTATCAAAAATTCACTGAAGTTAGCCACTAAGTATTATGGCCCCTTCTTGATATTAGAGAAGGTGGGTACTGTTGCCTACAAACTCCAACTGCCTGAAAACGCCAAGATTCATCCTGTATTCCATGTCAGTCAGTTGAAGAAACATGTCGGAACACATGCTGTCCCTAGTTCTGACCTACCACTGGTGGACAATCATGGACGTATCAAATCATGCCCTATTGCTGTTCTTGAGACAAGAGCTCTTCCAAGAAACCATATTCCTGTTACACAATGGTTGATCCAATGGGAGAATTGTTCCCCTGCGGAAGCCACTTGGGAAGATGCCGACTTCATCAAATCCTCTTTCTCCACCTTCTACAAGAATACTATCGCTAGCTGGTTCCCGGATGGTGTACCTGGCAATGTTAACACTTGAGGACAAGTGTGTTCTTAAGGAAGGGGAAGTTGTCATGACCGTTGGATGCTTGATGAGTAGATGGACGGCTCACGTTGTTTCACCGCCACTTCACCTTTTGACTTTTGCCGGAACTGTAATAGGAGGGTTACTGTCGCTGTAATTTTCTTTTGCCGCCAGCTACTTAAGCTGTGCCTTGCGTAGGGGAAAAGTAACTCGATTATTGTAAACACAAACCAATTCCAACTCGACCTCTTCGGTTGAGGAACTCGTCCTCGGTTCTTCCGCCGAGTTCATGGCTTAATTCCAATTTCCCGTTTTGCTCTGTTCTTCTTGATTCGCTCTGTTCTTGTGTGTATGGAATTCCTTCTGTGCACTACAACTAGGTCCTTCTATTTTAAATTGTTTTTGCTGGACATATGCATCCTTTGTGAGTGTGACTTTTAGCCTAGGAGTCTTCACTAGTAATCAAGGGGGCCAGTCCACGTGGTGGAACCTGTAAATCCAAAGGAAAGCTTCAGATGCTGATATAGCTTTTCAAGCTGAAAGCGTCACAAATATTTGCTCTCCGTATTCTTTCTTATGTCCTGCAGGTTT
This sequence comes from Eragrostis nindensis, assembly GCA_012490785.1. NCBI lineage: Eukaryota > Viridiplantae > Streptophyta > Magnoliopsida > Poales > Poaceae > Eragrostis > Eragrostis nindensis. Next base: position 145,651 of record JAAXCT010000694.1, read on the forward strand.
ACTAGGTTTAATAGTTGGAATTATTGGACTAGACCAACACGTATTCACAATAACTTCAAAAACTTAAAAGGCTCGTTTGAGAGCGCAACTCTTTAGTCCCACAATGCTAACTGAGAGCATGTGCATTTATTGGTGCTAAGCAGGAGCCGCAGGAGAGATAAGTTAACACCGGTGCTAAAAGATATAGCCATAGTGCCAATGTAGCATCAATGCTAAAGTTGGCACCTGATGCTAACTACATTTAGTAACAAATTAATTAATTTTAAGTGTATTGGCACTTATAAAAACGGTGCTAAATAGTGTAACGTATGCTAAGAGAGAGATATTGCTAGACTCCGAATTTTTCCAACATCAACACCGTGGCCAATACTTTAGATCAACTCAAGGCCCAACAAAGAGCAGCCCAGAGCAAAGGCGATGCCATAGAAACTCAACTTAGGTTCGACTAATCTGAACATAAACAACCGCGGTCCAAACACATAGCTATGAAATTGGACCGATACCTTTTACAAAGAAATTCCAGCCCACAAAGACTAGAAGCATGGTAACAATTCCAACCATTGAAGCGGCGTGTCACGATGCGATTAGATGAAAGATCGGCTGGATTTTAGCCGACAAATGTTTAGCAATTTTGATCAATAGTATTATTCTAATAGTTCAGCTCTCTTCTTTACATTGTTTGGATGTGTCGTCTATTAATATGTTGCATTATAAAGTTAGCGTTACATTACCACTTGTAAAAACTTTAAAAGATTAGCTATTATTTGTAAAAATCGGCAAAATTGTGGCTGGGCTAAACAGGTCTCAAGTCGGTTGACTACCAGTTCCAAGTCCAATTAACCAAACCCCTGACCCCTGGAACTAACAAGATCGGCGGAGAAAGGAAAATATTTGTCAAGCACTCAAGCCCGTTTCTCCGCGCCCTCCCGTCGTCCCCCGCGTCGGTCCCGGGCCTCTCTTCCCTCCATCTCCATTCCCTCCCGCTTCTAGCCACGTTGCTAGGGTTTCTCCCCACCGCATCCACCCCAATTCTGGTTCGATCCACGCCGCGATGGCCTCCGGCGCCCTGCCCTCCGGCGGGGCGGCCCACTCCGCGTCCACCAGCGGTGGTGGCGCCGTCGGCTCCCCGTCCGGCCACGCCGCCTCGGCCTCGGTCTCCACGCCGGCAAGCGAGAGCACCGTCGCGCGCCGCCTCAACGGCCTCGACCTCCAGGCGGACGACGCGCCGTCTTCGCAGCCCGCCGTGAGGTTCGTGATCCTATGCTGTGTGTGATTCCGTTGTTGCTCGAGGCTGTGCGCCCGCTCCCCGTAGCTCGCTTGCTTGCGCCGCATGGCTCTGTGTTATACTGCGTGAGCTAGTGGTATTTTGCGGGGCTGCAATTGGAGGTTGAGTTGATGGCGCTTTGTCGATCTACATTTGTTTTCACTAGATTCGGTTCATGTGTAGTCGCTAGCTTGCTTTGGGATGGGAATTGGTGGAAGAGGTTAGTAGCGTGTCTCGATGATGACGTTGAATTGAGCATAGTGTCATGATTGTTTGAATTTGGCGTGCTAAAATTAATCGTCTGGCATTGAGTACCATCCAACATCGTTTCTAATGTCACATTGTTCTTGATGAATTTTATCTGGTCTTGCATTATTGTGCTTGAGTTAGTTTCTGAACCTCACAGTATTGATCTTCTAGCTAGGTCCAGTGGCATTCCAATCATGTTGATATCATATCTGTTTGTTGGATCATGGGAACAAATAGCAAAGCAAGAGAGGTGCATTTGTTTTTCATGTTGGAACTGATTGGAACAAATAACAAAGAAGACACGTGCACCTCTCTTGTAGATGCTTATTCACACCTTTTAATGGATAAATTCCCTTCTGGATGATTGTCTAGTTTTGCTCCCTTTTGGTTTGTTGGTGATCAAAGCTACATCCCTGTTGGCTTCTGGATATTCTGGGTTATTGACTGATTCAGAAGTAGTGACATTTATAAGGAAATATAATTTGCAATTGTTTCATATTTGGTAACTTTATTTTTCATTGTGCCTTCTTTCACAATCACATATTTCTCTGAGCATTTGGATAATGTGTTCCTGAAAATCATTTGTTTCTATATTTGGCAGCAAGAAGAAAAAGAGAGGTGCACGGGCAGTTGGTTCGGACAAAAATGGCCGTGGGTTGCGCCAATTCAGCATGAGAGGTGGGTTGAACAGTTTCTCTGCCACTAGTGCTATTGTGATTTTTCACTCGATTTTTCTTTGTGAGCATAACTAACTAAGCGAAATGAGGGTTCACACAAAGTGTTTCCTCCTTTTGTCTTAAGTGCGCCTAGCCTGAAGGTTTCATTGTCTTTCACTCTATTTTGTATATCAGACATGCACAGAGGCACTTTACTACACTTCTGAAGCCAGTTTAGTGAGCTGTAGTCTGTTGTTCATTGCATGCTAGCCTTAAAATTCTCTTGAACTTTTTCATCTGTTTTTTTTTCAGTCTGTGAGAAAGTCGAAAGCAAAGGCAGAACAACCTACAATGAGGTATTCACCTTCTTTTTGATATAGGCTATTATAATCTTATTGTGCTACAGTTGCACTTGCATAATTATTGATGGCTTTTTGCAAAGTAGCAATCAGTATAATTGATTTACACTTATGGCTCTTTTTTCAGGTGGCGGATGAACTGGTTGCTGAATTTTCAGACCCTAATAATATTGATTCTCCAGATCCTGATAATCCCAATGCGGTAAGGAATATTGCTACTACACTTGGTCAGGATCTGCTAAGTACTTACACGCAAATATGTTCTTATTGTGCCAACAATGCAGCAACAATATGATGAGAAAAATATTCGAAGAAGAGTTTATGATGCGCTGAATGTCCTAATGGCTATGGAAATTATTTCTAAAGACAAGAAGGAAATACAGTGGAAAGGCTTGCCCCGGACCAGTATGGATGAAGTTGAAGAATTGAAGGTTCTGCTTCTTGCCTCGAACAATCTGTATTTGTTGGTACTTTTACTTTTCTTCTGTTTATATCATTGCACATTTTACAGACAGAGATCGTTGGAATGAAAGGGCGGATTGACAAGAAAAGTGCATATTTGCAGGATTTACAAGATCAAGTAAGGATATAGTAGGTTCTATTTTCTTGTGTGATATGTCAACTGATATTTTTCGTGTCTCTTATAAGTTATGCTTACAAGTTATGGCTGATGAGGTGATCATGTGGTACTTTTGATTCATGCACTTGCTAGTTGAAATACGTAGCTCTGTAAACCTCATAGTTGCTGTTGCACTCAAAAATTAAATCACAATAAAATGTAGTGCCCATGAGACTATTCGAAGAATAACACTGCAAACTTTAACTTGATCTTCAAGTGCCAATACTATATGGGGAAGCACTTGCCACATGCTGTGGTGCCACACCGTGTTAATAGAGCAAGGGGAACACATAGATTTCCTCTCAGATTTTTGTTGCATTCTGCATTGGATGTCAAAGAGCAAAAGGCATACAACGATACACCTTTGAATTTGTGTTTGATTGTGTAGCTAAAGCCTAAAGCGAGTGTGAGTTCAGTTTCTATATGGATGCTAGACCTAGATATATCAACTTTGGAGAGTGGTGAGTGATTCCCTCAGCTAGACTCCTTTGCATGGGAAAATCAAAGTATTAAGGGTTGTCTCTCTATTGGAACTAATCATTTCAATCATTGACCAGAACAAGCCATATGTTGCTTGTTGTATTTCTCAACTGCATATTAAACTTGCAATTATACCTGCTGTTTCATGTTTGATGTTGGAATTGGAATGACTTGAAATCCACAATTAAACCTAGGAGTATTTTTCGTTTCGTGCAATTCACTTTTGATGTTGCCATATGGTCAGTGAATCTTATGGTGATCTTTTTCTTTTGTTCTATGAAGTATGTAAGTCTCCAAAACTTGGTACAACGAATGAGCAACTGTATGGATCTGGAGATGATGCACCTTCTGGTGGAGTGGCTTTGCCATTTATACTAGTTAAGGTAAAAAAAAGGTTTCATTTACTTCAGATATGGGCCTAGAGGGATGTAGTTATTATGTTTGAATTTCAGTGCTGACTATATTCCTATGGTTGCATTTCACTGCTTCTAAAGACAATATTTCAGTAATTTTATAAGTTTATGCAGCAAGCAAACAGATGCCTAGGAACTTGTAGAAACCCTGTTTAGCTCTTAGCAGGCTCCACTTTTCTCTTCTCTCTTTAGTATCAATTCTTCCCCTTCCCTGCTGAGGGGAAAAATGTCTCTTCTCTACTACTTCACATGAGTCAAGAAAATAGCATTTGTTTTAGGTTAAGTGACATTTAGCGTGTAATTTAAGTTGCAAGGGTTTGAATACATGGCCAAATCCTAAGGAGTGTTTGGGGGTTGAGATTCTGACTCAGAGAGAAGGTTTCAAAAAATGTGGGGAAAGTTAATCTTTTGTTTGTTTTGGATGCTACAATAAATTCCTTTGCTATGTTATTTTTCTGCTGCTTTACATTGAATGAATACAACATTTACATAATCAATGGTACAAAGTGGAGAAAACATGTAATATTGGATACAGTGAACAAATAGTAAGCACCTTGTCAATGTGTGGAAGTTTTGGCCATTGGGGTTCGGATGCTATGATTCCATCATTCCAAAACCATCTGGGTTAAATATATGTTCCACCCTTTTTTTGGCAATGTGCTCGAAATTTCAAATGACAAAGATCTCCATTTGTTGTGTGTAACAGACTCGTCCTCATGCAACTGTAGAAGTGGAGATATCAGAAGACATGCAGCTGGTTCATTTTGATTTCAATAGGTAAGACAAGAACTCTATTATGTTTTCCTTCCCATTATGTATCTTGTAAGTCAGATGAACCTAGAGCTTAGTAACATAGTTATGTCAGTTGATAAGAATGTATCATTTATTATATATTCCTTCTGATTGAATCATCCCATAGTATGTTGCATAATTCTTTTGCTATTTTTACTTGAAAAATCTCTTTACTGATTTGCAAATAATACCTTGGCTAAAAAAGCTTGAATTTACACCCTGTCTATTTCTAAAAGGGGGGCTTTTGCTGAAATTTCTCCCTCACTTTTATGATATTATAGTAGCCCTTTCTTGTGGGAAAAATATTGGATCAATTGTTTGTAGGTGCTTGATGCTACTTGGAACCTTGTAGGAATCAAGCTAATAGTTGAATTTAATACCCAGTTCCTTGAATTATTCACTTAGAACATCTAATTGTTTGACTCACTGGGGCTGACAAACATTTTTCTCTTGTACTGCACTGAATTGTGGGTGCAAATTTGAGCAAGAAGTTGGCAGTGATCCAAATGTATACAAGAAACTGGTGATTGAGCTTGTGCAAACACATCCAAATCTTGTTTGAGTCGGTCGCTCCTGAAATCTTAATAAATAAATTGAGCTGGCAGCTAATCATCACTTGATACGCATAGGGGTGTCCAGTTGGCTCCTTTTTGCAGAACACCCAGTGGGCACTCCCCGCGTAAACTCCTGTCAACATTGCGTAAAAAATACTATGAGTACATGATATAGCCCGGTAGGGTTCATTGTGTCTCTGTTATGCCCGGTTGTCGTTTTTCACCAACCGGTGGTGTTTGAGCAGATAGTGTACAATGCTGCACATGTATGAAGTAGTGTTTTCACAGGCCTCCTGATCCTTATTGCTGCAATTTTGTTCCAAGCCTTTTTGCCAGAAAATGAACAGTCAACGGATTATGGTTTCTCTTCTAGCCTAGCACCTGGCATCTAGTTGATGTTTAGTAGCTCAATAAGGAGATTGCCTGTTTATTTTGTGATCCTCTGTGCATAACTGAACTTTATCCTTCTGAGTGGACCTGCAATTTATAGTTATGATATTATGGAAATTCTACTAGTATTATGCTATTTGCCATCTTCAAATTGACTATGTCAGCCAAGGCAACTCACTGTTGGGGGCATCAAGTATCATTAAATCATGTCTGTTGTCTAGTAAAAATACTGTGAAGAGTACAAATATGACAAGCGGAGTGTAGGTACTCTAGCCTGCAAGCATAACACTGCAATTCCAAACATTGTGAAACAAAGACTATACTGGTAGATCATGGTAAACAATATTGACACACAATTTCACGTGCTTAGTCAAAATTTTCTGCAATGAAAAAAACTTTGCATAGAAACATGGAAGATAATAAGATCTAGGATGAAATAAAGATGAATATCATACAATTTGATAGCCCTTGTAGACATATTACTTTCGACAAGTATACATCCCTTTGGCACCAAAGTTGGGAGCAAAAGGATTTTTTTAACAGCAGCCCTTTTGTCCTTTTGTTCAAGGCCTGGGAGCAAAAAGATTATTGTAACACTAGCTAGTTGGCTCAACCATCTTCTGCTCTTACATAGCCACCAGCCCCCACCACAAAGCGCAAGGGTTTTGCAGTGGTTTCTAAAGAAAGAGGGGGCTTCTGCTGAAGAAAGACAATAAAAGCATCACCTATACATGTCACACGATGAATGGGCGGTAACTACACATGATTAAGCCTCGAGTATGGATTTGGGCTTTTATAACACGATTTATAATGAGTTTCTTTGTACAATATTTAGGTTCAAGAGATGTTTGCACCGCACCAGCCTCACAGTTGTCAGACCTCCCATGCAATTTGCTCTCTTTGAGTTGCCTGCTTACCTCCAGTGGACCCTATATAACCATCATTCATAATTAGCATGAAATGCTCCTGAGTCCTGACTACTAAACTCGTGCTGACTTGTATTCTTATGAAATTGCAGCACTCCATTTGAGTTGCAGGATGATTCCTTTGTATTGAAAGCAATGGGTTTATCTGGTAAAGAAGAAACTGAGGTCGTCCAAGTACCAGTGGCAAATGGAGGTGAGGTTGAGTGCTCAAGTACACCCACCGATTATTGGAATCAATCACCGCAACCTGCGAGATCACGAGGACTTAGGCCGCCGCCTTCTGCACCAATTCCAGGAATACTAAAAGGGCGTGTCAAGCATGAACACTAGGTATTACCATGGTTACTGGTGTTGCATGAGCTATTTGGTTTATTGTTCCCCAACTTTCTGGTAGTTTTACATGTAAAGAGTTCCTGTACATTATGTCGGTAGGGAAATTGATGTTCTAGTTAACTTTACTGATGGGCGACGTTTGCCAGTCTTACTTAACTCCTAGGTGTTGGTTATGTGGTTGAGGGGGGGAAAAAATCTCGGTCCAAATGTAATTGTGTATTATTGTCGTTCAGAAATAGGTTACAACAGATATCATGTCTTGTCAGATTATGCTGTAGCTCATGGTTTTTATTTATTTTAAAAGGTCACAGTATTGTTTCTAGGTACAATCAACGGAAAATGTAGCCTTGTTTGGATCTTACTGGTTTCTTAAAAACTCGTTTCAAGGTAAAACTGGATGGTGTTGTTTGAATCCTAGTATAGAAAATCTGCTGCATTCTTTTTTTTCTTACGTTTTAGACAACCAATTTGCACTAGCTACAAGCTAAAAAAACGATGTCCTAATGTCATCAAAGGAAGGAGTATAAGCCGGTTTTTTAGGTAATTACTTATGGACAAACGTGCCCCTCAATTTATTGCAGGGTGGCTGATTGTGTAAGAGTAAAGTGCACATCCAGTCGCTGAACTTGTTCGGCTGTGTCATTTATGTCTCTCTACTTACAAAATGGTGATTTAGTATCTCTAAACTTGTTTTGTTGTATCATTTAGGTTTCTCTACTTATTTTGACATCCCTAAACTTGTCTGATTATGTTATTTAGGTTCAATTGGGCTCAAACCGACCTGACATGACATATTTGACTAAAACACACTGCACACAATTTTAATTTATTGGTACCAGATTTAAGGGTAGTTCTTTCGTTGGTATCCCCTTAAACCTTTTAGTTTTTCGCATGCTCCTCACAAACTAGAATTTCCCATATATTTTTAGATTTCACATGTCTTCACCTTCATTACTCATCGTTAGTATTGCACTTTAGATTTCACATGTGCTCGCCCATATTTCTCCTCACTGGTAGTTTCGACACATGTTGCAATGGCCAGCGACTTTTTTTTTTCCAAAAGGGAATAAGTTCATATTACCCTTTAACTCTTGCAGAGTTTAAAAATCAACCTTCAACTATCATACCAGGTAACTCAAACCTCCAAGAAGAATAAGTATGTTAGACACCTCAAGTTTACACACATGTTGCAATGCCCAGCGACGTTTTTTTTTTTCCAAAAGGAAATAAGTTCATATTACCCCCTAACTCTTACATAGTCTAGAAATCAATCCTCAACTACCATACCAGGTAACTCAAACCTCCAAGAAAAATAAGTATGTTACCCACCTCAAAACTATATGTCAAATTTGTGATGAACATGCAAAAGGTTGAAGGGGATATCAACAAAAGAACCACCCTTTATCTAGTACCAAACTACCAATACAATTGCAAGCAGTGAATTTTCACATCAGATGTGCCACGTCAGGTCAATTTGAGCCTAGTTGGACCTAAGTGATACAATCGAACAAGTTTAGGGATGCCAGTATAAGTAGAGACCTAAATGATAAAACAGAACAAGTTTAGGGATGCCAAATCAACATTTTGTAAGCACAGGGACCTAAGTGTCATAGTCGGACAAGTTTAGGGACCGGTCATGGACTTTACTCATTGTGTGATTATACCATATTCTTCTTTGAGGGAAGTTGGTCTTTTACAAGGTAAAATATGATAAAAACTGGGTTAGACTAGATCATGGGTGTCGGTGTAATGAAAACAGGTCCCCGTCAACCCGTGCATGAGGGGACAGATAACTCTTGTACACCACAACTCTCAAGCAATACAACTCCATACAAGCATGACATAGTGCTATTAGCCTCCTGGGCGGCTCGAACCTAGGTACATTGTGCGTGCTAGCATTCTTCCTTCGAATCCACAGGAACCGTTCTCTTCCCGATCTTCTCAAAGGTGGTCATGCAGACCCCCGTTTGGAAGAGTTTCCACACTCCGACAATGGGTTTATTAAAAACTAGAGTAAATTGCAAATCCCACCTCATAAGTCTTTTTCTTTCTGAGATTCCCCTCAAAAGTCAATTTGTTGTAAATACCCACCCACAGGCATAAACTGGTCCAAAAGCTGCGTGTTTGGAGGCTCTGCAGTTTTTAAAAGCTGGTTTCTTAGAAACTGGCGGGATCCACACACAGCCTCAGTTGCTTTTTGGTAGCATATAGCAAATTTCACATATTATTTCCCTCGATGCGAAAAGCATGGTCAGAAAATTCTGTATGAGATTTTTCCCTACCGTCTAACGTGTGGGGATAGCAATGGCAAGCTAGATCTGGTTCCCGCTGTTTAGCAAAAAATGAAGGCTCCAGTGTCGATTTCCATTCTACATTTCCACTGGCCACATTAACAGAAGAGTCATGGTTGAAGTCGCACGTACATGGCGGCACGTGAATACAAGTTCAAGGAGGAGCAGCACGTGGATACAAGTTCAAGGAAGAGCAGCACGTGCAGTGCTTGTTCGAAGCATGTGGGTGGAAAAGTAGTTTACCCAAATGTGTCGGTCAGCTGGTCAAGTCTCTCGATGGGGGAGTTTCTTCTTCGTTTCATTTAATTTCCCCTCGACAATGGCGTATACCTTGCTGAGACTTTTAAGATACCTACCGCGTGCAGCCAGTGAATGGCATCTCAATCCTGGCACTCCCGCTGGATGATGAACTAGCAGCCCTCGTACATTCTTTATCTTAACTCTTAAGAAGGCCGTGGATTTCATCCTGATGAAATCCTTCAGGACGGAATGAATTCACATGAAACTATTGTAGAATTCATGCGTTTTACAAAAAAAAAAGGGGTCTGGTTGCCCGACGCTTCTGAACTTTGTCGAAACCGTGCTTCAGCGCGGTTAATGGCGTCCTTCAAAGCTCAATTTGCTCCAGTATCTGGTTTGGTTGCATGTGCCAAGACCGTTGACTTGGATGATTGGATGGCGACAGCAACGACGACGAGGGTAACAAGCGCGCGACGACCCACCTGCTGCTGGTCCGCTCGCGTGGGCGGAACTCGCTCGCAGACGGCGATGTGCGGCGTGGTGTCTCGTCTGGCACAGAATCATTGAGAATTTCAAGCGGGGAATTCTACTCGGGACGGAAGACAATGGTTATACATATATAGAAAGAAATTCAGGATGGTAGAATGGATGTATATGCTTCCACCCGTTGTCACTGGTCTTCTCAGAAAAGTCATGCATATGCTCTCACACGTGGGTGGATTCCTCTATGAAAATAATGGAAGGTCCCGCATGGACATTTCTCTACCAAATCATCCCGATTCCTCCGCGCCCCTTCAATTCACAAAGTCACATAATTGTAACATTTCACGTCACATTTTTCAAGTTTTATGCACATCCAAAACTAAGACGCGGGAACTGTTGGCAACGAAATGGATAGCAGATTATTCCTCAAATCAATATTTAATGGCACTATATATTGCATGTTAACCTTCCAAATGGAAAATGCGGAACTGTTTTATGCACATCCAAAACTAAGACGCAGGAACTGGTGGAAATCTCAAAAATTAAATAAACGGTCTATATTAATTTAGAGGCACCTTAAAATCTGACAAATAAAGAAGGGCTGTATGCATCCAAAGTGTAAAAAACCAGAACATTTTTTTTTTAATTCTCAAAGAAAGTTTATCCTACTCCTCAGTGACCGGATTGAGGAGGCAGATATACAATGACTCAATGCTAGATTATAGTTTACTATATTCCTAACTTAATTTCACAACTATAATCTTTTACAAAAAATCCATTTAATTCACTTAGTTCGTTTGATCTAATGAACAAAATCTTAGCTGATTTACTTCCTTCGACAATTCAAGTTGGTGCAAGGTGTCTCTTATTCAAGTTTGTCCTTTTTATTAATTGTGAAAGTACTGGTTGAATTTAAAGCTCAAATTGTGCATGATGACTGTTCAGACAATAACCTATGTTAAAATAATTACAACATAGTTTTCAGTTTGAAACAATTTATTTTTTATTCGCCACCTTTTTAGGTTGAAGTGATTGGTTATATTTGACCGGATGAACTAGGATGGATGATGCATGATTGAATAATGAGAGATTCCGCTAATCATTGCACTATATTTCCGTTAGAAAATCTCTACTTTCGCAGTCACGCAACAATTCAGGTTGGCACGTTTGGATTGGGGGAGTGGATGCCATTTACTTGGCTGACACTGGATTCAAATATATGTCAAGCCACGATGTTTTGAGTTTTGACCCGGACCGTCTAAATTTCCTCCACAGTAGCAATTTAGAAATGTCGCAACTCCGTCCGGCTGGCTATGTTTGCTATAAATGAAGTACGGCGTCCTGATTGAGCACACAGACACACACAGAGAGACGCACAAGCTTATTAGAGCAACGATCGCATACAAATTAATTAAGAAGGTAGCTAGCTAGTCAGTATGGAAGACAAGACCATCCTCGCGGTGGCAGTGGCCGTGCTGCTCGTGGTCCTCTCCAAGCTCAAGTCTTCCCTCGCCGCGAAGCCGAAGCTCAACTTGCCGCCTAGTCCATGGACGCTGCCGGTGATCGGCAACATCCACCACCTCGGCACCTGTCCGCTGATCTACCGCACAATGAGCCGTCTCGCGGAGAGGTACGGCCCGCTGATGCTGTTCCGCCTCGGCGAGATCCCGTTCCTGGTGGCGTCGTCGCCGGAGGCCGCGCAGGCGGTCCTGAAGACGCACGACACCACGTTCGCCGACCGGTTCGCCACCCCGACCCTGCACACCATCACCTACGAGAAGACCGACCTGGTGTTCGCGGCGTACGGCGAGCGGTGGCGCCAGCTCCGCAAGATCTGCGTGCTGGAGATGCTGAGCGCCGCCCGGGTGCAGTCGTTCCGTGGCATCCGCGAGGAGGAGACCGCGCGGCTGGTGGGGAGAGTCGCCGCGTCCGCCGCGTCCGGCGCCGCCGTGGACGTGAGCAAGGGCGTCGCCAAGTTCATCAACGACACGTTCGCGAGGCAGTGCGTGGGCAGCCGGTGCAGGCACCAGGACGAGTACCTCCGCGCCTTCCACGAGGTCGTCCAGCTGACCGGCGGGTTCAGCCTCGCCGACCTGTTCCCGTCGTCCAGGGTCATGCGGCTGCTCGGGTCGGCGCCGCGGAGGGCGCTCGATTGCCGCGAGAGGATCACGCGCATCCTCGAGCAAATCATCCGGGAGAAGGAGGAGGCGCTGGAGCGCGGCGACAAGCCGGGCCACGAGAGCATACTCGGCGTCCTCCTCCGGCTGCAGAAGGAGGGCAACACGCCCGTCCCGCTCACCAACGACACCATCGTCGCGCTCATGTTTGTAAGTTAATTTCTCCACCACTTTAATTTTTAACCCGTCTCAACCAGCTAGCTGGCCAATCGGCGCCGATTCAACAAACTAATTAGTAAAAACCTGCGTGTGTGATTGTTTCCATTAATTAGGACCTGTTCGGAGCGGGCAGCGACACCTCGTCGATCACGATGAACTGGTGCATGACGGAGCTGATCCGGTCGCCAGCCGCCATGGCCAAGGCGCAGGCTGAGGTGAGAGAGGCCTTCAAAGGAAAGAGCGTCCTCACCGAGGACGACATCGCCGGGGCAGACCTCAGCTACCTCAGGCTGGTGGTCAAGGAGACCCTGAGGATGCACCCGCCTCTCCCGTTCCTTCTCCCTCGCCATACCCGCGAGGCGTGCCAGCCCATGGGCTACGACGTCCCAAAGGGAACGGCCGTGTTCGTCAACGTATGGGCGATCAACAGGGACCCCAAGTCCTGGGACGACCCTCACGAGTTCAAGCCCGAACGGTTCGAGAACAACAGTGTAGATTACAAAGGGACCAACTTTGAGTTCCTCCCGTTTGGAGCTGGGCGTCGCATGTGCCCGGCATAAACCTCGGGCTGGCCAACATCGACCTTGCACTGGCGAGCCTTCTGTACCACTTCGACTGGAAGCTGCCCGACGGAATGGAGCCTAAGGATGTTGACGTGTGGGAGTCTAAAGGACTGATCGCAAATAAGAGAAACAATTTGATATTGCACCCCATTACTCGCATTGCTCCCACCAATGCAGAAAAATGAGGTAGACTAGCTATCAGGGCCAGAACCGTTACGACACAAAGAATCATATATGGTAGGTTGCTTGTCAAGTTCGGCGATTAGTCATATGGAAAATAAGTGTGAGACATGGATTGTAGTATGTAATTATGTATATCCATCCAAACACTTGAGTCACCCCCTAGTTAAATATTACTATATATTTTTTTTTTTTGAACGGTCGACGGGGGGGGGGGGGGGGGGGGGGGGGGGGGGGGGGGGGGGGGGTATCCCCACCTGAATTTTCATTAAAACAGGCCATCAACAGGCCAAGCGTTTTGTTTTACATCAAGCAGCAAATAAAACACTACATATGGATAGATAGGGAGGAGCACCATGCATCAACAATATTGGCCTCAGTCGCCGGTATACGGCAACGCCAAAGGATCGACTCTTCTTTGCATTGCTGAAGGAGTCGAGGCAATGAGGGCTCCATGGATCGAAAGACAATGTCATGTCTATGCTTCCATAGCTGCCAGCAGCACATCAGGATGAAGGTCGAGAAGTGAAGAGCCGGAATGTGTGTCGGTCGTTGTACTTCCCAGAAGGTGGCAGCTTGTGGTGTGGTAGAGAGATCCACTTGCTGTGAGTTCCAGAAATGACGCGCGAAAGGGCACTCAAAGAAGATGTGATTGGTGGTTTCTGGGCTTGCCTTGCAGACTTCACATTGATCTTCATCGAGGACATTTTTCTTCTTGAGATTAACTTTGCATTGTATCCGCTCTTGTACTAGCAGCCAAGCAAAGAATTTCACTCTTGGGGGGGCGTGGTTGTGCCACACCGGTTGGTGAAACGACCGCGCCGATCCAATAGCAGACATGGCGGCTCTGTATATTGGGGCTGCACAGAACCGGCCTTCTTTCGCCATAAGGCTGCAGTGTCGGATGTCCTCCTCATGATCAAGCACAATGGCACTGGTTATCTGAGAGAGTTCTTCGAGTTCCCTAGACGCTGCTTGAGTGAGCCGAGGAACCAAGTATTGCTGAATGCCGCCGCCAATGATGTCACTTACAGAGATGTTGCGTTTGGTACAGTGAGTAAGTAACGCTGGGTAAGTTTCAGCCAAAGTGCCATTTTGCGACCAATTGTCATCCCAGAATGACGTACTTTCCCCATTGTGCAACTCAACTGTCGTGATTGCACGGTAAGCTGGAAGGAGTGCTTGTAATGATGCCCAATGGCTGCCGTCAAGCCCCTTGAGTGAGATAAGATTTACTTGCTGTCGTACCCATTTGGCCCATGCAGAGTGCGCCGGCATGTAGATGCGGTGAATGAGTTTTAGGAGCAGGCACTGATTTTGTAGTGCGATATCCTTGATTCCTAGACCACCATGTTCTTTCCTCATGCAAACATCGTCCCAGGCCACCAAGCAGCTGGCACCACTTGTTTTCTCTTCCCTGACCAGAGGAAAGCTCGCCTCTTAGCATCATATGCATCAACAGCACCAAGCGGCATTTGCATGACAGACATCAGGTAAGTTGGTACGCTGTCTAGTACTGAATTAACAAGCACCGTGCGTCCCATCGTGTTTAGAAGCGCTGCATACCATCCAGATAGGTAGCGATCGGCCTTGCTGATTAGTGGTGAGAAGGCCGACAATCTCAGTTTCTCGTTGGACAGGGGCAGACCAAGGTAGACTTGAGGAAAAGTTTCTTGTTTGCAGCCAAGGATGGAGATAAGGTGTGCTGCAGCTGTTGCCTCGATATGCATGGGAACCACTGTGCTCTTGTGAAAATTTATCTGCAGACCAGTAGCAGCAGCGAAGGACTCAAGCACATTTTTAAGCGCAGTCACATCTTCCTCGTCTGCTTTGAGAAGTATGAGCGTGTCATCGGCATATTGGAGCACCGGGCATGGAGAATCCGGCACAATTGGATGGTGAACAGTGCCCAGTGTTTTGATCAACTGCTGGAGGACGTCGGCCACAAGCAGAAATAGGTACGGGGAGAGGGGGTCCCCCTGGCGCAATCCTCGCTTGCAGGTAAACCACGGTCCAGGACATCCATTTACAAGAACAGCAGATTTGGATGACATGAGCAGGCTGCTGACCCATGAGCACCATTGTGTTGGGAAACCTCTCGCTTCCAGGATCTGAAGTAAACTGCTCCAGTTAACAGAGTCAAATGCTTTAGCGAAGTCAAGCTTCAGCACAAGGGTCGGTGTCTTCCTTTTGTGACAGCACTGCACAAGCTCAAGAGCATAAATAAAATTTTCAGAGATTGAGCGGCCCTTGATAAACCCGGTCTGATCAATGTCTATAAGCCGTGTGATCTGCTGCTGTAACCGTGTTGTTAACATCTTGGATGCAATTTTGATGGCGCAATTCTGTAAGCATATTGGACGGAAAGCAGATGGAGAGGTCGCCCCGGGCTGCTTAGGGAGCAGTACCATATAAGCTCTGTTCAGGCCATCAAGATCAGCAGTGTTGTCATAGAAATCCTGTAGGAAGGACATCACTCTGGTTTCCACTGAAGGCCATGCTGCTTGGTAAAAACTAGGCCCAATGCCGTCCGGTCCTGGAGCACTAAATTTGTTCATATTCCGCAGTGCAGCTCGGGCTTCAGAGTGAGTGAACGGAGCGACTAGTGGAGCCTCATTTGCACGGGCAGCTGTACTGTACAAGTCTGCAAGAGTGAAGTTCCAGGAGGTATGGCAGGTTGTTCCCATGATTGACTGAAAGTGTTGCGTAAGTGCCTGTACTTTTGCCTCATGTGCAGAAATGTTGGTGCCCTCAAAAGAAATGATCTTGATCTGGTTTTGCCTCATTCTGTTGGTTGCATGAGCATGGTGAAAGGCCGTATTTGCATCTCCCTCTTTGATGGCTCTGAATTTGCTTCGTTGCTTCCAATAGGCAGCTCTAGCTTTGATTTCGATTGCTAGTTGGTCTTGACAAGCCTGACGGAGGTAGTATTCTCCTGCAGACAAGGGACGACTTTCTTCGAGGATATCAAATAACTGAATCATGAACTTGCAGTTTGTGTTATGAGAGGTGGAGTGCGTTTACCCTTGTGCCAAACCTTTGCAGCATGCCGAACCGACTTGAGGCTACCAGCGAGGTGGCCGGAGGAGTTCCCGGGGGAGTGACATGAGTACCACGCAGGAAGAATGGCGGGGAGGAAGTCTGGGTAGTGAAGCCAAGAAGAATCGAAACGGAAAATGGATGGTTTGGGGATGGAGGTTGTAATGGTGACGAGGAGAGGCGTGTGATCAGAGGTGGTGCGCGTGATGGATGACAGTGATGTGTTAGGGCAGAGGGTGTGCAGCTCTAGGTTGAGGAGGACCCGGTCGAGGCGCGCCAAAGTTGGGGTGGAGCGCTTGTTGGACCAGGTAAACAGGCGGTCGAGAAGAGGAAGTTCAATGAGCTGGAGTTGGTTTATGGTGGTGTTGAAAGCATCAGCGAGGGCAGTGTTGAAGGTGTCGGTGTTCTTGTCGGTAGAGTCGCGGACGAGGTTGAAGTCCCCGGCGAGGAGCCAAGGGCCGGTGATGTGAGACGCGAGTTCGGCGAGGCCGTCAAGGAAATCTTGAGAGTCACGGTGGTCAGAGGGCGCGTAGACATTTGTAACTGTGAAAGAAAGATCGCGTAGACATTTATTACTATATATTATGCACTAGACTGCCTTTTGTCCTTTTCAATGCCATGTTTGTATGCGACTCGAATACTCAATGGGTGATGGCAACAACGAACTCTTATAGCTGCGATGCAGTATTGAAATCATTAGTCCAGTACTCCTTCGAACCATAAGTAAATATTTGAAGTTCCTTATTTACCATCGACTTTAATTTTGATGCCTCTAGTGCTACTTTAGTTGATTTGGTCATCTGAACATTTCTAAATAACACATGTAAATTAAGATGGCATTACTCCTAGAATAACACACCTTATTTTAGGAAGACCATCATATGCAACTTTTGGGAAAAAACAAAGACATAATGCAGACATCAATGCACATATCAGTAACAAAATGCAATAACATTCTCACAAAAAGGAATAAAAATAGTCGTGTGGCACCATCCTCCATCACCTCTTGTCGCAATATAGAAAAACTGACATGTTTGGGTGACAAAAAACAAACAAAAAAAATGACGAAAGTGGCACTTGAGGCATCAAAATTTAAGAGGGATGGCAAATAAGTAACCAAGTATTTTCAATATTTAAGATGGTGGCACTGGAGACTTCAAATAGTTTCATGGCAAATAAGGAAACAAATAAATTTTAAATGGCATAGAAGGAATCCTCTCTGTAATGATAGGTTGGATCACAACCGAAGGGCCCAAAGCACTGGGCCTTGGTGACAGCATGATTGGGCGGTGTTGAGTGATAGTCTTGGTTGGTCTGGGCCTGAAAGAAAAAAAAAGGAAAAGAAGATGCCAGATAGGCGGGAGCACAATAGGCCCAGCTACACTGTTGTTTCATGTGGAGGAGCCTCCCAAATTATACACATAATGACCAAATAAGTCGGCTAACCATAGGATGAGCATCGATACGTGTCGACCACTCGACACTCCACGTGTCGAAGCCCATTCCAAGCAGCCAACAAAACATTATTCGATCACCACATGTATAATTCCGGTATTCCCCGGTATGCATTTACAATGCCCAAGATCGACTTGCATACCGCAAAGCCACAATTTGAAACCACCATCATCACAAGATACAAAATAGAGAGCAATTTTAACTATCATTACAAGTCTTCATTCTATTCATAAATACAACAAAGAGATTTTAACTAGCTTAGCTCTCATGCCAACTAGAAAACTAGCCAAGGAAAAGTGTTACATGATTTTAAACCTTGCCATGAGAGTGATACGCAGCGGAAGTTATAACCAAATGACTAATGATGCTCAGCCCACAAGCATCGATCGGGTTAGCACAAACCACGACTAACTAGGCCATCCCATCGCCGCCCTCGGCGGGGTAGAATTAGCCACACACATACTCGTCCTCACCTGCAAAAACTCAACAATAGCATCGTGAGTACGAAGGTACTCAGCAAGACTTACACATAGAGTCATATAGCTCTCTGTACAAAGGAAGATGCATTTAGCTTTGGACAAGGATATGGCAATAGGAAGACATTTTGCATAAAGTAATTAATTGATCACGTTAGATAAAGTAATTAAGTGACAAGCATAAATAAAAGTTTCATGAGCAACTCATCCTATGCCCACCCATACATTCCCATAGCTCAAGTGTAACACCCACGGTATCTTGTCATCCGATAAATCAACATGAGCTCAAAATCCACGTCCATGACTACGATGATGACTAACAAACATAAACTTACTCATGACCGAGAGCGCGGCAATTCGAATTGATTTTACACCCTGCAGGGGAGTACTATTTTTTTCCAACACGCCACACGACCACCGCCCATACAACCCGTCAGAAGTAAGTGGTGATTCAATGTGACAACCCACTACAAATACGCCCCGACCATTTAACCGATCGTTCGGTTCAAGCAAGTTGGTCGCACTAGGCCCTCACATGGGGTCATCCCTAGCACCTTCTACAAGCCCCGGACTCGAGGGACAAATGGTCGCAGCTAAAAGAGGAGGAGGCTTACCTGTTCCATTATGTTAGGCATGTGGCAGCACGAAAAGGTGTTCATGTTGACAG
This sequence comes from Eragrostis nindensis, assembly GCA_012490785.1. Classification (NCBI taxonomy): domain Eukaryota; kingdom Viridiplantae; phylum Streptophyta; class Magnoliopsida; order Poales; family Poaceae; genus Eragrostis; species Eragrostis nindensis. The sequence continues at coordinate 164,416 of JAAXCT010000694.1, forward strand.
CATCAACGAGACGGTCCTTAATCAACCCAAGCAAGCCTATGGTGCGTTCAAGACTCCATTCCCAAACCACCCCTACTGCCCGCTCGAGTCTTCCATCCATAAACCATCATCAGCCTTACCGAGGTATCTCATATATGAAGCAACAACCTATACTTGCGAATAGTAGTGGACCTTACCACCATTCGACTTCTACCGGAAGTAAATAAGCATGTGTAAGCAACAACCGAGACTTCAATTAGACTCTACCCATTAAGATAAGTTACAAGGAAACAAGTTATAGCAAGTATCAAGGACGTTCATGCAGCAAATAGGTGCTACCCGACAACAACCGCTATTGCTCGACCAATGCATACTAGTAATAACCTTAGCCAAGTTTAAACATCATGAGTATACAAAATAGTTGAAGGTATGCATAGATGCTTGCCTTGAGCTGCAGGTTCAACACTCACGACCTCCGGATCAGCTCCACTCTGGACACCCACGTCAATCTCCGATGGTTCGTTCTCTAAGAGAAAGAACAATGCAACAAATGAATGACATGAAAATGATGTTAATGAGGTGCAAAAGTCATGAAAATTGGTAGACATGTAGTGCAATGAGTCATGATTGCAATGCAAAAAGAATCATTTGAATTGGGTTTGGTTTGCTCAGGTTACAAACATTTCAATGTAGGTCTGTCCAGAAATTCTTGCTTATGAACTTTGTTAGCCTTTAATAGTTTAAATAAATTACAGAAAGGATCGAGGGTTGTTTCATATTTTCATCTCGCAGAGAATCTTCAAAGGAATCCAACAAAAGTGGTTTCATAATTTTCTGAGGTCGCATGATTTTTCTATGGATTTTACAAGTCCTCTGTTGATATCAAACTGCAAATAACCGGAGCCAATAGAAACTGGGCCACGCGGAGGGCCACACGGACGGGGCGCACCGGATCTTCCCAGTGGCCACACCAGATCCGGCCTGGAGCTCGAGCTCCACAGCCATGGCGGCTGGTGGCTCGGCCTGGGCTCGCCGGCGGCGTTTCCGGCCGCTTTTCGGCCAACCAAGCGCACGGGAAGGACCAGCACGAGGAGGGGATCCCGTTTGAGGTGCTCCCGGCGACATGCAGTGAGCTAGGCTCAACATTCGCCGACAATGATGAAGGACGGTCATTGAAGAATTAGAGCTCGATTGAATCGCTTACAGGCCACGAAAGAAGAAAAAGACGAGGCGTGAGCTCACCAGGCTGCAACCATCACGTGGAGAGAACTGCTCAGACAGGGAACCTCGGAGGAACGAGATCGGCGATGGGATTATGCTTGCACAGCTTCTGCTCGAACTTGAAGAAGACAGCGCAGGCAGGAGCTCTTGCAGACGAGGTGGCTTTTTTTCGAAAGACCCGGAACACAATGTGTGTTCCGGCGTATATATAAATAAGAAGAAGGCGCCTCATATTAAGGGAAACGAGGCCAAACCGTACAATTACTCTTAAAACCTAAAAGAAACTAAACTACAAAGAGAAACTCCCACAACATCCGAACAAGAGACGGAGTCCGTCGTATGCCATCTTTTCCGAGCTCATCACCACGTGATGGAAGCTCCGATAACACACGAGCAGACCTCAGCCTTCCCTCCAACACACTCCCAAACACAAGCAAAACTCCGCCTAAAGATCCCACCACAAGTCATCGTCGCCAAGCTCAACGCACACACGATCCAGCAGCTCCGACTTCCCTAAGCATGATCCAGAGACGAAATCCGCCATGAAAGAAGCATTATGAGGAGAGGCCTCGTCCTGTGGCCCCTAAGTTACTGCCGCCATAAGGAAGCGCCGACTTCACCAAGAATGGTGTCATCGTTGCCTCCAAAACAGCCGGACACCAACGTCGACGCTCGACCAGCAGTGAAGATCTACTCAATGGTGACGCCTGCAAGAAGGAAATGATGCCGGAAGCATCATCGTCACCTGATCCGACAAGCCGGATCTGGGATTTCGCCCAGAGAGAAATTCAAGGTTGGGGAAGCAACGCTCCTCAGCAATGCCTCCAACGAGGGAAACGACGCCAAGCGACGACGCCATTGCCGGCACCGGCAGGCAACTGCCAGGCAGGGTTGCCCCTGGAGCCAAGTGCCTCCCCGCCCCACCATGACTGCTGACTCCACGCCAACTGGATGCCACACAGCAACATCAGGCCACCATCGACCAGTGAACCGCAGCAGCATCATCGCCACCCCGCCACAAGACAACGTCACCGCCACAACGACGGCCACCGCGAGCCCCTGGCACGGCCAGCTTCACCGACCACACGAGCTCCACCACCACAACAACGGCCACCGCGAGACCCTGCACGGCCACCTTCGCCGTCCAGACGAGCGCCGTCTGCACCACTCACCGCCATGGACACCAGCTCGCGCGCCGCGGCGCCGTACCGGCTGTCCACGCGCACGACACCACCTCCATCGATCGCGCCTCCTAAGCGCGCAGCATCCGTGCCGGGCCCCAAGGCCGATCCGCCGCTGTCGACACCGGATCCGGACGCACAGACCATAGATCCGGCGGTGGCGAGCCCGGATCCGGTCGTGGTGGCGCCGAACCACCGCCAAGCTCCACCAATGCCGACCTCCGCGCCGGCGGAAACTCCTTCCGCCGACCAGTGTCGCGGTCGCACCCGTCCGCCACCATCGTGTCGCCGACCGGCCGCCGCGCCCCCGCAGGACGCCCCCGCCACCAGTGCAGACGACGACGCCCGCGCCCGGCGCTCGGATTCGTGCGCGTCTTCTAGAGCCATGCCGCCGCCATCCCAGCGAACCGCGCGGGTTGTTCCGGCGGCCCGCTCCGGCGACGGCACGGCTGAGGAGGGGAGGGAGGGTGGCGGCGGGCTAGGGTTGGTCGCCCCGAGTCGCCCGCGGGGAGGACGACGCGGGGGAGTTTTTTCCCCTCCAGACGAGGTGGCTTGGGGAGGCAGTGGGCAAGCTCGACACGCCCTCCTCCTACGAATCCCGCCGACGGCAAGGGCAATGCGAGGCGCTGCGCCACTCCTGCTGGGATTTGAGATTGGGGAAAAATGGGGAACGAGAGGCAGAGCAGGGAGAGGAGCGGCTTGAGTTGCAGCGGCCGACGGCGTACGGCAACGGCGTCCTGGCGGCCCACACATAGCGAGGAGAGGCTGGGCGCGGCCTCACGGCTCGGAGACGGCCGTCGGGCATGGTCAGACGAGCACGGCCGCTTGGCGCCATGCGCCCGTGAGCGCTCGCCAGCGAGAAGGAAGAGAGGAAAAGAGAGAATGACAGGCGGGGCTCAGGTTGAGAATTGCCTGCTTCCTCCATCCAGAGAGTTGCCCGGGAATTGTCTGGTGTTTCCAGAGAACCGAAGGAGAATTGCCTGCCCACTCCAGAGAATGAGAGGAAAATTGTCTGGGCACCCACGAATTGTCTGCTTTGTACAGAAAGTTGGAGATTTTGCTAAGGAATGCTCAACTTCTTCTTTCTTTTCTAAAATCCGAAACATGGACTTAGAAAACTCCAAAAATCGTGAGAATTAGATAGATTATAGAAGAGATGATGCAGAATCCATTTGAACAAGAACCACTCGAAAAGATGAAGTATAGATTTATTTAAAATTCTTCAAAGATGCATAGGAGGTCAACTTTGTCTGAATTTTAGAAGCATCAAAAGCACTCCTAAAAATCTGGGAGAAATTATGGTAAAACAAGGTTTTGCATCTGGTTATTTGTAGAATTATTTTCCATCATATGTTTTGTTCAAAATTTCAAGTTGCTTGAGAAGGTATGTTTTTTATTCAAATTGAATTCTCAATATGAAATGGATATGCATAGCAATGCAACAAACGCCAACAGGATTTTGATGTGATGCTCATGATGTGTATGTTTATGCTTGACTAACATGCAATTAAGAATTGGCATGTTACATTTCATCTGAGCATCATGTAAAATGGTTAATTGAAGGTATCACGCTTTCCAAGCATGGCATTTAAATTTTCTTGCTCGCTATCAATAATTAATCAAAACCATATAGTAGAACATTAGAAGTAAACTGGCATGAAGGGAGCCTCTTCTCTTTGGTTGGGATGGTTCCACATAAAAAAATTGGACCACTTCCTGATTTATGCAAGTCATCCTTGCGTAAGGACCATGTAACTTTTCTTTGTTGCATTTCAAAAAAAAAACTTGGAACAAAATTTCAATTTTATTGGAGCTCTCTGTATAACAAATGTCTCGTAGCCATGCTACACCACCCTTATCAACAGTAAACAGACCCCCGGGTGTCTTTTGGAATGGGATTTTACAGCGGTGGGCAGGGCTAGTTATGTGCGGCGATGGCACTTAACCACGCTGCTGGAAACAGAGGAGTATATCGCTCGCATGAAGGGGGAAATGGATGGCCGTGATTTACAAGTTGTGAGCAAGAATGATCATATATATGTTTGTCTTCATGTCTTGTCCATGGACTTGTGTTGGGTCACGATAGTTGAAATGCAAACCAATCTACTAAAATTCTATCGTTAGCATGGTTTCAATTCCATGCACGTGTGGACGAGGCGACGTGGCGAGAGCAATATATGTGTCGCTGTTCTTCTCTTTATTGTGCATTTGATATATCTTGGGATAAGTCTGATGGTTCATCGCCACTAAACTTTGTGACATCGTTGGTGTTAAAATCCCCTAGTTCGACAAGAGTCACGTCGTTATGTTGTTGTACCCCTATGTCTAGAAATGTAAAAATTTTCTAGGTTTTATCAGTCAAATTAACAATCTCAAATTTGACTGTTAGTAGCAAAAAGTATTGTTAAGATTGATAGTATGAAAATGATTTGCTGGATTCAAGACGACATATAATACGTACGCAATCCTCTCTATTTTGAATAATGTATTTTTTTAATATAGTATTGCTCAAAATCGAGACAGTTGACTTCGATTCTAGATGAACTGGTAGGATGGAACGTGATGTCTCTTGAGTAAATAATTTTAACATCTTAAACTCAGTCTGTAATAGATGTATTTATTTCTTAATCATCACAAGGTGAGCAATCTTATCATAGGTATAGATGTATTTGGGTAAACTTTTCGTAGTTCCCATGGTGCATGTGTTTTATTTACCTCTCTTAATGTCATCATTTCCAGACCTTGTGAGTGAAGTGGATGTTTTTTGTTGGCCGAATTTTAAAATATATTACCTCCAGATCAAATTACTTGTCATTTAGTATTGGTGCAAGTCAAACGTTATATGTTGGATCATAATTTTTCATAAATTTCTTTGAACATTTATATTATTTCTGTTATATTTAACCTAAAGTTTTTTAAGTAGCAATTTAAATATTTTAAATTCAGTTTTTAATAGATATATCTATTTCTTAAAATTAACAAAGTGAGTAAAATAGTTTTACATGGTCTATTCTTAAAAAAATAATTAAAAGTGAAAGGGCCTGTAGCCTAGTGGTAACAAGAGCCTCAGTAGCACCTGAGGTCCTGGATTCGACTCCTCGTGGGAGCGAATTTTCTAAGATTTAACGGCGTTGTGCGTTCAGCAGGAGGTGATGTGGCCATCGACAACGAGGCGTTAGTGGTGAATTCGTCAATCTCGAAGATTTGCCGGCTCAGACGAAGATGCTCATAGGGTTTGCGTATGTGCGTTGATAGGGGCGAGTGTATATGCCTTGTGAGTGTCTGAGTTGTACTGTGTAATCGTAAAAAAAAATAATTAAAAAGGTTTAAATAATAATAAAATCCACAAGATGCGCGCATTTGCAAGACAAGACCAGACATGCTCTAAAATTGTTTGTCTCTGTTATCTTAGTAGTTCAATTTTTATCAAGATTCGATCAGTACTATGGGGATGAGTGGGGCGTGCATGCATGGCTGCCTGTGCGCGCGCACCTGGGTCATGCTGACTTGTGCTAAGAAAAAGGAGAGCAGCTCGCGATTGGGTCATGCTTAACATGAATCAATAGTTGAACATGTCGCGTACTACACGGAATGAAGTGAATGTACTGCACGAGTTTCCAGACAGAACGGAAAGTCATGTGGAAGAGAATCGATACTTTCTGAAAACCTCTAGATTGCTTTTCGAGGGCTTGCTTTTCAGTCGCCACATGACGTTCGTGCAAGTGGGTTACTGTCGTCTAGAAGCAGAAGTACGTTGTGCATGCACCAACGGTCAAACAAAGAAGTATGCTAGCGCTGTCGCTGTGCAGTCTCTTATCTAGGCAAATGCACAGTCGTCACATTAATTAGCAGCGCCACTCCTTCACCAGTCATTGGATCTGTATAGTCTTAATCATCGATGGACCTACGGCCTATTGTGGCCGATTGATCGACGGCCCGACGTCAGCGAGGAGGACTCTCCCTCGATGCATGTCCACGCGGTGGAAGCACATGGTGTCCACTGGGCACAAACGAAACGAACGATTGGCCGGGGTCCGCTCATGTGCGCTGAAACTTCACTAGCGCCCGCCCCGCGGCAGGTCTCGGCTAGAGTAGACACCAAGACTCTCAGAATGAGAAGTTTCCCAGACGGCGACGTGTTAAGAGCGCGCGTGGCAAACCCCTGATCCAAGTTGTTTAATTTCCACGTTATGTTTTAAAAATTAAGAAAATGTCCTTGTGTGCTCATTTTTGAACTTTTCAGTACCAAACATGATGCAACCTTTTTCCTTTGTATGCTACTAGACGCAAGAAATTGATTCGCCTGTTTAGAGCAGAAGAAGGTTCCGAAGAAGGGAGAAGTGGCTACTGGCTAGTAGTAATGAATTGGTTATTGCCTGAATCAAAGTTACTAGAAGCCACCAAGTTTGACCCGGAGCCTAGCTAATGTATAATTTCCATCACCAGTAATAATGTGGCGTACTCCCTTCATCTCTACTACTATAAATTAGGCAACAGCTGGCATCTACACACTACACATCCACACTCACAGACACAAAGCAAACTGCTGACGAACGAAAAAAACTTGAGCAGCTGAATTATCCACTATGGAAGACAACAAGGTCCTCGTGGCCGTGGCCGTGGGTGTGCTGCTCGTCGTCCTCTCCAAGCTCAAGACATTGTACGCTACGAAGCCAAAGCTGAACCTTCCCCCGGGGCCATGGACGCTGCCGGTGATTGGCAGCATCCACCACCTGGCCAGCAACCCTCCGCTGGTGTACCGCACGCTGCGCGTGCTCTCGCGGAAGCACGGGCCGCTGATGATGCTCCGCCTCGGCGAGGTGCCGACGCTGGTGGTGTCCTCGGCGGAGGCAGCGCAGGCGGTCCTGAAGACGCACGACACCTCCTTCGCCGACCGGTTCGCCAATGCCACGCTCGCCTCGGTCACCTACGACAAGACCGACCTGGTGTTCGCGCCCTACGGCGAGCGGTGGCGCCAGCTCCGCAAGCTCTCCGTGCTGGAGCTGCTCAGCGCCGCCCGGGTGCAGTCGTTCCGGAGCGTCCGCGAGGAGGAGGTGGCGCTGTTCATGGACAGCCTCGCCGCGTCAGCCGCGTCCGGCGCCGCCGTGGACATGTCCGAGGCGATCAGGAGGTTCATCAACGACGCCTTCGTGCGCGCGTGCGTCGGCAGCCGGTGCAGGCACCAGGCCGAGTACCTGCACGCCTTCCACGAGGCCGTGCGCCTCACCTCGGGCCTCACCCTCGCCGACCTCTTCCCGTCGTCCTGGCTCATGCAGATGCTCGGCACGGCGCCGCGCAAGGCGCTCGCGTGCCGCGAGAAGATGCAGCGCATCCTCGAGGAGATCATGCGGGAGAAGAAGGCGGCCTTGGACCGCGGCGACAAGGCGGCGGGCGAGGGATTCATGGGCGTCCTGCTCACGCTCCAGAAAGAAGGCGGCACGCCCGTCGAGCTCACCAACGACACCATAGCTTCGCTGCTCTTTGTAAGCACCCCATGACTCCAATACACATAACCGCCATGTCGATCGATCTCTCCCTCCAACTGAAAATCCCTTTTTTTTTGTGTCTGTATGTATCATATATATATATATATAGGACATGTTTGGCGCCGGCAGCGACACCTCGTCGAACGTAATGATCTGGTGCATGACGGAGCTGGTCCGGCACCCGGCGGTGATGGCCAAGGCGCAGGCCGAGGTGCGAGAGGCCTTCAAAGGGAAGACCCGGATCTCCGAGGACGACCTCGCCAAGGTCGAGCTCAGCTACCTCAAGCTCGTGATCAAGGAGACCCTGAGGCTGCACACCCACCTGCCGTTCTTGTTCCCGCGCCAGTGCCGCGAGGCGTGCCAGGTCATGGGCTACGACATCCCCAAGGGCACGGCGGTGCTCGTCAACGTGTGGGCGATCTGCAGAGACCCCAAGTACTGGGAGGACGGCGACGAGTTCATGCCGGAACGGTTCGAGAACAAGGACCTGGATTACAAAGGGACGAATTATGAGTACCTCCCGTTTGGATCCGGCCGACGGATGTGCCCGGGCGTGAACCTTGGGCTGGCCAACATCAATCTCGCGCTGGTCAGTCTTCTCTACCACTTCGACTGGAAGCTGCCTGACGGAATGGAACCCAAGGATGTTGACACGTTGGAGGCGGTAGGACTGATGGCCACTAAGAAAACCAGCCTCATTTTGCACCCTGTTACTCGCATTGCTCCAGCTAATGATGAGTAAAGACTAAAGAGAGGTCATAATAATATAATTAAGTGAAATAAACAAGTCTGGCACACGAGAGTCATCAATTAATGGCCGCGTGCTATAATGATTACTCGCATCGGAATAATTTAAGTGGCAGACATGGATTATGCATAGACAACCACTTCGGCCACCCTCTTGTTCAATGTATCTTATGCAAATATATATATTTGGTACTATCATTAGCCGTTTGTAAGTCATTTATCAGCACCCTCCGCGCGCCGTCACGCCCGCCTGATCTGGCCTTCGACAAATGCTCGATCGGCACGTAGCTCCCGGTTTCCATCATGTGTGCGGAAAATTCAGAAGCGCCAGCGCTGCGGCAAGTCTTGGCTGCATATGAGCGAGCTTCTCTTGACCCCGTGCGGTTGTCAAAGGAAAAACTGCAATGTACTCCTTGTCGCTGTCAAGTGCCCCAGTCTATACGCACTCATATCATAATTTCTTTTTCTCTACGGTACGTTCTGGGCCGCGTGACCGATCACTCTTTTTTTTTGAAAAAAAAATATTTCAGACGACCCAGACGCTCATATACCGCATGCACACACACCGAACGCACACACGCACCCTACCAATCACACTTATCTGCTAGCTTATTACTAGCTCTTTCATTTTCTGTCTGATCTTTTGGGAGTTGATTCTTTTCACATATTCATCATCCTATTGTTTCTCACCTTTTTCTCGAGAGGCGAGACATACTCAGCTCTTTTGGTCATCGGTGGCTCGGTCACAAACTCACAATGGATTGTTAAGATAAATTGTTAAGAGACAAAGTACTTTCGCAAGCATTCTTTTGATAGGATGACATGAAAGAAAGTTGTGGCACCAACACAACTAATAAGAAGAATTAAACGGATCACGAGTCTGTTATTGCTGGTGAACAGTTTAAAGGAGTAGGCCAGTGCCAATTTGTTGACTGTGTCGTTGTGGTACGTCGCATTAGATGTCAGAAATTGCCTATAGCCTATGTCATCAGTCATAGGATGTTTGTGTGGTACCATAAGCAGTGAACTATACCATTTCGTCTTGTTATAATGTGAATTGTTTGAGCAAATTGACACATAAATTGTCATATATTGCGTTAAATATTGTCAGTAATAGCCTTAATCTAAACCAATAAAGAACCAGTTGCGAAGAAAATAGTTTTGACCTGCCAAAATCTACCCACCTGTATATTAACCGTTGATTACCACCCTTACTCTTTTAATCTACCGTCAAATCCTGCCAATAGTGACCCCACGCCAGACAAGGGGACATTCTGAGCGTTACTCGCGTCAGATTCAGTGCAAAAATCCTGATATCGCGTTGATTTTTTCCACCGATCGATTTTCCTACCCGCCCCGCAACCCCGCGCGCGTGATTGCCGGTCACCTTCCCTTTTCCTAATTGATTTTCTTCTTCAACTCGATTCACTTCCATTCTTCTTCATCGATTCTTTGGAACCATTGTTCCAGATGAGACCGAGAGAGAAGCGAGAAGGCCCCAGCCAGAGCGGCGAGAGGACGTGCGCGGCGGCCGCGTGGAGGGCGTACGCGCCGGAGGAGCAGGATCCCGCCGTCGGCTCGGCGCACCACCGGCGGAGGTCGGGATCCAATTGGGCGGAGGTCGATGGACGGCGGCGACTCCAGCACCGGCAGTCGGCGGCACCCATCCGCCGCCGCCTACGGTCCAGCACTGCCCACCCACGCCGCCACGAGTGAGCAGCGACGAAATCAAAACACGAAAGTCCGGCTCCGGCAGGTAGCTGCGGCTGCCCTGTGTCTTGGTTTGTGGCCCTGCCGTCGGGAACTGCATGCTGGCGGAAGCCAGTGTCCTCCCCTCCCGATCTGCTCCATACTTGTGCAAGATTGACACCAGGAGCAAGTAAGTCACAGTAGATTCAATTTCTCTCTCGATTTTCAGGATTCCCCCAACGTTTTCCTTTAGTAAATCACGCAGATTCAAAGCAAAATTGGTGCCCAATGTAGTTGAACACATGTAGCAGTAGCAGTAGTACATAGTACACTCTTCCAAAGTTCCAATTATTGTTGCAAATGGCTCGAACCACCTTCCAATTGCACTTTGTGCAGCAAAGTAGAGGGGGCACGTGAGCCACGACCCTTACCTCTCAGCGTTTGCCCTGCCCCTGAATGCGACGTGTTCGAAGAAATGCTGCAGCAAGCGACTCCTCACGGTCTCCCCTCATGCCTGCAGATAGGGCTTTGCTTCAAAAGTACTACGTACAACTACCACTGCTATAGGGGAATGCTGCTCAGAGCTTGCCACCGAAGTTGCTTCCCAATCAAAAAGTATATATATACTATTTATCCCATCTTGGGATGGAATATAGTTACTGCATCTTTAATTTATATTGTATCCTCTGTTAATTATGTTGCTTTTTTCATCGGAGCTGCGGCACTCATGTTTTTCTGGTAGCATAATGTTGTCCAATATTATTTCTAAAATAATTCAGTAGCAGTGAGCAGTCTGCAGGTGGGAAAAATTGTGCGTGTACACATGCTTACCACCTTGACATGTTGCTATTTTCTTTCTAATACAAGAATTATTCTCATAGGGTGCCCTGCTAATTCGAATTATAGGAAGAACTAGAAAATTTTAGTTGGTTGTGTCCCATCTGGTTCCTCCTTCACGTGTTATTTTAGTTGGTTGTAATCTGTACATCTACTTATCTTGGTCATGCCACAGTGTTACTAAGTCAGTTGTTGGATATATGAACCTGTTTGATCACAATTTTATTGTTTTTGCATCATTTTTTTTATCAGGTTGGATGACTGTGGTAGACATAAATAACAGAGGCCAGAATAAATATTGTGATGTATGCTGTGGATGGTCATGTTTCATGGTTTCCTTCTCTGTACAGATGAGGTGTAATTATTGCGATGTCTAATTTCTTCTTTCATTGGTTGCCTATAAGATGGATTTCTTATATCTAATACATTTAGGTTGCATTTTCTCAGTCCGTGCCTCCACTGCGTTTCCTCCCAAGCATTAACAGATTGAAGGCGGTGGTGCTTTCTTTCACTGCCAGATAGGGTGGGCTAGAGGCGGAGCATGGTCCATGACACATTGATCCGGCACTGCTTACTTTTCTTCAACTGCAGTACCTAGGCGAGGTATGTCCTGGTATCCCTCCTCCTACAGATCTTTCGTAAGATCCTTCCCATTCACAAATTTTTGGTTTCGTTTTCTTCCTGCCAGACCAACTTTGTTCCTTGCAATACAATTTTGTTTGATTTTATCTCTATTTTTAGGCACGTTTACAGAGGTCAAGCTACCGATTCAATGGTGAAGAAATCGAAATATTTAAGAGTTCAAGACATCCATTCTTTTCAGCATTCTACGATCTACTCAATGGCACGCGGCGGACGTATCCGGTGGGTGGCGGGCGCCTCATTTTGGCTTGCGCGTGGCACAGCATTGCCCGTGTGGCTGGGCGTTCGACGGCTGAGGCCTCTGGCAGGCCACCATATTGGTGAGCACTCCTCTCTGCTCTCTCCAACTCTCCCATTACTCTCTCTCTGACAGCAGCCAAGCCTCAAGGTTCAAGCCTGCTATCTTGATTTAGCCTAGCTGAAATTCTACTCTAGGATTTTAGGTATATCAAATTTGTAACTTGTCGGGATCTGATTCCCTGTGACATGTTTCTTCTATCAGCGTTTTCTTGCGCTGTGGTTGCCTGGTGACATGAGGAGGAAGCAGAGCTGGCGAGGGAGGAGAGGGCTCCAGCGCGTGGCAGCATGTATGCCATTGTTCAGAACTACAAGGTGCTGCAGGACTTCTTAACAAGCTAATGATTTAGGTGAGATTGGCTTTGTTCCCTTTTAAAATTCTTCAAAATTGAATGAAATTTGTCTGATATTGATCGAGTCAAACTGCCAGTCATCATGCTACATAAACTTGTTCTGTTTGTATTCTTATGTGCACTGGATAAAAGTTCCTCAAAGTGACACAATTTAAGTAATATAAAAATATACAGTAGCAAGTGCATCTGCGCAAGGAACTCTGGCCTGGGTTGATATGCAGTAGCAAGTAAGCTAAAATATGCAGTGTTGCTCTCTGAAATTATTCCGAATTTTTATTTCTTGATATCCAGTGCTTTACTCCATTCAATCTTTACATATTGCTCTGAACATTCTTTAGCTTGAACTAACAGTATACGATATATGCATTTTCTTAAAAAGGCTTATCAACGCTTGCATTGCAGCGTTGCAAGTTAGCATGTGTAATGGTTCAAGCTATAATATAACTGTTAGTACAACATGAATTGTTGTGATCTGATGTGAACATTATTGTTGGCTATGGATTGATATATGTAGTATGAATTACATTTTGATTGGATGGGACTATTTGATATTAATTATGGGCTTGCTCCTGAAATTGTGCCGGGCCGTCATCTAAAAGAAAAGAAAAGAAATTGATTCGGGCCGTAATCTCAAAAAAGAAAAACAAAATGAGCTGAACCAGAATAATAGTGCGTGCAAAGGTAATGGTTTATTGTTTTACAACCCGAATAACCATAGTATCCGCTCTTTCCAACTTAATTTATTAAAAAATATTTATTTTCTGCTCTTTGCAATTTAATGTGGTTATAACTGCAGTTCTCCATTCACTTTATCTAATTTAATGTTCTATCTTTTCGGTGGTATTTCTGCTCTGAGTACATTGCAGGCAAGGTTTGCCGAGATAATATGAATATTTGACAACCATTTACAAGGTGTTTTCTCAGATCTTCAATGAAGAAAACTTAAGGTGTTTGTCAGATCTTCAATGAAGAAAACTAACCGTGATTGAGTATAGTTGGCTGCAGCGCGAGTTTAGCGTTCTTTTAAGTTTATTGTGCTATTTCTTGTTCTTTTCATATTGTTGATTCTTTTGTTTTCTCCTAGTTCAACCTCATATATCATATCAGAGTATTGTTCTCCTTCTAAAATCCTAGAGTGTGTGGGGTGTGTTGTATTCGGGATCTTATCTCCCATTTTCTTCTTAATACAATGAAGCGCAGTTCTCCTGCGTTTTCGAGAAAAAAAAATTGTTCTCCTCAATTTTTTAATTGGCTCATATTTGCTTATAATCATCCCTGCAGAAAGAACTAACAAAATGCATGACTGAAGACCAAAGACCAGAGAGAACTAACAAGATATGAATGTGCTTTTATGTTGCATTAAAATGAAGACTCTCAATTATTTTTGGTCGCTATCGTTACCGACAATGAATGAGAACTATGGGCAGTGTCATGTCTTTTACGTCTCAAAGTCAATTTGCGTCTTTAATTTCAAACAATGTCATTATGTTATCAGATTCTTGAGCTTGTCGTGTTAATGTCGTTATAGTACTTAAATGCAATGATGTGTCAGAAGTGTGTTTTTGATGATAAGTATTATTTTTATTGTATGATGAAGTCCTGCCAAGTGATGTCATTTGGTCGAACACGTGCGTGGCGCACGTGCATTTTTACTAGTATGTTGTAAACTAAACGTAGGTCAGCTGATTAGGTTCGGTGTGGTGGAGCCAAACCCACCCGAGTTTAAGTCTCAGATTTAGCATGTGTGTTTTGTATTTACGGCTGATTATTTTAGTGAGAGGCGCCGTCTGATATTGAGCCTTGGTTTGCGGAGATAGTTTGCTTTTATACATGACCAAATTAGTGGCCTGACCCAGCACGACACAAACCTAGCTCGTGGCGCCGCCGCCGCCGAAGGCGGTGGCTATTGCGGAGATCTTGAGGATTTTTGGCGACGCAAGTGGCCTACAGACTAATCTAGACAAGTGTTCAATTACACCAATCTGGTGCACCAAGGAACAAACGGCTGGAATTCAAGCAAAATCATGTGGTGCCAAATTGCAGAGTTTCCCGATCAAATATCTAGGCCTTCCACTATCAACAAAAGCTATACCCAAATCACATATAATGTACATATAATGCCAATCTTGGAGACTGTGGCGGCAAGACTCCCCCCATGCAAAGGATCGCTCACGGAGAGAGTGGAAGACTGATCAAGGTGAAATCGGTGTTGACGGCGATTCCGCTGTACATTCGCATGGCGGACTGCTTGCCACCCTGGGCGGTGAAGCAAACTGACGGCATCTGGCGCCACTTCCTATGGGCAGGTCACGTTACAGGGCAAATGCGTGGTCACATGGAACGCGGTCGCCAGGCCGACGAGCATGGGAGATCTGGGAACACCGGACTTTAAACTGTCGGGGATGGCGTTGCGACTTAGATGGCTGTGGCTACAGAAAGCGGACCAGGACCGACCATGGTCGGCATTGAGCATCAAGACGGACCCGGTGGTCCAAGAATTCTTCCGAGCCTCAATCACCGCCGCGGTTGATCAGGGAGACAGTTAAATTATTGACCGATATTATAACTGGTTTGATGGAGAATCGGTGGCGAACATTGCACCGAACGTTCTACCGTCAGTTGGCCCAAGAGTCACCAAACTCCGCACGGTGCAGCAAGCGTTCGGTTAAGGCACTGGACTATATAGATGTGGCCGGCACCCTCTCGGTCCCGGTACATATGGACATGGTACGGCTCAATGCGAGGCTACTGAATTAACTTCCAGCTGCATCAGGACGTCGGATCGATTGAAATGGCGATGGACTGCCGACGTTAGTTTTTTCTCGACATGGGCCGCGCCCCTTTCCATTACTTTCATAACGGAAAACATTGTTAGTTACAACCCCAGAAAGCAAAAGGACAGGTTCAGAAAGTAGAACAGGAACGTTATTACAGACTGGTAGTTTCTAACTGATAGCGTTTTCAGATAGCAAAAGAAAACAGCCAGCTAGCTACGCTTTCAGACGCCCCAAGACTGAGAACCACACGAAAAAACGATCACTCTTGCTCCTCCGCTTCGACTTATGTGGCTGAATAGGCAGAGGCATTACTTGGAGAGGAGTTTTATGGTGTCTTATACTTGGCTGGTAACTTGTGGTACACCTCCTCCTGTCGACTATCAGCACATGACGAAATCAGCTTACGAAATGCTGCATCAATGCAAAGAGGAACGTCGCTGGTCAGCGCGCGACCCAGGTTATGAACAGCAGACAGGAGGATAAGACATAACTTGCAAGCAAACCCGACATGTACTGACGTACGTTGTGCAATCAGGAGCCAGAGAGCCCGAAACACATCTTCATCAAGTGTATTTACGCGAGAGGAATCAAGACAACGGTCGTCATGTGGCTCACCGGAGCTACTCTAGTGCCATGAGCGAGAGCGACGATTCGGCACTCTCTTCCTGCTTGTGATATGGCACCTCTGGAAAGAGAGAAACACAAAAGTATTCGATGGGATTCAGGCCACAGCACACCAGCGGCTACATAGGTTGCGCAAGGAAGCAACCCTTTGGACAATGGCAGGAGCCAAAGTACCATGGTTTGTAGGCGGCCTATGGCCAGTTCGCTATGGTAACCGAGCGTGAGCAAACTCGGCTACAGAGGTTGCACAAGGAAGCAACGCTTTGGACAATGGCAGGAGCCGAAGCACCACGGTTCATAGGCGGCCTATGGCCAGTTCACTATGTAACCGAGCGTGAGCAAACTCCACATTGTGTAAAACTTTTCTTCTAATAAATCAATGATGCGCAACTTTCCTACCTATTTAAAAAAAGAACCTAGCTAGGCACAGCCTATTTGGAATTGAACCGGCATTGTTGAGCGAGTCATGCCTATGCAAAATTATAAGTTGAGTTTCAAATTTATATAGCAATAAATAATTCATAAAAAATATATAATAATTTTAGAGTGAAATGCACTGTAGGTACACAAACTTGTCAAGCTGTGTTAAATAGTTACACAAACTCTCAAACTGGAGATTTAGGCCTTAAAACTTTTTATGTGGGGCACAGCAGGTCCAAAACCCACTTTGGGCCGTTTTGCCTGGCTCACGTGAAGATTAGGCGGGAATTTTGCCGCCATGGAGAGTCGTAACATTTTGCACTTGACCCCTTCAAATATGTGGTGCACTTCTCCTCTCCCTCTCTGTCTGAGTGAATACATACTGCCAGTTCCTGCAACAAATCTCAGTTTGACGCCCTGACATGAAAACTCCATACATATGACATTTTGTGATTAAAAAAAAAGCCATACATATGACATTTTGTGATTTCAAAAAAAAAAAAGCCAAACAGAGCAGAAGCTCATCCCCGATTTCAGTCACTACTTCAGTAGAAAACAAAGCATCATGCCGACATGCAGTTCAAGCATTACATAGAAATGGATTTTGTTCCAAAATACATGCAGTTCATCGTCAGACTGACATCTGAATTTTTAGACCAAAGTGGGTTTTGGACCTGCTGTGCACCACATAAAAAGTTTTGAGGCCTAAATCCCCAGTTTGAGAGTTTGTGTACCTATTTGACATAGCTTGACAAGTTTGTGTACCTCCAGTGCATTTCACTCATAATTTTAATTTTTTTAAATAAAACAAATAGTTAAATGTAATTTAAAAAGATCAACAGTGACAATTTCATAAGAGAGTGTCATATAAAGGCCCAATTCTTGGCATGCGTGTATCCCCTGCCAGCGCCACCACCATCCTTAGTTCCCGCCGCACGCCTCTGCGCACATTGTGATTAAGGACGGCGAATGAACTCAGTCATCAAGCGTCATCGAGGCAATCGAGTTCCACATTCCTGGTAATTCAGTTCACTAATATTGGTGTGGAACGTGCCTTCAGCCTCAGGCCAGAGATGATTTTGGATTTCGGAACTAAACAAATCACATAGTAAATTAAGCACGCAGTATATATATAGAATAAAACTGGTATACTAATGCATTAAAAAGATAACATCGCCACTACATATTGGACTGGCCCAAAGTTGAAACTATCCTGCCGTACAATAAATGGCATTTCTCCAAACAACACACCACTTGGAACTGAGTCGAACTTGCACTCTTGCCAACTGTTCATCATATATGCTGTTTTCACAAGTTCGGGAACTTTGTTTTGTACTCCTGCGCAGACTGTAAATAAAAAGAAAGAGGCAATGTATCAATCTCAAATTTTTTTTTAAAAATACAGTTAAGTACAATTCAAAACATGGTGTATAAAGAATTAAAGGTGATGCCGTTACCATAAAGGTCGCAGTAATCATCTTTCCGGCAAACCATCTTCCATGAAGTGCTTGTTGTGCCTTCGATGCTGCCACCAAACTATCAAATTGCAGATACACAAAACCAGCAGTATTTCTGCACAAAAAAAGGGTGAAGGGCAGGAAGTTGAAACAAAACTGCTAGTAAAATGGGCACAACTTGATTTATGCTATGGCAACATTTCAAATTAAGATGCAAAACACATTTAGTCTGATTTTATTGAGGGGAATCAGTTACAAACCTAAGCTATGATTGGTAATTCATTGGAAAGGGGTATGGTGACTAATATAAGCACAAAAATGGACATAAGTATCTTAAAGGAAGAAAGCAACTGTTTGAGGGAGCAACTAAGGCAGGTAAACTGTCAGAAGTATCTTGTCCGATCCTCATGTGATAGCTTTTCCTATTGCTAACTAGCACTCAGCATCTGTTTCAAAGATATGTGCTGCAGCTTGACTCAGCATGGTTTTCAAACTCTGGTAACTAATTTTTCCTTGCTATATGGTTCATAGCCTAATATGCGTTAGAGTATAATTTAGGCGCCATTGTAAGCAACTATGCTTCGGAGTTCTTTCTAAGCTGATAGAAATACTGTACAAACACAATACACTTTAGGATAACTTTATAAAACAATGAGAAAGCTGGCTTACTTGTCAACAAAAATGTGCTTCACTAAACCAAACTTAGAACATTCATCTTGGACATCATCTTTAATATCCAAGTCAAAATCAGGATCCGTCTGCAAAAAAGATAGAATTTCCCACCAGTAAGGTTGCAAAGATTTCAGGTCATGCCACATGGAGAACAATATATGAATATAAAAATAAAAAAGGTAATGATAGCAATTACAAACTAACAATGAATTTTGAATCAGCCGGAGAATTGTCATGCTCACAATACAATAACAGAACAAAAAGTCAAAGTTGCAAGTGAGGAATACCTCCACTGTTGGGTCGAACATGTTCTTAAGCAAAAGGAATTCAGTAGGTGTAGACATGCCGGAAGATTGTGTGATAACAGGAAGCAGAGGTGCACCAGCAACTGATCCAACAGCAGGAATTGTTGGTTGTGGAAAAGGGGAAGCTGCAGGAGCAGCCCCAATAACTGATGCAGCTGGTAGAGCCATGGAGGTGTTCAGACCAGTGGCACCAATACCACAAGTTAAGCTGCAGATAACCACAAAATAGGATGGTGAAGGGAACAAAAGGAAGAATCTGTTGATTACCACAAAACTACAGCAAAAGTATGTAAAAATTATCTGACTCCATGCACGACATTAACTTTAACAAGCCGAAAAAATATATCCTAGTTCCCAGAACAATATGATCTGACTTCATACCAAACTGATACTCTAATTTGCCTGTACTTATAGTTGTAGACAGCAGAAGGTACACCACCATGGGACATATACCCACCTCGAGGGATGAGTCTATTTCCAATTTAATAGTGAACTAATAAAATTTGAGATTAAAAACACGAATGAATAAAGACAAAATGATCATTGGATGCAAATATCCTTCTGCAAGGGATGCCTTGAATACCTGGTTGCAGTGCCACTTCGGTCCAATTTCATCATCAGAGCAGCTCTGGAGCTAGCATTTAAAGCCTGCACAGATTCAGTACACATTTAAATACGTGGGTAAAATAATGATACATATACACCCATTGGATTCACTAAAGCGTAATGCTATGCTAACTTGCACAAATCACGGTGTGGGTGCAGAAAAGTTCAGGAAAACAAAACTAAACAGGAGAAGTATTCCCATTTTCAGCCCATAAATTTGATACGTCTGTAGACTCGAGTGGTTCACATGACACTGGTTCTCTTTTCCAGTATTACAGGTTTACAAAATCTCCAGGACAACTACTCACATTAACTCAGTACAGCTTTCATGAATAAGTGAAAATTTCAGTACAAACTATCATAAACCATTGATATTTCCGTAACAACTTTCACACACTTATGCATAAGGCCAATTAGCCAAGAGCACTGGCTCTCAAATCTTGTTAATAAAATAATATGTATTGCCCAGGTTGCGGAGCGTGCTCAGTTTTGAGTTGGAGCAGGGACCCAAATATGTAGACTCAACAAGGGAGAAAAAGATTTGTGACCGGCCCCTATCTAGAACTAAGTGTGGTAGCTTTCCTGTCGAACAGAACTTAAATAGAAAGGATTTCAAAGTCAAATCCTTTGCACCAGATTTGACAATTCAAAATGTAGCAAGAGACATCTTGCTAACTTGCAAGGACACCAGTCTCACTAATAGAAACGATCCTAATACTAGACCTAATGGTCACTGCTTAACCAATGTGTTGGTAGTTGCATAATACCCCAAAAAGAAAAACTTCAATACATCAATATAATTTATAAATTGTATTGTATTGCATGTATCAGAATAACACCCAAAAAACACAGGTGCATTCTGTTTTTAATATACTAGAGAAGTTGAATTCTACACATTATTCAAAAACAAAGCATACGAAAATCCTAGTTACAGAAGGTATACGTCGAACCAATAGAATTTACTCACCAAGCCTCCACCTTCGTCGTCATCTAAATCTCCAGCAGTTGCTCCATTAACTTGGGCACCCACATGATCAGTAACAGCCGAGACCTGGTTCAAAAAATATTAAAGATGCTTGAAGGACAACCAGTTGACTACCATCTCTTAATCAGTTAAGTAAGACAATAACTGCTAAGACATCCTACCTTGATAACCCTGCCAGCAATATCAAGTTGGCCATTCAAGCTCTGTGCAGCTTTTGCATCTTCAAGCCGGGCAAACTGGCAAGGTGCAACAATAATAATGAGCCATTGAGCAGTGAAATTGCCAGTGGCTGCATTTCATGGGAATAGCTTTTCTTTTTTAGGAGAATTTCATGGGAATAGCTTACCTGAATGAAACCATAACCTTTGCACAGCCCAGTCAGTGGATCCGTAGGCAGCTGTACAAGTTCTACTTGGCCAAATGGTTCAAAAACCTGCAAAGCAGGTTCATCATTAGACATAACAGGTACAAGGAATTCATAATACAGGAACCTATTATTCCTCTTAGACAATTAACAGGCAGCATCCTAAATAAAATCACCATTTTGAATTATGGAACTGGAGTCAAGAAAGGAACCCTACACCCTAGGAACCAACTACAGACCCTTTACTTATTTATACTATTTAAATGAAGCACCACACAAATAAATAAAAAAAATGCAACAGTTGCTACATGTTGCTCGTATTTTCATCTACCAAGAGAAATATTAGGAAGTGATGTTATTGTATAACTGAAAATAAAAGCAGCTCGTATATTAACCTGTCTCAATTGGTCCTCAGTGATATTGGAGTGAAGATTGCCAACATATAACTTTCTTGCTCCACCTGAAGCTGCACCAGATGTTGCAGTTGACTGAACCAAGTTCTTTTCAGCCTCGGATGGCTTTACCATCACTGGTTGCCCAAGAAGCGGTTGGCCAGACAGAGCAATCGCCATTGGGACAGACATAACGTCATAAAACTCGATGTACCTGCCAATTTAGATACATCTTAGTACAAAAATAAAAGCATCCACGAAAAGGGAGACCAAACAAGTGGGGCTACATATGTCAAGATATTTCAAATTTTCACAGAAAAACTTCAACAATTTTGATCAAATTTGTGGAGGTTATCGAACTTGGTTCTTGGTTGCCCCCTTTATTGCCTAGAAACCTGCACCAAGTTTTCATTAATATACAGTGGAATCAAACCGTCTTCGATTGTTGAGAGCATCATAATGATCTAATACTCCATCTTACTTGTACATTGCCGATATTCCCAGCATGTAGACCAAATTATAAATTTTCAGTGTGCAATCCTGTTGAGTACGGCAAATTAATGAAGAATGATCCCCAGAAAAAAAAATGCCAAATATGATATTTAGAAGAGCCTCAAATAATCACACGACTGTAAAAAGATACAAGACTTAAACCTAACAGATTTATTGCAAACTTTTAGAAACCAGAAATCTATTAGGTACCTATCTATGAAACATTTTTTATCAATGTCAATCCACAAGCAAAAAAAAATATTCTACAGAGAGAAAATCAGATCCATAACGAAGGACTGATAAATTAAAAAAATGTTCTACTTTAAAATCACAAAGCTGCGGAAGAGGTCGTTGTTGTATCTTAATCACCGACAACAAACGAGGTACCATGTGAAACAATCGTTCATCCTTTACTTACAATTTCTTGCATATACATTTTTGCACCATTTCTGTTAACAAGTGTGGGTGGGTGGAGGGGGGCGGTGCAAAATAATAGGCCGTCCATTTTTAATGGCCCAAATTTCTAGAGACAACAAAAGGGAAGCAAAAGTCCAATCTTGATCCCTCATTTAATTCGCTCAACTTTGAAAACAACTACAAGTACTGGCATCTCATCTTTCAAATCCTGACTTGCATGAGTTCAGCGAGCAAGCGAGCAGACATTTTAAATCCTGACTTAACGCAGAGAGCAAGCATACACAAAAAAACTTATCTCATGCCTCAACAATCCAGCTCAAGCTAATAGCACTAAGCTTCTTGAACAACAGAAAGTTGTCTGTCGTGTCGTGTCCGGTGATGGCGGGACTATATAGTAGAAATGTGAAGGACCTGGTGATTTGAGTAGCTGCTGCCAGCTATTAGGGTGCGAGCGGTGATTGCGATGTGGGCAAGTGGACTGAGCGTGCCGGAGATTGAATTGCAGTGCAGGCGGTGTGAAATGAGGGGCAGTAGGCTCATATGAGGATGGGACAACTGTAGAGAGGGTTTAGAGATAAGGGACCAAAGATCATAGATGTGGGACTACTTTGAAACTACCACAAGAGTTCCGGGACTAAATTTGGGACTTTTTCCAAAAAGAACCAACATGATTGGATGTACAAATCATGGCAAATAAAGGATAATCAGGAATAAAACCAGCACGCAAGACTCACCCAACTCCTTTTGAACGACGTGAGTTTCTGTCCATAATGAGGCGCACATCACGGACCTGCACAAAAAATTGAACATTACTAACATGAGTATCTATATCTAGTTATTAATCAGATAAGCAGTTTAAAAACTTTACCTTCCTGTTTAGGCTGTTAAAGATATGAAAGATTGTAGGGGTGTGACATTTTTAAATAAATAGACCACTCCAATTGATATCACATAAATTAATGTCCAGTTGCAAGCTTCTAATAATAAAGTTCATTTTGCTAACTCAAAGAAATCGGTGTCACATGATCTGTTTAATTTCATACAGAAAATATGCGAGACTAAGAAAAACATAATCATACCAACAAATTTGCCTAAGTAGCCATCAACAAATGATCTAACTAAACTGTAAAGCAGTGTGCAGTAAGTCTGGTCTCACCTTCCCAGCCCTTGAGAAGAATTCATAAACATCTCTTTCATCCGCCTTCAAGGATAGCTGCGGTAATGTCTAGAAACATTAGGTTACTGTACACAATATTAAAGTGAAACATATTTATCAAATCAACCTGGAAGGCAAATACAGTCCTCTGGTCCCTTTCCGGATCAACTTCTAGTTCTGTACCATCATCTTTCTTACGTCTGTAGACGAGAAAAGGGGAAGAAGAATTTAGCTAAGACAAAATGCAAAATATGCTATCCCTAATAACAAACAGCAATATGAACACGTGTAGTATCATCACTTATTCATTTGTCAATCAAGCAACCCTGAAAACCACAAATCATCAATTGCCTTCAAGACCTAACTGTGTCAGCCCAACTCTGTTGCTAAATTGCAGGTACTTCAAAAGAAAATAAAAATAGAATGGTGACCTGATATCTTGAGTCAAGCCCAAGTGCAAATACCATCTGAAGATATCTCTAGCATATCAATCTGCGAGTTCCCAAATTAAAGTTCAATATTCAAACGTAACAATCCTACATGATAATAACACTGAAGTAGAATGATCTTTACACAGTTTTATAAAAGCTAAAGATTCATACTACCACGAACTCACTATGCATTTGCATGCCAAAATAAAAACTTATAAATCGATACAGCAGATAAATGTGTTACACAGTGCTGCAAGGTCTACAGGAATAGATGAATTACACATCAAATCAAATTAACTCATTCCCAAGCTTTTTTAGTGACTCTCAAATTATGTCCAAGGACCTATGAGGAGCCCGAAGGTTAAGAAATATAGATTTCGTAACTGACAATCCAAAGGGCAGAAACAGGCAATCGATGTGAATCCCATAATACTTTTCCTAACTAGGAGAGTCCACGAATTCATACCTGACATCACGGTCACGGTAGTGGTGACGCTCGCTGCGCTCGCGCTCCCGCTGCAGCTCCCTCACCATCTCCTCTTCCTCGGCACGGCGACGCTCAGACCGGCTACGGCTCCTCCGCTCACGCTCCCTCTCCGCGTCCCTCTCCCGGGGCCTGTCCTTCTCGCTCCTCCTCTCCTTGTCCCGGTCCCTTCCCTCCCTATCCCTGTCCCTATCCTTCCCGCGGTCGCGGCTCTTCTCCTTCTCCTTCTCCTTCTCCCTCTCCTTCTCCTTCACCTTCACCTCATCCCGGTCCTTCGCGTCGCCCCGGTCCCGGTGCTCGCGGCTGCTGCGGTGCCGGTCCCGGTCACGGTCGCGGTCCTCCCCCGAGCGGGAACGCTTCGACACGCGCTCCTCGTCGCCCTCGCGACGGCGGGAGGCACGGTCCTTCTCGCCGGAGCCGTTGGCCGGCGCGGCGGAGGGCTCCACCGCCTTCTCCAGGTACTCGTACTCGTCGAACTCCATGGCGGCCGCCGCGTGGATCGGGGGAGCGGCGCTGAAACCCTAGATGGCGAGGTAAACTAAACCCTAGGCTCGAAATCGGCGGCCCTTTGGATTGAAGGAGAATCGGGACGTTCCGTTTTTATTTTACTGTAGCTGGGTCAGAAATCGCAAATCGTATAGGCGGTGCTGGCCTGCTGGGCGAGAACATTCGCCATTGAAAAAAAAAAGAAAAAAAAACTAGCCGTTTGGCAGTCTAGAATTTTTTTGCCAAATTTTGCATGTACAGTACTCCCTCTGTTTTTTAATATATGACGTCGTTGACTTTTTTTTGTTACGTTTGACCGCTCGTCTTATTCAAAATATTTATGTAAATAGCTAAGTGCATAAGTTAATCTTAAAATGCTTTTGATGATGAATCCAATGAGGTTCATTTCACATTCGAAAAGTATTTATTTAAATCTATATTATTGATCAAAGTTCAACGAAAAATTCAAAAGCGTCATATAATAAAAAACGAAGGGAGTATTATAACGAGATGATGAGTAGGAACATAGTTTAAAATTATACACATTTTAAAAAATACGTATAAGTAAAACTACAGACTTAATATCACAAAACTTTAGATTTTGTATCATTTTATCACAAAACTACATATTTTAAACCAAACCCAAACTCCCCTATATCTAAATTTTTTAGTGTCCACATGATATCTCCCTCTCCACCTCAAGAAAAAGTGCCGCACTTGACCCTCCACCTCCTCCGCCAACCTTAATTATTTCAACTCCCCTTAAGTCGCATGTTGGCATACCACGCTCCTCTCCTCAGAGTCTTTGCCCAATCATCTAAAGTTGTATTCCGACTGCCACCGCCTTTATCTCTTACATCCGACCACATCCACCTCGTTTACTCATCCTCCCGAACACGTTTTTTTAGGGGAAACCGAAAGAGAATTCCCCTGCTGTACTTTTATTAATAATTAGAGGGTAGTGTTATGTACAAAGAGAAAATAAAATAAAGCTACAAAGAAGCCTGCCAAAGCTCCATGTCGTGCTTAAGACTTGGTTTCGCTCTATGCATTGGTAGCAAGAAAACCGATCTAAACACTGTCTTTCATCTAGGGAAGCTAAGTACTCCTCCATCAAAGATAATATTGTCCTGATGCGTCCAAATGGTCCAAGCTGCAACTGTGATGACTTCCATATAACACTCACCCATAAACTGACTTTTGTATTCCTGAATCATTTCAATCACCAGCAGGGAAAGGTCCCAAATAATATACAATGCGATCCAGCACATTTGTGCAAACTCACATTCAAAGAAAAGGTGAGTCATTGTTTCCTCCGTATTATTCAGGCAAAGCACACAATTCATAGATGGAATATGAAATCTTTTCCTTCTGGGCGGGTTTCGTGTGCTAAGCCGGTCTTGCAACAACAACCTCAGTGAGATTTTGTGCTTCTTCTGACAACAGGATTTTCGTAGCCACCAAAAAACTGGCGGTGCCACTGTCTGTCCAATTAGCAAACATCCTTTTATACTAGAGTAATGTGCAGTCTTCAGATATAAACCACCGACCATTTTGATTTTCTTCCCTATGCCTTATGCTTGTCGTGTCTCACCCTGGCTTGTCATATATTTTAGAGAAAATTTCTTATTACCATGAGAAATTATACTTTCCCTTATTTGCCATCGAAAATTTGCAATTTCTTTATCGGCCATCGGATTAAAATTCACATTTCTATTTTCCACTCGAATCACTTTGAGTAACAGAAAATTTTGCTCCCGCCGCAACATTGTTCATGCTACAGTACCAGAATAGGTTTGTCCCAATACTTGCGTACTTTATGCAAAAAAAAAATGTTTCACATGAAAAATTTAGGTGATTTTGCGTAAAAATAAAATATTGCCTCTAATTTTTACTCAAAATTTTTAATTTTTCTTTACACATAGTATACTCTGAGACGAATTGTTTTATTACTACATCACAAATAACGCAGTGACAAATAAGGGAAGTGATCCGATAGCAAATATAGAAAGTGCACAATTTCGATGACAAACAAGGAAATAGTTAAAGTTTTAATGGCAAATAAGGAATTTGATTTATATCTTGTTGTTCTGCGAATCCGCACATCGAGCCTAAAGATGTTGCCCTTGCACATGCAAGCCCATCGTATTAACGTGTGGAAAGTTAGCAGTTTACTTTTTTCTTTTGCGGAAGAGTTGGGTTTTAGTTTTCTCCCATCGGAGATGAAGATGGCGGAGATAGATGGTGAGATAGCTATTTGTGGAGATTTGAGTTATCGTTGTCTATAATGGTGATCTTGGATGGTGAAATTTGCAACTCTTTCAATGTTTCGTGTATCTCATCGATGTAGTTGGCATTGTTTGGGTTGTTTATATAACCAGGATCAATATAATGAAATTATTTTTTCTTAAAAAAAGAATGATAAATGAACAAAATCATAAACAGAACAATTAATAAAAAAGATTAAGAAAATAAATGAGCAAGAAACATGAAAAGAAAAAAACGTGCTGCTTCATTTTTTTCTTTTTTCTTTTTAGAAATCGAAAGTGCTACTTCATGACATTGGGCTTTTGAAGGTTATGTGGCCCATCTGGTAGAATAGAATAAAAAAATTGCAGATTAGCTGGGCTACTGGGCCTGTCCGATGATGAGGCCACTGGTAATAACAAAGTAGGCCTTGGCCCTCTAACTATTTAGCTTAGCTTAAAACTTCATTCATGAACACTAGTAAAAACTAACTAATAAAAACACTAATTATTTGATCATTTACACTGATAAAGCATTTAAAAAGCAATAATCTTTTATTAGCCCCTCCTATATCGATGCTCCAGCTCACATACCCCTTGCACCAATGGATCCATATAAACTCACAGTGAAGTGAAGTGGCTTTGGTTCCATGAGAGAATTAATGCAAAAAATACACCCTCATTCTGGCTAGATGGATAAGACTAAATTGGTCGCATCCACTCACGCAAGCTGCATTGATGCATTGCATCTTCTTCGTGTCCACTCGTTAGTCTCACGTGCAGAGTCACTTGCATCCGCCAATGTAATCAACCAAACATCTTCATAAGGTTAACCGTACATGCTAATGGTACCAAATTACACATTTATTTTTACAATCACTGCATCCACTCGGTCTTCACCGCAGCTCTATACAGAACCTCATGCAGGTGTAGGACAGTAGGAGTATCACGTACTTGTATCTCCTCCACAAATGGTCATCGCGGAAAACACTCGGCAGCAGAACACATCTGCCGACACACTCGCGTCTTTTTTCACGCCACGGGCAGCCTGCCGTCCCTTGCGCCTGAGTCCTGACCACTATCGCAACCAGGTGGCCTCATCCCTGACGCACAGGGCGAAGCCAGCGTCAAGCTTCACCGGTGTCAGCTTTGTTTTTCACCGGTGTCACACACATTGTAAATAGTACTTGAGGAGGGATTTACACTAGATTTTCAGAAATCCGTCGGTGTCAGCTGACACCGATGACAGCCTATAGCTTCGCCCCTGTGACGCATGTGCGTCTGGTTCTCCTACGCCACGCTCGATCGACCGGGCCAAATCCAAGGTGACTGCGCGGCATAGCAGAGCCTGTGGTAGTGGTACAGTGGCTGCTGACTTAAGGCTTCAAATTAACCACAGGATGTGCGAACCTCCGGCCGCCATCTCCGCCCCCGCCGACATCGACTTGTTAATCACCCACCATCTCGGCATCAACCCTCGCCTGGCCGCCCCCTTCCAAGAAAGACGTCGTGGGATGTAAAGACGGATCCACTGCCGCCGCCGGCCTCACGTGAGCCGCACGTGCTCGTCCAAGTAAGGCCTTGTTCGGTTGGCATTGAATGAAACCACATGTGTCACTCAAACCAAGTGAAGAATGAATCCATCGATTGGTTTCGTTCCATGAGGTCTAAGTCATGGTTTTATGCTAGCTCTTTGAGTCATGGAATGGACCAATCCATGTTGGGTTTCAAACCAATCCATGCCTAACCGAACGACCATTCCCAGTTGAATTGGGAGTAGTTCCATATCCAATCATTCCATGTGGAATATGTCCCGTTCCATGCCAAACGAACGAGGCCTACGAAGAGCCTCACCTCACGATCACCGTCGTCAGAGATGCTGTGTGCCCCCCTCTCAGCTCCTTGTCACCTGATGCAATCTGTCGCGCCCTTACTTATCAGCACAATCTTATTATTACTTATCAGCCCGAACAGTTAACCATCGCCACTAATCATTCCCCCGTGCAATTCAACCCGTTTATATATACTGGTTCGCCAGGGGTTGACCGTGCTCGACGAGGGCGGGCGTAAATGCAGATCAGAATCTTCCATGGCTTCACCATGTTACCTGAGAGCGGTGCGCGACTGTAGCTGCGCGCGCTCACGTGCCCCGCATGCCGGGCCTGCATGCATGCATACATGGTGGTCTCGATCCACTGGCGTCCGACGGTCAGCACGAGCTAGGCCTTCCTATTTAAGAAGCGGCAATGGTACAGTGACCAGTAGCAAGCTCACATACCAGTTGTGATCAGTGTACATTGTCCCTCGATCCATCGTTCTTAGCTGCGTGATCTTTACTTGGTCTTCCAGTTGTCTGAGACACACGTACGGTGCCAATGGAGTCGCCCAAATCGCTGGCCGTTTGGCTTGCCGTCATCGCGCTGCTCACGGCGGCGCCGGCGGTCGTCATCGCCGACAGGTGCACGGCCACGTTCTACGGCGGCGGCGACGCTGCCGGCACAATGGGTACGTTTTTTTTTTTTTTGAAAGTCGACGGGGGGAGAACTCCCCACCTGAATTTCATTTGCATGAATAATATGGCCCCTGACGGCCCGGTTTACAATGGGTACGTACGTATATGCATGCGCTGAATGTGCGTGCGGCCATGTCCTCATCTCAATCGAGTTCGCGTCGAGCTGCATCTGACGATTACGACTTTACCAGGTGGGTCGTGCGGGTACGGGAACCTGTACTCGATGGGGTACGGCCGGTACACGGCGGCGCTGAGCTCGGCGCTGTACAACAGCGGGTGGTCGTGCGGGCAGTGCTACCAGATCACGTGCGACTACCAGTCGTCGCCGCGGTGGTGCCGGCCGGGCGCGTCGGTGACGGTCACGGCCACCAACTTCTGCCCGCCCAACTACGCGCTGCCCGCCGATCGCGGCGGCTGGTGCAACCCGCCGCGGGCCCACTTCGACATGTCGCAGCCGGCGTGGGAGACGATCGGCGTCTACCAGGGCGGCATCATCCCGGTGGTGTACCAGCGCGTGCCCTGCGTCAGGCAGGGCGGCGTGCGCTTCACCATCAAGGGCTTCAACTACTACGAGCTGGTGCTCATCACCAACGTCGCCGGCGCCGGCTCCGTGGCCAGCGCCTGGATTCAGGGGTCCAACACCAACCGGGTGCCCATGTCCAGGAACTGGGGCGCCAACTGGCAGTCGCTCGCCGGGATCGCCGGACAGGCGCTCACCTTCGGCGTCACGTCCACCGGCGGCCAGACCATTATCTTCCAGAACGTCGTGCCGCCCAACTGGCGGTTCGGCACATCATTCATCAGCAACCGGCAGTTTTCCTACTAATCGATCAGCTACTGTAGGAAGGAGGTCGAGCCATAACATTAGTAGGAGTTCGGCACCTCTAGCATGTCTGGGAGCATGTGCTCCAGGGAGCAAGGTTTCCTTTCCCTCCCTGGAGCAGCTGGAGATAGACCTCTCGCCTCTCGATCTGGCTACAACATTGCGTGCGTGCTGTGCAGACTTTTTTTTTTGTTCAGTTTGTGTGTGTAACACAAACTCGACTGGCGCTAATTTATCAGTCGCCATGTCAGGCTAGCGCCTTGCTAGTCATATATGGTCATCTGTTTCAGGCTCATCGACATGAGGCACGTATGCAATCGTGGTGCTTACAATAGAAACTGGTTCTTTATGCCCTGTCCTTATGTGTACTAAAGGCCCAACTTGGTCACATTGGCCATTTTCCTCTTAAAAAACCCTGGGTTCTGTCTCTGCTAGTACCCTAGCCTTCCAGTTATAGATTGGGCAAACATGGAAGAAAAGTCGGCTAATAATGAAGGAAATTGATGTCAGGCGGGGAAGATCCCTTGCTATTGGTGAAAGAACAGTCCAGACTCCAGACCAATTCCATCCTGACTAGTTCTCCTCATATAGTCATGTTTCCATGCAGACCATGCTCCTGCATCCTACATTGTGATCTGTAGTAGAATGAGCAAGGCTCACATGCAAGATTTGTTTTACTATATATCTGGGTGCAGGTAGTATAAAGGGGAAGAATCGCCAAGTAAAACGGGAAAAGATTTGTAAATTAGTAATAAAGAAGCTATGGGAGGGGGAACGATTCTCTGTTCTCTGTTCTTTAGTTGTAGGAGCAGGCACGCCGTCCAGGTTCCCGTAATCTTGTGTGAGAGGTCGGCCCCCCATTTTCCACCATGTTGTCTTCCGTGGCTTCAGACTTGGCCCAAGGAAACATGTTCGTAGGCCACGCCAGCTGCTCCTGGGCCTTTTGCTGTCTGATCCCTGTACGAGAGCCCAGGCCATGAAGCCATCAAACAGCCATGGCTGGCACTCGGAGCGCGCACGGCGCTCCTCCCAGTGCAGCGTGGCTCGTCGCCGAGGGATCAGCCGCACCACGTATCGTGCACACAGTTAAGTACGGTCGCCGCCTGGGCTACCTAACTATCCGGCCTCTGACTCTCGTACGTACGTCGCCCGTCCTTCCCGCTGCAATCCATGTGCCCACATCGCTGCCCTCTCGTGGCCGCATGTGGCGCCGGCCGTGTCCTCCGCTTCCTCTTCCCCTCGCTGCACTGCGCCACTCACATTTCTTAATTCTCCGTCATTCTCCTGAACAGTTTGTTAACCCTGCATGCCATTCTTCCAGCATCACAGCACGGCGTCGGAGGCGCTTATATCACTTAATTAGCCCTGTTCGCTACAAGTCGTGGGATTAAGAAGGCATGCGTCGTATCTGGCGTAGCTCCGATCCTATCTGTCGCTGCATGGGCATGCATGTCGCTGCCCGATTGTCAAAGGCTCAAGGCATTGACATGGCGCGTTTGCACGCATGTGATCTTACCTAGCAACCTACCACCAGGAGATAGAGCGATCGAGAGGGCCACCGCGCCGTGCAATCATCCCCCCATATTCCCTGCCAACGACCGTCATTCCGATCATGTCATCCCCCTGCAACTGTCTGCTCTGCTCATGTTATTTAAGCCGTACCGCGTGCCACGGCCAGGAGTACTTCCATTGATCAACCCATCGCCATTACCGATCGGCTAATTAAGCATCTTCCTCTGCATCCTGTGCACTACCGTTATTGCTATCAGCTACATCCGTTCGCGATGGGCGCCGCGACCGTGGTGCTGCTCAGGGCGTCTTGCTTGGCCGTTCTGGTGCTTCTCATCAGGCCGGCGATGGCGCAGTGGAGAAACGGGACGGCGACGTTCTACGGCGGCAGAGACGGCTCCGGGACGATGGGTACGTATACTTCAATTTCTACGCGCGCGGGGCAGGCGCGCGCGTCTCGTCAACCTCCACCAACCAAGTGAGCTACCTCATGTTGTCAGCTGTTTGATCGTACTAACAGCAGCATGCAACCTCGCAAACTCTCTCTCCTGACGGAGCTCTCGCGAAGCTGCTGGCCTTGACCACTTCTTCCCAGATCTAGCGCTTGGCCCCTCTCCCTCTTCCTCTCCGGTCTTCACCGGCGACGGTAGGGAGGGGGTCCCACCCCTGTGCAGTAGTAGTTTAGTAGCAGTAGTTGTTTGCTGTTCTTCTTTGTTTTCTTTGTTTTGCTTGCATCCTCCCGACCATGCTGGCTTGTTTCTTCTGAGCACCAGCTTTGGTTTTGAGGAATAATCTTTGTATAAAGTTTCCCTTGTGGTCGTTGCCGTGATGGCCGTAGTCCCCGTCGGCTTCCTCCCCGATGGGTGTTCCCTCCCTCTGTTCATTGTTGCTCTGATTCAGGTACAGTGCTGTCAAGGTGTTCGCTCCTGGGAAGCCAAAGCTGATCTTTTGGTTGGATGCTTTGATTCCTTTCCTTGGGTTGATCGCCGTTTGTTGCTGATCCCCGAATTTGGCGGTGGAATCAATCTTTGGTCATGCCCGGTGTTGCTCATCCTAGATCTACGGCTTGGACCTCCATTACTTCAAGCGCTTTGCCTGAGGCGGCCGCCGGGAGGACCGCCGGCGTGCCAATCAGTCGGCACAGTGAAGCTTTCTTCCCAACAGCATCATGGTGATTTGGAGGTAGCCAATCTTCCTCACCGTCTGGTCCTGATGTTGTTGGAGGCATCTAATCAAGAGGTTTTGGCTATGAAGCCTGCGGAGTTTCCCTTGGCTTGCTGTATGGAGCCCTTCGTCGGCGCAGGCGAGAGACTCGTCTTCTCCGACGCATTGCTCCTCAAAGACTTGGATGTAATTTCTGTTTCTTCTTATGTCCTTTGTGTCATGCTCAAGGGTCCATGTGTTAGTCAAAACTTTTGTAAGGACCTTTGTGCGAATTTTGTACTGATTGCAGAGCAGTAATGAATCTTCTAGCCCTGTGTGGGCGTGTTCCCTTCAAAAAAAAAAAAACAGCAGCATGCATGTATACATATGTGCAGGCGGCGCGTGCGGGTACGGCAACCTGTACAACAACGGGTACGGCGTGCTGAACGCGGCGCTGAGCTCGGCGCTGTTCAACGACGGCGCGTCGTGCGGGCAGTGCTACACCATCAAGTGCGACACCAGCAAGTCCGACTGGTGCAAGCCCGGCAACACGGTCACCGTCACCGCCACCAACCTGTGCCCGCCCAACTGGGCGCTCCCCAGCGACAACGGCGGCTGGTGCAACCCGCCGCGGCCGCACTTCGACATGTCCCAGCCCGCATGGGAGAACATCGGCATCTACCGCGCCGGCATCATCCCGGTCCTCTTCCAGCAGTAAGATCCATGCATGGATCACCGCAGTCAGTAATAATTGATACTAGAAAGTATTTTAACGTGGTTATCTATATATATTGATCGTCATGCGTGTGCTCCGCATGCAGGGTGAAGTGCTCAAGGCAGGGAGGGCTGAGGTTCGCCATCTCCGGGTTCAACTACTTCCAGCTGGTGCTCGTCACCAACGTCGCCGGCAGCGGCTCCATCCGGTCCATGTCGGTGAAGGGGAGCAACACCGGGTGGATCCCCATGTCCAGGAACTGGGGCGCCCACTGGCAGTGCCTCTCGCCGCTCCTCGGCAACGCGCTCTCCTTCACGGTCACCTCCACCGGCGGTCAGACGCTGTACATCAACAACGTCGTGCCGTCGTGGTGGGGGTTCGGCCAGAACTTCATCAGCAACCAGCAATTCGCGTATTAATTACTAATTAGCACCGGCGCATATATGCATATGCGTGTGCGGCTCTGATAGTTAAGGGTTGACTTGATGTCACGTGCAATGTGGGCTGATCTGGATTTTGATCTGTTGTGATTGGAAAATTTTGTGCTGTGTGTACATGTACATCGACCTTTTTGCCGGTCGAGTTATTTTGATTCGTAAATATATTCCCATTTTTGTCTTTGAATGGGAGCTGGGAACGTTCCTTTGTTTTTACAGCAGTCATTTTGCATGGCATACCTACTTCGATTACATAATCCATTCTAGGATACTCTATCAGCATTTTTCAGCGGATGCTGATTATTAGTCTGTGTCATGTAACACTACAAGTTATAATGGATCAAGTGTTTAGTATCTAAAGAAATATATATGGGTCTGGAGGAGGCAGCATCAAACATGGATGGCGATCAACAACGCGCAGAGGCAGGTCATAACAGTGGCAACAAATTCAACTCAGAATTTGTAAGAGATTTTATACATTGTATTTTGTTTTGCAAAACAATGCAAAAGTTTATTGTAACTATTTGTAACACATCAAACTAAGGTGGAACTATCATTCAAAAAAATTGAATATGAACAGATTATTGAAAGAAGTAGCAGAGCGTAGAATAGTGTTGGTCGTGTGAATGCACCGGTTGACATCTAGTTTTGCTCTGAATCTTCAGCGTGCCCTTGGATCGCTCCAGGAGTGGAAGCAGGGCGAGGAGAAAATACGTTGTCGGCGATGCAAAGATACTTGGGAGCTTCCTGTAGATTGTTGTTGTTAGTTTGAATGATACTCCTGGTCAGGCGGGAATCCAAAGACAGAGGAATGGCGTACGGAAGAGCCAGCTCGTTTGCTGCTTGCTTACCTCGCGGCAGATGCAGAGCTTTTCATTCCCCATGATATCGTGGAGAAGAACCACTGCATGCAGAACATAGATGGCAGTGTGTGACATCACGATGGCGAATGACGAAATTACTTGTACCAATTGAAGAAGCCGATAAAAACCGTACAGTACCTTGAAGATGCCGAGCACCGGGAAGCGCTGCTGCTGCTGTTTCTCTGCCGCGTCATCCCCGGACGTCCGCCGCGCCAGAACAACCTGAGCGCGCCCCGCCCGCAGCGCCTCCACCTCCCTTCGCACCGCCGCGCTGTCCGCCTCCAGCGCCTCCACCCTCGCGCACAGATCCTCCTCCGGCA
Organism: Eragrostis nindensis; assembly: GCA_012490785.1. Classification (NCBI taxonomy): domain Eukaryota; kingdom Viridiplantae; phylum Streptophyta; class Magnoliopsida; order Poales; family Poaceae; genus Eragrostis; species Eragrostis nindensis. The sequence goes on from JAAXCT010000694.1 coordinate 199,484, forward strand.
CGGCGGCGGCGGCGCACCTCACCTCCTCCACCGCGTACTTGTCCTCGAACAACTCTTCCTCCTCCGAGGCCGGCGGAGGCGGCTCTTTGTTCACCGCCACCACGACGGTCCCCTCCTCCTTGCCGTCTTGGTCGTCGGGGTCGTCGATGCCGTGGGCGCGGAGGAGCGCCTGGTACGACGCGGCGAGAGCGCAGACGGCCGCGAACCGGTCCTGGAGCTCGCAGACGCCCTCGGCGATCCGCCGGAACTCGCGCGCCTCGATCATCGCCGCGGCCTTCTCGCGCTGGAGCCGCCCGATCATCAGCATCACCTCGCTCGTCGCGGTCTCCGAGGCGAGCCGCTCGAACTCCAGCTCCGCGAGCAGCGCCGCCGCGCCGCGCGCCGCGGCCTCCTTCTCCACCTGCAACCGCGCCACCGCTGCCTCCAGCTCCTGCACCCTCCGGCGGCAGCCCATCTCGTCACGTTCCTCCCCCACGTCACGCGCTCCGTCGACCCCAGCGAACGAGCGACGCCGCGCCATGCGGAGGCACGCCGCGGAGGCCGACATGGGTCATGGATGGAGCATGCGCGCGGCCTGGACTGGACAGGCAGCTGGGCGGCAATGGAAGCCTGACCGTTAAAGCAGTTGGTGCGCGCGCGGTGTACGTACGCAGCGGGAAGGGGAGGGACGAACGGCGATTTGGCGTGGATAAACAAGCCTGCGCTTGCAGTGGTTGGATTAGAGGTGAAGTTGCAGGCGTGTAGCCATGAGCTTTCCACGTCGGCTCCGAGCAGCGTGTCCACAGCTGCAGCATTCGCAGATAGCCATGCATGTTTTTTTTTTTTTTTTTTGATTACACAGTACAACTCAGACACTCACAACGCACGCACACTCACCCCTATGAACACACGTACGCAAACTCTATCCCTATGAGCATCTTCGAAGACTGAGCCGGCAAATCCAGAGATACGAAGTCACCACTGGCGCTTCGCTGTCGACAGGAGCGTCGCCTACCACTGAAAGCACAAATGCCGTTAAATCCTTAGAAATTCGCTCCCACGTGGAGTCGAACCCAGGACCTGAGAGGTGTTACTCGGATGCCTTAACCACTAGGCCAAGACCCCTTTCACTAGCCATGCATGGTTTTGTGTCTCTTTTTTTTGTTGAAAGAGATGGCCAATGCTTTTGCATGTCCGATTCCCAGTAATTGGGCAGGCGACGGAAAGAAGTTGTGTGTGGGCGAGGGTGGTTCGGGCTCGCGCACGCGACGAGAATCGACCACCTGACAGTGGACGCCGACGGAGGACCGCCTTGCCGCACCACAGAGCGGTGGGGAACGATGTGACTGCGTGTAATGGTGGTGGTAGTCGGTTGTGCGACTGCGTGAGGATGATCTTAATTAAGCTGCATATCATCCTCAATCGATAATAAGAAATTTTGTTCTACTCGCCTACTTCAAAGCCAACACATCTTCCTCCCCGCCTGTCGTCACGCGCAAAAGACAAAATCAGATTTGTCTCGCCTGCCGCTGGAATCTTTGTTGACGCCTCACCCACCGCTGGAGTCACCGTTCGTCGTTACGGGGGCGAGCTTGGGCGTCTCGGAGCTCCGCGGCGAGAACATGGCTTAATCCAAGTTCTCGCACATGGTGGCCGCGTCCGGCGTCCGGGAGAAGCAGAGGGGTGCTAGCTGTGGCGCGCTCCTGTGCCAAGCCGCGGCGGGAAGCTGGTGGCCTACGCCCCGGCGCTCGTCACCGACTTGCTTTGGCGGTGCCATCTCCTCGGCGCCGCGCTCGCCATGCACTTCCTCAAACGGATTCTAGAGGTAAGGCATGTACAAATTGTTCAGGGCTGTACAGAGCAGAGCAGCTCTCCCGTATCAACGGGTGTAGTTGACCAATGTTACTCTGTCATCAAGTGCTTCTCGTTCACCGGTACAGCGGGAGGATGCCACTCGCCAGCGCTCTCATCGTCTCCATCGGCTACCTCCTCAACAGCGTCATGATGATCAACGCGCAGCACCTGAACTGCCGTCTCCCGGACCCCCAGGTCGATCGACCTGCTCTACAGTACCGGGCGCGCTCGTCTTCGCCATCGGCAACTTCTACCACCACCATAGGCGACGGCAAGGGTTACAAGGTCCCCAGGGGCGGCCTGTTAGAGCTCGTCGGGTTCGCCATGATCGCGCAGACGGTGTTCGTGCTCGCTGTAGCCTACAGCACGGTGGCCCACCTCGCCGGCCGGAGCTGCGCCACCAGGAGGTGGTACGCGTCCAAGTTCGAGGAGTGCCCGGCGAGGATCAAAGCTCTCGTTCCGTATGTCCTGCTGCGAGTTGGGAGAGCCGGCGCCTCAGTTAGTAGTTATGATTTGCGTAAGCTTTTTACGTAAGCGTGTAGCGACCCTCGAAATCACAACAGTCAATAGTGATTTGCGTAAGCCTGTTCTGATATGAATTTTCACCGAGACTGACTGAAACTACAGAATGATCAGCAAAACAGAAGTTGAGGAAACTTAAAATTACACACATAAGAATGTACATCTCTTGCAGTCGGAGCATCAACTATATAGGGGAGATGCCGTCCACTAAGGATGCAGTAGCTAGGTCGATCGAAATCACGAGCAAACAAATAAAGTCAGCACTGGACCGAAGTATTCTGCTCGCACGTTTCAGTAATTAGTACTGGAAATTCTGGTTGGTGTTGAATGTCTGGCCGAACAGCCACCAGTCGGGCGCGACGTTGAGGAACTGGATGTACTGCCCGCCGGTGCTGGTCACGGCGAAGCTGATGGCCTGGCCGGCGAGCGCCGCGTTGGACTGCCAGTTGGCGCCCCAGTTCCTGGACATCTGGATCCACCCGGTCTTGGCGCCCTTGATCCACGCGCTGGCCACGGAGCCGCTGCCGCCCAGGTTCTGGATGTTGACGAGCTCGAAGTAGTTGAAGCCGTTGACGACGAAGCGCACGCCGCCGCTGCGCGCGCACTTGACCCGCTGGTACAGCACTGGCACGATGCCGCCCCGGTAGACGCCGATGCGCTCCCACGCCGGCTGCGACATGTCGAAGTGCTGCCGCGGCGGGTTGCACCAGCCGCCGCTGTTGCTGGGCAGCGCATAGTTGGGCGGGCACAGGTTGGTGGCCGTCACGGTGATGGAGTTGCCGAGCTTGCACCACTGCCCGCCCGGCCGTGACGGGTCGCACTTGATGGTGTAGCACTGCCCGCACGACGCGCCGCCGTTGAACAGCGCCGAGCTCAGCGCCGCGTTGTTCACGCCGTACCCGGCGTTGTACAGGTTGCCGTACCCGCACGCGCCACCTGCGGATCGTATCGTACACATGCATTGCATGAGTTAACCATGTACTCCACTAGCACACATATAAATAATCGTAGTCTTTGAGAGCTCTGCCACCACAATGTATGCATGCTTAGTGCTTACCCATGGTGCCGGAGCCGTCGTTTCCACCATAGAACGTGGCGGTGGCCGGATACCAATATTGGGCCGCACCTAGAGCGAGGCACGCCGCAAGGCCCGTGAGGAAGACAAGAGACCTGGCCATTTCCATGGCCGTCGATCGAGGCAGAGGTACTATAGCAGCAGAGAACGAGATGGGCAGAGAAGGTTAGCCGGTTTAGCTAAGGTCTGTGGGATGAGATGCATGGCATTGAGCAAGTCGGTGCTTAAATAGAGGATTTTAGGGGTACATTGTTCTTGTCTTGTGTCAGAAGTCGATCGGAGCACGGTCAAATCCGTGTTCCAGCTCTGCACATGCAGGCTCATCATGCACACTGGCTACCGAAGCTCCAAGGCCTTCTGACTTTTGGCATCGCAATGGATCATGGATGCAGGCTTAATTAAAATCACATGTGATGATTACATTAGCCCCGGAGTTAGTTGCCACATTCGTCAACAAGATTCCCGCCGCAACTAACAACTATCAACTAAGGGCCTGGTTCCACATTACTTGAAACCTTGTTCTGCGCATGTTCTGTGATTTTGAAGATTGAGCAGCACTTTGATCAGAAACGTGGATCCGGCCGTAGTTCTTTCAGAATGACAATAAAAATGACATTAATCAAGGAGAGTTTGAATAGATGTTAAGATCCAATCGTATCTCTTCGATTCCCCCCTTTTTGAGAACGTTGCATGTGCTTGATTTGCCGGCCGTTTGGAACAATGCAGAAATTATAAGACGATAAAATTCAGTGCCGTTCAGGCATAACGTGCCTGCTGTGACTGTCATGAGAAATTTAAACATACCGTATTGTAGGAGTAGACTTCGTTGATTAGTCCAACTAATTTCTTGTTTCGAAACACTGCAAATTTGAAGGGACACATGAGGCTTTTTCTAAACCAATAAAGAACCAGTTGAGAGAAAAATGTTTTCCACCCTACCATCTGGTGTACCCTGCAATCTAAAGCAATCCTGCCGTCTGGTCCACCCTCTATCTAACCACACGTCCACAGAAGGCCCACCCTGTAAAACATTAAGTCTTACAATGTTTACACGATTTACATTACTTTCTCCGGCCAAATTTTATATTTTTTTCACCATGCATTGTCTACCCGTGTACCCAAGCCCTGAACCCCCGCATGGTGATTATGGTCTATTTTTCCTTTCCTTAGTTACTTGCGGAAACTTCTCCTGTGTTGCTTTCCATTGCCGTCCGTGGCGTTTCATTCCATTGCAGGCGAGGTCGATCCCTTCCTAAACGCTGGCATCCCTTCCTAAACGCTGGCCGTCGTTCTGCCTCTCCAAAACACGCCGCGTTGCCGCAGGGACAATCCTCGACCTGGCCGTCGTTCTCCTCGCCGCCCCCACTCGCTTGCTTGTGCCACTGACGCCACCTGCCAAGGGCCGGTCGAAGCTGTCCCTGGACATCCGCACGTGGTGCTTCATTTGTTTCTTGCCGCCTCTGCTGGTTCGATTTATATAGCCAACCAAGAGGTATGTCAATCAACAGGCTGCATGTGTTCTTATTCAAATTTAGCGCTTCAGTCTTGCGGCCAATCAGACTTCCCCATGCCCTGCTCGACCTGTCAAAGAAAAAGAACAAACTGAAGCAAGCTATAAGCCCTGTTGCTTATCAATGCAATTTGCTCTTACAAACCAAACTTTATTGATGCTGATTTCCAGTATCTTCTGCACCGCCATGTTTTTTTTTTTTCATATGAAAGAGTCCCCAGGTTATTGTGTGTCCATTATAGTGTAATAACTTTTGCCATATCAGTTTGCTCTTTGCCTTCAAGCATGAACTTGACAATTTTTTTAGCATACGCAGCAACAAAAAATTTCTTTCTTTGAGCATGCTTTCCTCCACGTTCCAGTGTTTTGATGGACCAGAAAAAGCACGGGAAGAAAACCCGGGAAGAGTGGAACATGTGGTATTTCATAATGCTCAGGGTCCTTTCAAGTCATGTAATTATTTAGACACGTGCGTGGCGCACGTGCATTTTTACTAGTTTACATATAATATCCTGTGAAGCCCCAAATTTTTCACTCAGGGTCCTACATTTGTGCCAAACGTCTCCAATGTATATACCATATTGAGATGGATAGCCAATCACCATTAATTAATTCCATTATTTGTGCTCTACTAGGTATGGAACAGCAGCATATGATCCGATTGGCTAGTCTAACTCGACAACTAGCGCATGATTAGTTCCCAACCTGCTCAAGCAACAAGCTACGTACAGTCTTAGTAATACTTCCAAGATTGCGCTTTTCGGTTAATTCAATAATGATGTATGACGTTCGTTCATTAGGTATACACTCTGATATGTAACGCCTCTAGATAGTCCCTCTGAGAAGATGCAGTACGGCATCCATCCAAATATTAGGAGCAGATTATTATTGCAATCTATCACTAAAGCATTGGTTTGCACATAGCAATGATTGATATATTATGATATTCACCAGCCCAAATTCCTCTCCTTTTGTTCAACGGAACTATCAACTAACAACTAACTCATCATCATCTCCTCCAATCAATCTAAATTGGCTTAGCAGAATTTGTCAACAAACCAGTGGGCAACAATACAAGTCAATCCAAAACAACGCGGTTAAACCAACCAGAAGCGTTAATCGTCATTGAACGTTCATCTTCCAAGAATGATTTGCATGGATGGAAGATAAAGATTTTTATTTAAATATTAATAGATTTATGAAGGGAGCATTCAGCACCTGCTCAAGAACCAAGCCACGTACACTTAGTAATTTCAAAAATATATACACTTTTTGGCTAATTATATATTGATATATGCACTTCTTCAGGTACAAGAGACTCTGATATAGTGACTCTAAGTAGTCCTTGTCCTAAGATGCAGTACGGCATCCATCCAATGATCAAAACCGCATTATTATTGTCTTTGTGATAAGATGCAGTACGGCATCCATTCAACGATCAGAACCACCTTATTATTGCAATCTCAGATTAAAGCATTGACTTGAACATAACAGTGATTGATGTGTTCTGATATTCACCAACCCAAATTATCGATCAACACCTAACTCATCATCATCTCTATTCTCCAATCAATCTAAACTTGTTTAGCTGAACTTATCAACAAACCGGTGGACAATAATACAAGTCAATCAAAAACAAAACACTCAGTTGAACCAACTGGAAGTGTTAAGAACTATTATTGGATTTAACCTGTGTCACATTTCCTCGGCAAAAACAATAATGGAAAACTATGTTGATGGTGACTCAGTCTTTTTTTTTCTCTCGCTCTCTTTTTTTTTTCATTTGACACATGAAAAATGGAAAACTTGTCAGGGATGCAAAACAAAAATTCAGATAGCAACAATTTCACAGATTGCCCATAGGAATAGTTTTCCAGTTAATTTTAATACTCTTAATCTTTCTTTTAGCCGTCTAAATCACATCCATGTATATAACACGTTCTATATATCGGATTGTCGATCTCTCTTTATTTTGCTTAGAATACTAGGTGGAACAGGAGATGCAGATGACCTTTATCAGCTATTGGTCTAACCTGGTAGGCACATGATTGGTTCATATAACTTATCTAAAGTAACAAGGTAGTACATTCGAGAACAAGTCCATCGCTCATATTTCTTAAAACTGAATTTGTTTTCTGTTAGTTGTATTATTGTATAATGACGCACTTCATTACGGAACATACACATTGCCTCTAGATCGTCTGTCATGAAATGCAGTACGGCATCCACTGTCCAATCCAACACCACAACCACATAATCATTGCCGCGTTAAAGCATTAACATGCACACTGCAATGACTGGTATATCTATTAACTAACTCATCATCATCTCTACTATATCAAACCTTGCTTAGCTGAAAGTTCAAGAAGCGGTGGATTATGTAAGTACAAAGTCAACTCAATTTATATTATCCACGATGTTAAATCAACTGGAAAACGTTTAGCATTTTGCAGCATTCGTGGTTGGAACACGATTTGGGTGTGTGTGGACGCGGAAACGAAGCAATTCACTGGATTGGTTAAAGAACACTTTAGGAACGTGGCACAGAAATTTTTATAGGAGGGAGCAAGGAGTTGCACGTCAGGGAACTAACTCGTTAGGTCGCGCAAGTCAAAGCCTAGAAATTACGGGCATGTGCTGATGTGCCTTAAGGTCGTTACAACAGGTATCCTGACACGTTCCCAGGGCAGACAGCAACAACCACTTAACAGACAGCTTCTATTCTAACGTTTTGGAAGCCGGCTTCAGCGTAGGTCTCCAACAGAATAAAACACCCATTGCCATCGACAGTTTCAGGAAGTCTACACCAAATAAAATTTCAACCTCTACATTGTTCCTCCAATTATACAAACTCACATGCTCGTTCGTCAAGTCAAAGACCTGCATCTGGAGCTGGAGCTTCGTGCATGTGCTTCCAGTTCGCACGGTGCATGCGCTACGTATTCTCTGACATGAGAATGTGATGATTAGTTCCTCCTCCGGCTCCACTAATCTCCTAGCCGCGATCCAGCTCCTACTTAAAGCACGGAACATGGACGATCATCTCATCATCACTTGCAGCAGCAAAGTAGTTTTTATTCCAGTTTTGAGTTTCGTGGTACGTGCCCGAGCTCGCGGATCGTGCCGGCCATGGCGGTGATGAGGAAGCTGGTCATGTGCGCTGTTCTGGCAGCGTGCGTCGCGTCCGGCGCGGCGCAATGGTCGCCGATCCCGGCGACGGCGACGTTCTACGGCGGGCGCGACGGGTCCGGGACGATGGGCGGCGCGTGCGGGTACGGCAACCTGTACGACGCCGGGTACGGCATCTACAACGCGGCGCTGAGCTCGGCGCTGTTCAACGACGGCGCGTCGTGCGGGCAGTGCTACCTCATCAGGTGCGACACCAGCAAGACCGACTGGTGCAAGCCCGGCAACACGGTCACCGTCACGGCCACCAACCTGTGCCCGGCCAACTGGGCGCTGCCCAGCAACAACGGCGGCTGGTGCAACCCGCCGCGGCCGCACTTCGACATGGCGCAGCCGGCGTGGGAGACGATCGCCAACTACCGCGCCGGGATCGTGCCGGTGCTCTACCAGCGGGTCCAGTGCTCCCGCAGCGGCGGCGTGCGCTTCGCCATGGCCGGCTTCAACTACTTCGAGCTCGTCAACATCAAGAACCTGGGCGGCAGTGGATCCGTGGCTGCCGCATGGATCAAGGGCACCAACACCGGGTGGATCCCCATGTCCAGGAACTGGGGCGCCAACTGGCAGTCCAACGCGGCGCTCGTAGGCCAGGCGCTCAGCTTCGCCGTGACCAGCACTGGCGGGCAGTACATTCAGTTCTTGAACATCGCGCCGGCATGGTGGGGATTTGGCCAGACCTTCAACACCTACCAGAATTTCGACTACTGATGATCGGAGCACAGCCCCCTATTACTATCCTAGTGCCGTCCCGATGGCAGATGCCTGCATGCTAGCTCGTGGTATTGACACGCCTGCCTATGCCTGCTAACCGTGGCCATAGGCATGTGTGTTGTCCATAACTCATTATTGAATTTACCTTTTCTTTTTGTACTAGGTACTAGCATCACATATACATTTATGTAAATTTTTTGATCTCACTGAATCAAGATTTTGTAAAGTCCATTTATCGGTTCCTCCATTATGTGTTCTTACTCAACGATTTGTTTTTCTGAAATTTGTAATTAGGACCAACCTGCATTTCTAACATCATATTGTAGAACCTGGGCATAAGCAAACTATCGTTTTGAAAATGGAAGCAAATATGATGTTTTCACTCATTTTTACTTAGTATCCTAACACACTATGTAGGTTGTTCTTAACAAGCATATTATTTGCAGCCCCCCCCCCCCCCCCCCCCCCCCCCCCCACACACACACGCACGCACGCACCCACCCACCCACATACATTTGTTAAGCAATAAGAGACCAGTTGTCTACTCTTGCATGACTCAATTGATTTGATTAATCGATTCGCTTGCACGCCTCATGTGAATGTAATTTTGTTATAATGTTACTAATTTGTGGATTATTTATTTTATCTTTTGTTTAGCGACTTGTAGTGTAAATATATACATGTCTTTAGTGGTGTATGAATTTACGAAATCAAAACCTCAAACATGGCTAGACCCGAAAAAGAAAACCTTGAACTGAAATTTGGTCTTCTCAGATCCTATAGAGTTCTTACTAATAAATACTGGTTCAATTCACACCATAGATAGTTTTTACAGAGCAATTTTTGGTGACACAAACAACAGCGAGGTGGCATGTAGTGTCCGTCAACAACGAAGCTAAGTCACATAAGGTTTGCCAGCGACACCATGGAAAAAGCTCGCCCAACATGATGTAAATATTATTTTTTTCTCGGACAACATTGAAGAATCTACCTAATTCGCATGTCATATTTTCATTTGATCATCGAGCCCTGAAAGTGGCATGAGTCCATTTTTTTTAACATTCCTTTTCCTGTTGTCAAGAATCAATATTTACCCATAACGTGGATAATAAACAAGGAACATTGATCGATTTGTTGGGAAGAAGGATAATGTCAGACCCCATTTCTGGAATCTACTGTGCATCCTGTATCAGTCCCTGGATCAGTAGCTGATACGCACAAGAACACAGATATGATAATCAAAAGCATACTTCGAATAAGTAAATAAGTAAGATACCTGATATAAGACCCTTAGTGGCGGTACGACAAGGATTCAAAACTATCCAGGTCAATACGGCCAACTAACGGTGAAGCAGACAGCGGAAATCATGGCCCAACGCCACAAGCAAACTTGAGAAGCAGAACTGAAAACCCAATCGTCGTCGTTCTCTACGAAGTCTTCTCCTACTAAACCAACAATTGCAAACACGTGAGTACATAAGGTACTCAACAAGCCCTACACTACACAAGGGTATATATATATATATGCATATTTGGTCTTAGCAAGGAATAGGCTGTATGGTTCATTTGCAGCAAGCAATTTTTATGCAAGGTTCACTAAAGCAAGTGAAGGAATTCTTAGATAAAACAGAGAAGTAACTGTCAATATTTTAGTTGGTTGGCCCTGGGGGAGTATGAAGCATTCCCGCCAGTTCCCAAGTTTTAGTTGGGCCTTCTGACCTCAATGGTCATACCGACCCGGCATCCATGCCATCACTTCCAAAACACGAGCAGACTACTGCTCACTCACACTTCAAGGAATCAGAGGTGGCTAATCATATCGAGCTCAACATAGATGTGTCATATGCCGTGACAACGTCCATCCGGATGAATTTTACACTCTGCAGAGGTTGTACATCTTTTCCCACGGGCTATGCACTCTTGATCGGAGAGTAACATAACGCTCATTCCATCTTCTCCGAGTACCACACACAATGCCACCTACGAACCAACTCAGGGGCTTTTCATGAGACTAAAAATAGTCTTCATGTGGAACCACAGCACATTTAATGTGGGGATCTCGGGCCGGAGCTCCTAAGCAATACAAACTCCGGAGTCTTCTCCTGGTTGCTCGTTTGCGCTACTGCTCTCCAGGTGGAACAAAGTGGTAGGCACCAAGAAGGTAGGGTGAGTCCTTCCCATACAGGTTCCGTGGTAGTACGAGAATCATCTTGTTAAAGGTGGAATGAACCGGTCCTTATGTGGCCGGGCAAGCGTCATGTCTCCCACACTAGGGGACTATTACACAATCCATCACGCCATCAATCACTTACTAATGGCCTTGCCCGCAATCCAACCATCCCATCACTGTCTCCATCATCATCACCTAACACGGTTGTGCTACTCCCAATCCCATATATCACGCACACCACCAAACTCATTTCACGCATTTGTAAAAGTATGTAAGTGAGTAAGGTGTGGCAATGTAGAACATTGCGAGGGGTCCTAAGCAATCTAGTAACAAGGTGATCGTGCCATCATAGAAATGATGGAACTATCCTAAGGTTATCAAGGTGACAGGTAAACAATGGTATACAAGGATTCCTGTATTAATGCCTAAATAATGGCATTAATATCAGTAAGCAAATAGGACCATAACTACGCAATCAGTAAAATAACAAGTAATGCATAGTACGAGAACAGGCCATATAGGTGCATTGCGAAAAACAGTAGGTTCAATCATGATCAAGGAGAAGTAGAGCTTGCCTGAAGAACGCTGTCCTAATCCTTCAATTCTGGGTCTTCAAGCTCTTTCGTCGAAGTTGATGTCTTCAAATCCTTTCTCGAAGCTTGTATCTTCCGACTCGTCTTTGGGCTTGGATTCTTTAACTCATCCTCGAAGCTTGGATCTTCTAGATCTTCCTTGAATTCTCCTGGCTCGTCCTCGGACCTCACGTAAGCTAGCGCATAGAAATATAACGTATAAATAAACTACCGCAAAGAAAATAAAGAACGAAAAGAGCCGAATAAGATCCAATTAACTCCAATAAGAATCGATAAAACTCCAAGAAGAACGGCTATGCTTATGCAATGCATATATATTTATGAAAGATTATCTATTACAAGTTTTAATTATGGCCTTATAAGGGCCATATTCACCTAGACAAACTATTAATTATCTAAGTTCTCTTAGAAGAAGCAAGGGTGCAACCTTATGGTGAGGATGATGAGATGCACATGCTGTATTGATGGTGATTGCGTGCATATCTATTATATAAAACTCTAAGTTATTTCTATTAAAGAACATGTGTGGTTTGCGGAAAAGATGTGCAGATGCAGAGGCGTACATAATCTAGGCATGCATGCATGATATGAATGCATGGCGGCAATTGAAATAACAATGAGCAATAATTCCAATAAGATTCAATGAAAGACCTCACAAACACAAGATCGGTAAATCCACAAGGTAAGGTGGCGGTTAGTGGCAACATGGGATTAGGTTTGATGGAACGATGTTGGAACGATACGGCGAGATTGGCTAGGTTCAACATTATAAAGCGAAAGAATATTTGTGTTGTGCGAGATTAGCGGCGAATGATTGGCCGAGATGAATATTCATCGAAAGAAAGAGGAATCTGGGCATTGATGGTTTGTAGGTACCTTCTATGGCTTCAAGAACAGTACCATGAGGTACTTCGCGTTTCTGCGAACGCGTGAGCGCAAGAATCGCTCAAAACGGAGCTCGGATGGAAAGGATATAGGCGTTTAAAGATTCTAAGGGCTTGTTTGCAATTACAGAAAGAATCTAAGGACTCATCTGTAAGAACAAAAAAGTACTAGGGACCTATATGTAATTATGGAAAAGTTGAGGGGCCTTGGTGTAAAAAGATGGGGACTAAAAGGTAATTATGGAAAAGTATGGGGGTGTTTGTGTAAAAGTGCAGGATCTAAACAGGATTATCATAAAGGTCAGGGCTTATCTGTAAAATGTACAGGACCTGGGAATTATCCGGAATTTTGGAATTATTTTTCTATTGGAAAAGGTATGGACCGCGTCCACAGGAGCCGCGGACCGGTCGAGGGCCATGGTCCACCGGTCCACGGTGGACCGATTACATAACCCGAAGGGGTATGTAATCTGGGCCGTGAGATCGAGATCGGACGGCTGACATGAGAGGAGGTGGCGCACGGCGGCCGGCGGCGACTGGCGGGGCGGGAGGCGGCGGAGGATCGCCGGAGAAGCTCGGGACGGCGCTCCCGTGGCCCAAATTTGACGCGAAGTAGAGGAAAACAAAGAGGAGCGGATGGGGGACTCACGGGGAGAGCGTGTCGACGTCGAGGAGCGTCGGAGGGAGAGGGCGACGAAGAGGGGCGGCTTGTGGTGGCGATGCTCGTCGGGGAGGGCACTTCGGTGCTCCCCGTCGAGTTTTCTGTTGGCCGGGAGATGAGCGGCGGCGGGACGATGCTGGTGTGCGCGCGAGACGAGCGGACGAGGACAGAAGGGCGGCCAACGTCGAGCTCCTTTTGGCTCCAATGGCGACGGCGGCGTGCGGCTTAGGGTTAGGGTTTCCCAGAGCGGTGGCGGCTTCGGGATGAGGGAGAGAGAGAGACGGCGCGGAGAGAGAGGGCTCAACGGTTTAAATAGGCGGCGGAGGGGAGGTTTCCTTCGAGGAGAAGCTCCGGCTCCAGTCAATGGCGGCGGACCTTATCTTCTCGGTCAAGAATGCGGCGCCGCCCCGTACACCACACTGTAGAATGCTGACGTCCACGGAACATGGCTACAGCGCCGGGGAAAGGGACGGGGCGAGGTCCGAGGTGGCAGCTGAGCTGGAGGGCGACGGCACGTCGGCGGCGGCGGCGGGCGTGTTCGGCTGAGCTGGAGGAGGAAGAAGGCCAGCGGCTGGGCCGGGCCAGGCCGAGTGGGCCGAGTTGGGCTGGAGGAGAAAGAAAGGGAAAGCGGCCCGCGGCGGGAGAAAAGGAAAAAGAAAAGAAGAATTGGGTTGGGCTGGTAAGAGAAAAGGAAGGAGGTCGCTGGGCCAGAAAAAGAAGATTCGGCCCAGAGGAAAAAGAGAAAGAGAAATTGGTTTATTCTTTTATGAGTTTTTGGGAAGCTTCAAATTTGAATGAAATTCAAATTTGAGAAGGGGATCAACTCAAGCAACAATCCAAACAAAACCAGTAAATACCGAAAATGCACATGATGATATTTTATGCAGGTTTTAAATTCCAAATTTTTAAATTCAACATGAATTTGCTAAGGTTTTAACAAATAAATTTTAATTTGTTGTAAATTCCAAAGTTCAAACTTTTAGTAAATATTAAATGTGAACAAACACTTGAGCATAGATTTTATATTTTGAAATTTCAGATTCAACTAAGTTTGAATTACTTTTGTTAGTTTTATTTCTAAAATTTGATGAGGAGGAAAGAAATAAACAAAATTCAAATCGGAGTGATTTTTATTCCATTTTATTTTTGATTTGGAAATTGGGGTGTTACAGATAATGTGGTAGGCAATATGGCAATACCATTGTCCATGTCATCAAAGTAGCCATGTGAAACAAAATTGAATTGGTATTGACAATCCTACGATTAATATAAATATGCCAAATTACAGTGAAGAGGGTTTCAGGCTCCCATGATACTAATGGAGAGTAAATAAATTAAAAATGTTATCATTGTTTTGTTTAGTAAATGCCTCTTTTTATGTATGATATTATTGAAAAACTTTCCATGGTTTTCATTAAGCCACGTCTCATACCTTTATATTCATTCTATTTAATTACTTTCTATTATTTAGGAATGTGAAGTGTTGAACATGTATTTAGCATGCTTTGTAGACTAAAATCTATAAAACCATACTATTGCATATCCTTGTTTTAGAAAAAGCATTTACTTTATGTTTACAGTAAAATCTAATCCATAAATTCAGTCGTGCAAGAGAATGTGGTCTCTTGTCTTGGGTTGAACTAGCATCAGGCAACATCTACATGCCGAACTCCGATATCATGTTCTCTCTTATTTAATTAAATACATTTATAACATATTTTAGAACATAGTAACTATTATACTAGATAGTTTAAACTATCTAGTATAATAGTTACTATTTCTAAAATATGTTATAAATTACTATTTTAGAACATAGTAACTATTATACTATTATAACCAAAATAATTGTAATTTCTACTAATTATATATAATTACTGCACTGTTGTTCTTTCTATAATTGTATATATATTTAGTGGTACCAAAAAAAAATATGGTGGGAAGGAAGGCTGGATCGTTAAATTTTGAAAAGTTTAGCTATCCAACACAAACCTACCAAAGATCCAATTGGGATACAATTTAGGTGTGACTACCAACTATTTTCTCAGTGACGAGATACGGTAAAGCCATTTCAATAGTCTGTATAAATAACCTATTTTCAGTATGTTCAGGAAACCGGCGCCCGATATAAATTTCCAACCTAGCTAGCCACATTATTCCTCTAATCATACAAGCTAACATGCTCGATCGTTGGTTGGTTCCGTCGACTGAGATAACCATTGGGAGAGTTAGCATCGTGCAACGGCCCTAATCTAAGGCCGGCAATATATTAGCGCAGCAGCACTTGTCTCTACGTGTGGAAGGAATGTGTGTTGGTTGCTAAATTAAAAGAAATCAACTCCCGCGCGGTGCACTGATCGATCCATCAAACCGTTGTGCCAATCATCCCGCAATCAAGTCAAAGACTAGCAATTAGCAGCATCTGGAAGGAGATGCATGCATGTGCCTTCGTGCATTACATGTTCCCTTCCCTGACACGGGAAGAAAGGGTCGATGCCGGCATGATTGCCTCTGTCGATCATTAGCTTGTGTTTAATCTCGCGTCGCCAGCTCCTATTTAAGCACGGAACATGGCAGACCATTCGTACAGCCAGGCTCGCACAAGATCTCTGATCACAACACGGGAGTAGATATACAAGTCGTGGTGAGTGCGTTTCTGATGGCGCCGAGGTCTCTGGTCCTGTGGGGTGTTCTGGCCGCGTGCGTCGCGGCCGGCGCGGCGCAGTGGTCGCCGGCCCTCGGGACGGCGACGTTCTACGGCGGCAACGACGGGTCCGGCACGATGGGCGGCGCGTGCGGGTACGGCAACCTGTACGACGCCGGGTACGGCGTGCTGAACGCGGCGCTGAGCTCGGCGCTGTTCAACGACGGCGCGTCGTGCGGGCAGTGCTACACCATCACCTGTGACCCGTCGCGGCTGGGCGGGCAGTGGTGCAAGCTCGGCAACTCCATCACCGTGACGGCCACCAACCTATGCCCGCCCAACTACGCGCTGCCCAGCAACGAGGGCGGCTGGTGCAACCCGCCGCGGCCCCACTTCGACATGTCGCAGCCGGCGTGGGAGCACATCGGCGTCTACCAGGGCGGCATCATCCCGGTGATCTACCAGCGGGTCAAGTGCTCGCGCAGCGGCGGCGTGCGCTTCGCCATCGCCGGATGCAACTACTTCGAGCTCGTCAACATCCGGAACCTCGCCGGCAGCGGCTCCGTCGCTGCCGCGTGGATCAAGGGCACCAACACCGGGTGGATCCCCATGTCCAGGAACTGGGGCGCCAACTGGCAGTCCAACGCGGCGCTCGTAGGCCAGGCGCTCAGCTTCGCCGTCACCACCACCGGCGGCCAGTACATTCAGTTCCTGGACGTCGTGCCGGGGTGGTGGCAGTTCGGCCAGGCCTTCGACAGCTACAAGAACTTCGACTACTGATCGATGATCGAAGCGGAGTTTCTGCTCTGTTTCACATGACCTTCCTCGTACCGTCGTCCGGACATGCAAGTGCGCATACGTGCTAGTTCGTGGCTTTTTTTTTTTTTTTTTTTTTTTTTGCGAGGGGTGGCTTTTGACGAAGCTGCAGCACATGCGCGCCGTAGAGATGGCATACGTTCTGTCCATAACTCATTATTATGTGTATCCTACCTTTTCTTCCTACTGGCATCACATACACATGTATATGTAAAATTGTTAATCTTATTGAATCAAGAATTGCACATAATTATTTTTACTTGTTGTACTAGTTTTTTACAAATAATACGGAGGTTTAAAGAAGTGGCTGGTATCACTAGTCACTACAAGAAACTGATTCTTTCTCGACAGTTTTTCTTTCAGTGGCCAACAGTTTTGCTTCTCTTTTGTATTTTACAGAAATGGCCAACAGTTTTCTAATACAAATTCGTATATTTTCTAACAGTTTTGTTTAATTACCCACAATATCATTCCCCACAAATTCATTACCTACAGTTTAAAATAGCTAACAAATTATATTAAACATTGTTGGCCACTTTCAAAGGACTCTCGGGAAAGATATTCACTATTGTAGTGAGTGGAGCCAAGAGAGGACCACCCTCCCGTCTTCCCCGTGCAATTCTTGTCATATGCATGCATGCAGTTGATGATTTAAGCGCCTAACAACAAAGCATGCTGGAAAAGTGTATCTCTAAGTGCATCAGCAACAAGTAAAAGGATAATATGTGCATTTGAACTCTTGCAAAGTCCATCCGACCTCATGCACCTAGACTCCAAAAGCACCTCATCAGCGGCATTGTTTAGTGAGACTGTACTTGCCCCTCTTCAATGTGACGCTAGCTCCGCCGCTGCCCCTCTTCAATGTGATGCTAGCTCCGCCACTAAATGGTATAGTGTCAAGAAATTAGTGACATTGGAAGTAGACAAACAAATGAAGAACTAGAAGTGTGTTGCAGCTGGCGTCAAACTCCGACGAGGACAACGGTGGGAGATAGTGGAGCCACGCCAGGGTCAGGGTGGCTGCATGGCTAGGGTTTTGAGAAGGGGTGTCTAGGGCGAGGGAGGGAGGGGGAGAGAGTTGGAGCACGAGTATGGTTTTGGGCACAAATCAATGTTCCGTGTTGGAAGCCTGCCAATATTATAGGATGAGATCCTCTGCAGGACTGCAAACAACATTACTGTAGCAATACATCTCAGCCTTCTCTTTTGCCATATGATGTTGGAAGACCACAAATCCGACCAATCTTTTGCCATATGATGTTGGAAGACCACAAATCCGACCAACATACAGATGAATGTCATCAGAAACCAAAATTACACTAGCTCACAATCATGGTTAGAAAGGACAATTGACTAGACAAAAGGAGAGCCGGGTACCTTATACATGATCACAATGATGTCGTCACTGCTTGAACACCATGCCCTCCAATTTCATGTTGGGAAAGTTGCTGCTGCCGCCGTCGTCGCCGCCTCCTTCTCCAAACCCACCATGATGGCACCAAAACGTAACCCTAACTACTGATGAATTAATCCCTAAGCCTGGCGAGCACCACCCAGCAGCCGCCCACACCCAGCTCGAGAGGCAGCCTCCCCCACGCCCGTCGATGCCTGAAGGTCGCCGGTAGGGAGCGCAAAACAGCAGGCGACGAAAGCAAGTCAGCATGTGAACTCCAAATTTCTCGTTTTTGTATCTTGCAACCAGTATGGATTTGGTGTTTCAATTTTGAGTGCATTCATAATATTGCATCATGATTCGATAATATTTCAGATTTTTTTAGAAGCCTATAACTATGTTTTAGAAGAGTCGGGTGGCTCGATCGGCGATGGGGCTTCGGGGTGGAGCTGTTCCGTGCGTGCGCAGATGAGAAAGGACTAGGGGCATGGAGGGGCCGCCGCAGCGCAGCAGAAACACCGGCCGTCCCGGATTCGGTGTGGTCTCCGACTCCGACACCAATTGCGACGGAACCCGGCCGAATAAAACCAAGCGCAGGTGCCGTGACGCTCCGTCCAATTGTGTCTTCGCCGCCACACCCAGCCGGAGTTTTCGAGGTTAGACTCTGCTAGAGCAACAGCCCGGCATCGAATTCAGTCTTCACAGCGTAGATAAGATGGCTTCGTCGGCCGGTTCCGACGACGACGAGAACAAGAAGGAGGCTCCTCTCGCTCGATCCGCATGGGACCCTCTGCCGGACGTCGACCCGGGGTATTGCGCCGTCATGGGCGGCCCGGAGGAGTGGCCGGCGCTTCCCGGCCGCTCGGCGGCGAAGGCGCCCTCTTCTTCTTCCGCCGCGACGGCTGCGCCATCCACGGTTAGTCCATTGTTGATCGGTTTATTTGTTGGCGATTACCGAACCTTTTTTTTGGGATAATGATCGTGATTAGTTGTTGTGATACTGACGTTCGCATCCGTTACCAGAAGCCGCCAATGCTAAGAGGAAACTTCGGCGCTTCCGGCAGCGGTCACGGTGATCGCGCCGCGCCGATGGTGCCGGAGAGGCGGCGCGCCGCCGTCCTAGAGACGTCGTCGTCGCCAATGCCACACGCGTCCAACAACAACGTGAACGGTTCGGGCTTCCGGGGCCGCCAGAACGGCCGTTCCGCGCCGCACCCCCACGGCCGCGGCGGCGGAGGGTACAATGGAGGCAGCAGGAGGCCGGTCGCCGGCGCCAATGGTCGCGGCGACATAAACGTGCACGTGCACATCAATGGCAACAACGTTAACGGAGGCGGCTGGAACGGGCAGGAGCGCCGTGGAGGCTTCAACGGGCAACGCCGCGGGAGGGGCCACGGGCATCAGCACGGGAACTGGCATGGACCGGGGCACAGGCAGTCGGGTCCCCAGATGGAACCGCCGCCGTTCATGACCATGGTTGCTCCGCCGTACTATGACCCGTACTACGGGTACGGTCCATATGCATATGCTCCAGGTACGTTTTCATGGACCGTGGATGTTCAATCTGCTTGGTAGTACTGTGATGTTATGTTGTCTTCATTTTTCTTTCTTTCGTTGTGTTGGCAGAATGTTTCTACTTCCCTCGGCCGCAAGAAGGGCACGACGGGTTTATGCCGTACCCGATGCTTCCTATGCACATGATCCCTCCACAATGGGATCCTTACATGGCGCTGCAGCAGCAACAGGCTCCGCAGCAACCTGCGCAGGACCAGCAAAAGGCTACTACAGATGAGGAGCAGCGGCAAGATGCTCCAACTACGGCAGAGGTGCTGCAAAAGTCCCTGCGTACACAGATTGAGTACTACTTCAGGTAATTCCTGTCAATTTGCAAGAGACGTGTATATTTATTACAGCAAGCAACTGTTAGGTTGGTTCATTAACCGTGTCCCTTTTTGGCAGCTCAAATAATCTTTGCACGGACACGTACCTCAGGCAAAGGATGGACGAGCAGGGCTGGGTCCCCTTGACGGTGATTGCCAGCTTCCCTCGTGTAAGTTTCTCGTGCTCAACACGATCAGCAATTGCGTTTGTGAATCTTTTTTTTTTTTGCTACGTATTTTACTGAGATAGTTTATCTTTTTGGGTCCATTTATTTTCTTTCAGGTTAAAGAAAAAACTTCTGATATCGATTTCATAATGAGTTCTGTCTTGGCCTCCAATGAAGTTGAAGTGCAGGTAACTCTCCTTAGTCACTAATTCATTTTATTTCAGTCAGTTTGCTAGTTTTGCTTCGCATATGAATTAGTTAAGGAGGTAGTTTGTGGCTTCAAACATTTGATCCATCATACGCAGTAACAAATTATCAATGCTTCTATTATTGTTGTTTGTAAGTAAATGTCAAATTATTTTAGTATACACATATGAAACTTGCACCCAAGATGTCGAATCATCCTCAAATGCTTCTCAATTATGATCTAATATGTGAGCCTATGACTGATATAGCTTCTAAATTATGATTGTAGGATGGAAAAATCAGAAAACGAACAGGATGGGAGAAATATCCACTTCTCTTCACTTAAGCCACAACATACGCGACAAAGGAAGAAATACATGCCAATGTCCAATCTATTGAGCCAGCCAATTAAAGTTCATTTAGGGGTATACATTGTAACATCCTGGCCCAGGGCTTAATAGGATTGATAAGAATACTCATACCAACAGTTGCAACTTCTTTTCCGGAAGCTCATCTCGAAAGAACTCCGGGGTTAAGCGTGCTTGGCCCGGAGCAATTCGGGATGGGTGACCGACCGGGAAGTCCTTCCCGAGTGTGCACGAGTGAGGACAAAGTGCGCAGAAAAGACGTGTGTTGGTCTGTGGGGACAGTCTTGAGATCCTAGAGAGCTGCCAGGCGTGCGGCCCGGCCTCGAGGAGGCGGGACGTCACAAGTGGTATCAGAGCCAACCCTCGCGGTTTCACGGGCGCGTGTGGGCGCAGTTGCTCAGGCATGGTGCGCATGGCTGGTGTGGGCCCAGAGTGGTCACACAGCATGGCACATGCGCTGGCACTGGACGCACGGACGTGGCCAAGAGGGGACGTTCCTGGACTGGGTTGATCGACGAGGACGTCGATCTCCTAAGGGGGTGAGAATGTAACATCCTGGCCCAGGGCTTAATAGGATTGATAAGAATACTCATACCAACAGTTGCAACTTCTTTTCCGGAAGCTCATCTCGAAAGAACTCCGGGGTTAAGCGTGCTTGGCCCGGAGCAATTTCGGGATGGGTGACCGACCGGGAAGTCCTTCCGAGTGTGCACGAGTGAGGACAAAGTGCGCAGAAAAGACGTGTGTTGGTCTGTGGGGACAGTCTTGAGATCCTAGAGAGCTGCCAGGCGTGCGGGCCCGGCCTCGAGGAGGCGGGACGTCACATACATGCTCCATGTTCTGGTCACATCACATTTACAATCAATCCTTTGTTGGTTTATTATGAATTTCTAGAGATAAAAGCTAGATTTCAACTGGATATGGGGAATTGGATTTCAACTTGTAAGATGAAACGACGCTCTCAATGTATTATGATGGTGCAATTTTTTGTGCGCTTGATTTTTGTTATCAGTCATTTGATATGTTCTCGTTCAGTGAACTCTTTGTAAAATCTCCTCTGTTGTGTTTCATAATTTTCAATTATGTATGGTTAATTAAGTCGTACTATTTATGTTTGAAAAAAAGTCATACTTACTATTTAATGTATATGTCCAATACTCTCTTTTTTTTTGTTAGAAAGGAATATCTTCTCAAAACACTGAGGTTTGGTTTAGCAGTCACATTGTTGTCAATAGTTTGGGTCTTCGCAGCTACTACCATAAAGAAGTTTGCGTTTACAAGCTTTGCTTGAGCTCTAGATGGCATGGTTGCTCGTAGGCCTTTATAGCCTATTAGATGTTACAGCTGGGTAATTCTGTGTTTTAAATGTAGCAGATTTTTTTTCCTCTGAAGCATTCCGCCATCGCTACATGAGTAACTGTGAGCAAGTCACTGCCGTGTGGTCGAATTTCAATGGCTTCCTGTGAATAGAATCAGAGATGGCGTTCAAAGATGCTCCAACTCGGCTGCAGGACTCAACTGCGTATTGCCTTTGGGTGTACAGTAGCCGTCTGATCAGCTGCTGCAGATAGAGGAGAAACAGAGGACGCGCTTATACTCGCAAGATAACAGAGTAAGTTTACAACGGAACGAAAAGGGTGCGCTTCACAACGGAACGAAAGGGTATGCAGCGACTGAATATTCCCATCTCATGCAGCCAATGCATCTTTATTTTTTCTGTTGAATTTGAAACGAACTATCTTTGAACAAGAGCACAATTCACGGCATCAAAGTTGTTCAGAAAATTTTCAATCCTCCAATTTGCTGAGATACTTTGCTTAGAAATTTTCAGCCCATATAGGCAGCCCGATTTGTTCGGCCGAGAGCCCGAGACCAAGGCCATCATTTGACCTGGCACAAAATTACAAGGTTCCAGACCACACTCCACTACTTGACGTGCGTTGGTAAAGTTTTCAGCAAGGAGGAAATCTTTATCCTCCATATCAGAATTTACCACAAGGTAGCTAACTAAGAATCAAAGAAGCCAGCTGATCCTACTCCCGATCCTACAAGCCGGCGACGAAGAGAGAAGAGAACCAGATGACGAGGTCCTCGCTGAGCTGGTGCTGGTCGTCGTCGAGCAAACCCACGCCGCCGACGTGGAGGCGGCAGAGCGGGCACGTCCGCCGGCAGCGCGCGAGCCACCGGTCGACGCAGTCCCTGTGGAAGGCGTGGCCGCACGGCAGCCTCCGCATCTCCTCGCCGTCGCGGCACGTCGATATGCACACGCAGCACTGCTCCACCTGCCCGCGGCCGCTCCACCGCTTGCTGCAGCCACCGTCGTCGGCCGCCTCGACGCTGCCTGAGAGAGCCGAGGAGAGCAGCGCCACCACCTGGCTCACCGTCGTCACCACCATCTCTTACTACGCAAGTGAGCAATGTGGATGAGTGAGTGTAAGTGATGAGAGAGTGGAGACCAGCATTTGAGTTTAAGGCTGGATTGCGATGGCTTATAAAGCGCTTGAGTGCGTGCGTGTGTGCTGAATCACAGGATCAGATCACCTGGAATTATTAGGCCAGTGGCGCAGGGGACAGAGAAGGTGCACCTAAAACCGCAGTGCCCACCCTCCCTATCATCTGAGCCAATCTTTCTTGGATACAAAGCGTCCGCGATCTGTATCAGCTGTGACCGCATCGACACGACACGCTTCAGAGTTCATCAGGTACTACAAAGACCCGGCGAAATTAAGGGGCTGGGCCCAGTCGATCTGGACGGTCTGGTCTCTTACGAGTGGTTCGGATACGTAGACTTTGGATCCAGTCCCTTCAAACTAGCTCGACCGGTCCAAATTTAGTGCCAATATGTACATGTATATCCTAAAGACATGAAGAACGAAATTCGTTGAAACTTTGGGTGCGGAAAGGTGATATCTTTTTTCACACCTTAAAGCGTCGTCGTTAACCACCAGCAAAATAGAACTCGAACGGGTTTGTCACTGCATCTGCAATGCAAAGCCGGTTATGCCGGCCGCAGCCAAGCAGAGAATGTGTCGGTTGACCTAAGCTGTAAAGGCTGTTGCTTCATGTGCACAAAACCCAGGGGCCTTTCCCATGGCTACTCAACTTCAGTGACCGGCAAGAAATCGGTGGAAATGAGTGAGCGTGGTTAGGTACACTGACCGGCCGGAGCTGCCGTTCTCCCAGGCTCCCTGCGGCAGGATGTAGGCGGAGGTGAACCGTCGCGGATCATAGGCCCGTGGCATGTCGTGTCACTTGATCACTGATTTTGACGTCCCCATGCAACCAATTGTCCTCTCATCTGATCTGTCTTTGTGCGTGACCATGTGAATATGGTACATTTGTGCACTCTGTCCCCTCAATTTCTCGATAATTTAGGATCCGTGTGGTAAAAATCTCGTTCTTTGAACATCAATTTGTTTAAAACCATCAAAACTTATTACATAGAAACCATGTCTCTAGATGTTGTCACCACAAGTACTTCTACTGTACTATAAATTCTGCTGATACAAAGTTGAGAAATTGGGCACTCCATTGAAGCAAAGTATAGAGCGAAACGGAAGAGAGGGAGTCTTACCGTTTTATAGGAACGCACAATAGAAAGCACTCAAGCAGGTTGAGGTATCAGTCATCAGCCTATATGATTCTTTTTTATGTCACATGGTAGATGGAGTGTTATGCAACAGTCGTTGGATCCTGTGCACACAAAAGCTAGAGATCCGTTATAAATAAATCCATTATTCTGCACTATGGAAGAAGATCCGGACAGATGCTCAATATACTTTCGCGACCCTTCGCCTCTTTCCCCATCTACAGGAAAGAGCGGCGACTTTCTCGGCCCGGCGTCCGATCCGGCGCTTCCCCCTCCTCTCCGGCTGCCTCGTCGGCGCCGGAGAGGGAGGGGAAGCTTGATCTGCCGCGTGCTGTATATAGTAGCCCTAGGATCTCCTTTGGTGCTTCAATATTTCCTCCATGGCGCCGTATCGCCATGGGTGGATTCGGTTTCTCCCCGTCGGCGGCTACCCCGGCGGCGGTGTGAGGTTTTTGTACCTTCTCTTGGTCGGCGGCGTGGTGGGTGGTGCTGTGGGGGCTGCTGTCTCCGGCCTTCCATCCATCGACAACGGCGGCCTTTGGAGGTTAGGGTTTCTCTTCCTCTGCGGCGGCGTCTCCGGTGAGCGACGGCGAGGTTGCGAGGAGGCTTGTTCCGTGTTCGGAGCGGCCTTCGTCGCCTCCTTCGCCGGCTTCCCTGCCTCTTCGGTGGACGGCGGCGCGAGGATGCTCCTCCGCTTCAGTGCGGACTTCGTCTCCGGCGACGGCGACGAGCGTTCGTCGGCTGGTTGCGGGAGGTTAGTTTGCTTCCGTCCTGTTGTGACCGGGTGGGAGCTTTTGCCTGCTGTGGTTGTTTCTTTCCTTGAAATGGCCACGGCTCTTCTGTCTGCGTTGCCGTCGCTGAGAGATTTGGTGACGGTGGCGGTGGACTTTGCTTTCCTCTGTCATCGCCGGCGGAGCAGCGGCCGATTTTCGTTCAGCGTCTTCAATAAGTCGTGGTGGTGGTGCTGCGGCTTTGGCTGTTGCGGCGTGTCCAATGTTTGGAGCTGCTCCTCGGTGATGGCAGGTGGATTATGTTCCGGTGTGTTTGTTCTTCGTCGTCTCGCCGGAGGTCGCCGGAGGTCATCGGAGCTGTTGAAGTTGGAGGGACTGGAATGTGTGCGTTGTGTTGTTTCTGTTCTTTCCAGGGTTCTCCATGTATTTTGGGTTTGTATTGTGACTTGATGTGCAATATAATCCCATCCGGTTCGCAAAAAAAAAAAAAAAAAAAAAAAGAAGATCCGGACAGATGCTAGATTACTTTTGTGTTTTCTGGTACCAACTTTTCCGTAGATAGCCATCCGTACTCCAGCTTTAGCTCTTCTCTTTGCTCAAAAACTAGCTTTAGTGGTTCTCTTTATTCATTATTTCTTTTTCATATATAGTACAGTGTCTGGTCCAGGAAATCATCCACAATCGACTGGCTGATTGATGGTAGAAAGTAGAAACGAACACGTTTTCTCAGGTGCTTGCCAACTCAGAAGATAGGCCAAGTTATTAATTTTTTCCTGAGGCAGCTTCAGAAATGAGCAGCTTGGGACCCCAGAGTCAAATGATTTTTCATATCAGAACCAGTATTGTTCCAGCAAAAGCATGAGGCGAAAGCACCAAACAAATTACTGCTGGTCATTGCCGTTATTCAAAATGGCAAAAAAAAAGCCCTTTTCAAAAACAAATCAGGAATCATGCATCCACATGATTCTAGTGATCGAGGAAACACATTAGAGTGCAACAGCAGAGCAATGAACAATGATTTACTACAACAAGCAGCAATTTCAAGAGAGCACCAGCTCTGTTCTTATTACCAACGATATCTTCCACCTACAGAGTGGTTTCATCAGCTGTCACAGCTGTGTAAATTCAATTCCCAGAAACTACAGCTTTGATTCTCGTTCCGACTTCTCCTGATCGTCCTCAAGAAACTTTCCATCTTTTGGAACCAGAGAAGGGATTCCATCGATAACCTAGAGTCAGCAGATGCAAAATAAATGAATAAATAAATTAAAAGGGAAGAGTTAAATATGATAAATAAAATTCACTGGAGACAGAAGCAATTGCTCGTTCAGCTTGTTCAGTCAGAGAGAGGTGCAAGATGGACGATTTATGCAACAAGAGACAATTAAAATATTCGAAAACTGCATATTCATTAATCCAGCAGTTGCCAGGTTCAAGTTTTCCTTGCATGCATCCAAAAGCCACTGCAAGCCATTCACCAGTTCCCCATTTTCAAATATGGTGAGTTTGTTGCGACTTGTCAGCGATTTAGAGGTGGCCTAAGGGCTCGTTGGCTAGCCAAGGGTGGCTTCAGTCAAGCAACCAGGGTTCATATCCTGGTGGCCTATATTTGCCTTCAACAAAGGCATGGGCATTGGTTCAAAGGCCCTATTTTTACATGAAACTTGAGAGCGATTTGATGTGCTTTGATCATTTTGTTCTCCCATCCTCCTTATCTATCCTGTGCCAACCACAGATACACTTTCGATCCACACGTACTAGCTATCAGCTAACATTTTGGTTCTGGAGTACTATAGGCACTAAAATCCCCTGTCCATTGATTCTGAAACTCCCTATAAAACAAGCGAGGACCGGTGCCATTGAAAATAATCTACTTATACAGGATAAAAAAAAAGATGATTTGTATGTGCATACGCACATCAACATTATGCATGATTACTAGGAAATCAGTGTTCTCCTTTTCCCTTTTTCCCCTGTTGTTGCCTTTTCTTGGGTGGGTTGTGGGGGCTCAGGCAATACAACAAACAGGTCGCCGGCACATATGAATATGACCGAAGCGTACGATCAGACAGAGCAGGGGGCGGCCAGGACTCACCGGAAATGATACGCCGACGGCGTCGCTGACCAGGGAACCACTGGCCTCGCAGTACCTGCTTCACGAGAGGACGCACACAAGCGCGGCTAAGTTAGCGGGACGGAACCGAGGGCAGCCATAGTGCGCGGCGGAAACAGAGGGAGTCGAGTCGACGCCGCTTCTAATTGAGTTGTTCGCAGCGCGTACCTGAGGGGCTTCTTGGAGAGAGGGCAGACGAGCACGTCGGAGAGCGCCTGCGGGATGCCCCGACGCATGTCGCCGCCCTGGCGCGACAGCAACATCACCGTCCGCCTCATTGCTGCAGGACAGCAGGAGTGCTATAGCAAAATCCAAATTTCTTCTTGCTGGTGAGATCAATGAGCCCACCAGCCAAGCCTATGACAAGTGGGCCGAGCTGCGAGTGATAGATGCAGAGCTCATGAATCAGCCCACAAGAGAGTCACATTTCTTTTGTGTGTGTGTGTTTTCGAAACCCAGAAGAGCAGGAGCTCATGCAAACCCTATCCCTACGAGTGCCAACGAGAGACTAGGCCGGTTGATATTGAGATTTATGAAGTCACCACAGTCGCCTTGTTGTCGATAAACATGTTGCCTACCACTGAAAGAATAATGCAATAAATAAGATTCATAAACTTGTATTTAAAAAGGAATAGCTGCATTTTCTATGGAACTCTGATTCCAAATATGTGATTCTGTACATTTACTTGTTATTTATTGGGCTGCTAACTTCAAGCAATAAATGAGATTATTCACCATACCCTGTTTATTTTTCTTGTGTAAATTTGAATGTAGTCGTTTTATTGCCATTGCCATTTGCAGTGGTATTTTTATTTCCAGCTCAATTGAATCATGGATCAACAAGAACAGAGTAAAAAAAAGCATCTGTTTTCCCCAAATAGCACAAACAAGACTTCAACAAGGACGACTTATGATTTCTGGTTACTACCCAATATCTCAAAAAAAAGTTCTTAAAACTTTTCGTTATTTTTAGTCCACCAGTTCGCACTTGCATTTCTACCCTATTCATGTAATGTTTTTATTCTTATGTTTTTCCAGTCATGGCTCCAAAATGAGGCCTAAAGTTGCTACCAAAACTGGTTTGTAGTAATTTTGCAGAAAGTTTCTACATATTAATTTTTATGTTTTCTCCCTAAGGTTGTCATTTTGATCCATGCCACTGTAACAACACAAGTTCTTCGATAATTAGATATATCCTTGGCCTGCTCATCTTTGAGCTCATCAGTACACCACTGAAAATCCTAGCATTACCTGAAATTCAGGAGTAATTTTTATAAACAAATTTATTATGAGTGGGGCGGGATAGGTAGGAAGATGCACACACGGTTCATGTACGCATGCCCTTCTGTACGTTGCACGTTGAAGGGGCGCTCCACCGACATTACAATGGGCAGGTCTGTTTTGGCCATCACTTAACTGGGTAATCACCACACTTCACCACCACAGCAAACGAAAACTTGTGAAATTTGGATCAGGAAAGTAAGTTGTGCGTGCACTAAGCTAGCAGAGGGAATACCAATTTCTGTATCTTGCAAGAAACAGAGGGGAAATGACACCACCACAAGCCATGGTCAGAAAGTCTCGCCTACTTAATTGTCCATTTTCCCAATTCGCTATTATATTACTCGGTGCCCCTCCATCCATACAACAATCAGGGAGCAGGATCATCAGACAGTGACCGACATGGCGAGCAGACGCGCAGTGTCACGCAATGCAGTAGTTTTCCTGATGGCAGCGGCACTGCTTCTTCGTCGATCGTGCTGCACTGATGCTTCAGCGGCGACGCGGGCGGCCGCCGCCGCGGCACCGCCTCATACTACCCCAACGGGGCCGAAGCTGACGCGGGCCCCGGCGCTGTTCGTGTTCGGGGACTCCGTCGTGGACCCGGGCAACAACAACGTGATCACGACGATGATCCGGTGCAACTTCCCGCCCTACGGCCAGGACTTCCCCGGCCACAACGCCACCGGCCGCTTCAGCAACGGCAAGGTCCCCGGCGACATCCTCGGTACGTAACGCACGCTCGCACGAGACCTGTTGCTCACTTGCTCGTTGTTGTGGCGTGTCAGTCTTGAAAGTTGAACATGCCTGTGGGTTTCAGCCTCCAGGATGGGCATCAAGGAGTACGTGCCGCCGTACCTCGGCACGAAGCTCAGCGACTTCGACCTGCTCACCGGCGTCAGCTTCGCGTCCGGCGCCTCCGGGTACGACCCCCTCACCGCCGAGATCATGGTAACCACTCACTCACTTCCAAGTTGTTCCAACGACTACGGGCCTTATACAACTCTGCAAACATGCATCATCTCTGCTTCCTTGAGTGACTCTGTTTCAGGCAGTGCTGACCATGGACGAGCAGCTGGACCTGTTCAAGGAGTACAAGGGGAAGCTGGAGCGCATCGCCGGCGCCCGGCGCGCCGCGGAGATCGTGTCGACGAGCTTGTACCTGGTGATCACCGGCACCGACGACCTCGCCAACACCTACTTCACCACGCCGTTCCGCCGGAACTACGACCTCGAGTCGTACATCCATTTCGTCGTGCGGTGCGCCTCCGACTTCATCAAGGTAATCAATCGTCATCATCAAGATCGAAAACGCGAGTCCTACCCACGACGAAGCTGCCTCACGTCGCTCACACCGATCGAGTTTGTGACGTGGTCAGAAACTGTACGGGCTGGGGGCGCGGAAGATAAACATCGCCGGCGCACCGCCCATCGGCTGCGTGCCGTCGCAGCGGACCAACGCCGGCGGGCTCGAGCGGGAGTGCGTGTCGCTGTACAACCAGGCCGCCGTCGTGTACAACACGGCGCTGGAGAAGGAGATCAAACGGCTCAACGGCAGCGAGGCGCTGCCGGGATCCGTGCTCAAGTACATCGACCTCTACACGCCGCTGCTGGACATGATCCAGCGCCCCGAGGCCTACGGTGAGCACGCACTTGGCAGCCAAAAGAAAACCAGCCATTTTTCTTTTTCAGGAACGGCCACGGCATCTTGAACGATTTTTTTTTTTATCTGCTCTGCCATTTTGTGTCCTACAGGATTCGACGTGACCAACAGAGGGTGCTGCGGCACGGGCGTGTTCGAGGTCACGCTGACATGCAACCAGTACACGGCGCACCCCTGCAAGGACCCCAGCAAGTTTCTGTTCTGGGACACATACCACCTCACGGAGAGAGGCTACAACCTCCTCCTCACGCAGGTTATTAATCGTTACGGGCTCCAGTGAGATGATGACAGTGCTTGAGGTTAATCGTTACGGGCTCCAGTGAGATGATGACAGTACTTGAGGTTTTTGGCGCCGAGATGATGCGGTTTATATACTTCCCAAGCTTCTGATGAACATTCTGTATTCTGATGCAATTGAGTCTGCCTTTTTATTTGGAACGGGAAATTGAGTATCTTGTTTTGTAACTTAATTACTGCTACAAAAGTATCATTAAGCTGTCCAATATCTCTGCTCCGATTTGTATTCTGATGATACGTCAGCAGTGTCGATTGTTGATTTCTGAAAGAACAAATAATTAAATTCATACTCGCAAAAAAAAATTAAATTCACATTGCTTAAAGACGTGTCTAAACAGAGACTACAATGTGACTTTTACATTACTAAACATAATTGTTTCAAAGGCAGGAGTCCTACTGTTACATACTACCACCGGTTTTAATATACTGTCGTTTGGACAGGGCCTGCTAGTTCAAAATTGAATTAGCTTTGCTTGTCTTAACAACAACAAAAGAGAACTGAAGGTAGTAGTTCAATTCACTGTTAAAGAAATAAATACCAGGAAAATAGGCAACAGCGAGACTATGGGCAACTCAAGGCCACAATCTGCAACCACCTCCACTGCCCTTGAATGATCTGACCCTATTTCGACCGACAGAAGGCTCAGAACATACACACTTCGAATCCCAGACAGACGAAATATAGGGAAACACCATTTTCGCTGGCAACAGTATTCTAATGTAAATACTAAGCAGTCTATTTTATTTATTGTTATATACAAAACCAGGAAATAAACCAAACTGGGTATATGACAGCCTAATACTAGTCTAAAACCTCCTAAACCTGAACTTGATAATCTAAAAAGGGCAGCTACGAGCCGCTAGACAAAATTCACAGCCAGGGATTGAAAATAGATAGACCTGTACACTATGAGATGAAACCAATAACTTCAAACTGGTTGCATGCAACCACCCTTTGGAGCTTCAAAGAAGCTTATTCTGTGCCACAGCTTCACAAAGCTCCTCCTCGTACCGTAAAACTCTAGTAGAGGCTGCAGCTTTGGATACAGGCCTCGGCAATCCCGGTGGCACTGAGCGGCGACGCTTCAAAGGCAGCGACGACTCAGGGAAAAGAACAGTTGTAATTTGCTTTATATCAAGCTGCTTGAGGCGTGCAAGCCGAGAAGCATGTTTTGGGGCCTTGGGGGTTCTTGGGGTGGACACCCTCACGTCATTGCCGTCAATCTTACTGAAAATTCATTGTTGGGACTGTTTAGAGTCTTATCAATCAGCATTATCTGGAAAGCAAGTGCAATGTAGCTAACCTCATGAAAGGCCAACGCTCCTTTGGAAGAGGAGTCTTATTTAGGAGAAGTTCCTGTCTGCTTCGGTCCGGAGTAGTATAGTTGAAATGGTGCTGCCTGGCCAGTTGAACCTAGTTCACATTACCATTACAAGTGAGTTTGGCAACAGAAAAGGAAATATCACAAAATGCTGACAATGCAAAAAATGTTGACCACGTAAACTCAACAAACAAAACATCCAGCATGTAAAATCAGTATTGCAATTGATACGAGTAAACGATTCAGAAGTGCACTATCCAAGTACATTATAGCAATATCACAACTATAAATGATAGATTAGAACAATCAATGCACGATACAAGAATGCCAGGTAAATGGAACAAGTATGTAAATGGTAATAGAACAAGAAATATTCTTGGCAGCTAGCAAGATAAGGTCACCACGGATAAATTTTGGTCAAGTAATAAAGTATCCTTGAGAAATGTTCATAAAAGCATGCACTGATTAAAAAAAACTACTTACTATGGTTTTGGTAAGCCATCAGATTAACAAGGCAAGTAAGAAATGACAAAGAACAAACCGATATTAATGACACAACAAATAGAAAAGATATTACTTACTGCTGTCCGAATCCGTTTTGATACATGGAAAACAGACTTCAGCTGGTCATGGTGCAAGTAGCACACAATCTTGATCTTTGCAACAAAACAACAGCAATCAGGTTTACTATAAATACAATGCACATTGAAGTGACAAAAAGGTCATTTCAGTTACATACCAGTAAATCAAGTGGAAGTGATTCAAGTCTTGAATCACCCTCAAACTCATCCGCAACAGGAGTCTTCGGTGTTTTTGGCAATATCTGCCCCTTAATGCTACCAAATGGCTCAAAACTGAGCCTTGCAGGGGACAAAATTGATGCAGTCCTTTCTATGGAACCATTACCCGGTGTTGGTATCTCCAGCTCATCCTTTACATTCAATAGAATCCTTTTCTTCCCAATATCCCTGCTTGAACTTCTGGTATAACGAATCTGAGCCAGAGCACCAGGTTTCAAGTACTTGCTCTTTGTATGCTTCACTCTTTTCTTTTGCTTCTGAATCACTGATCCAGACCCCATGGTTACTGCTATTCCCAATGAAATTAGTCTTGGCAGGTTTTGCTAAATGTTGATTGTCCTCCAGTTTCATCTCTCAGCTTCAATATAATAAAAGATGAATTACACGATCAGGATAACGACAAATGCTTTGGGGAAAAGAAGAATAGCAACAAAAGCAATCAATATGACTGTACCCTTCTAGCAATCAGTATTTTTTTTTTCAAAAAAATCACATGACAGTTGGGTAAGCTTAAAAAAATTGTCTAATCACACATGTATTCGTAATATAGAAATTAAATACAAGCAAACACTTTTCTGAAAAGGAAAGAATACAGACACCAGAAGTATTTACACGCTGTGTGAAGCTCCAGAGGAAATTGTCATTTGTCATCTAAATACAAGTCAGCAATACTAATAAGGAATAAGAAAACAAATATGAGGCAAACAATATTGCGCAACAACGTGAAACAAAATGAAGTTAGCAGAATTTTTAGAAATTTTACATTATGGAAATGCGTGAAAGCTAGCCAAGCCGAAATGCTGAATAGTGGTAGTCGTACAATAGTAAATTGTAATAGCGAAGTAGAATCCTCATTGCAGCATCGAATGAATGCGGAACCTCTAACTAAAAGCAGTACTGCTATTCGTTTCCAATAAGCTCCATAACTAATTGAATCATCACCCAGTTGCCATGACTTTTTACCATCTTCTACAGTAAACGTGAATTAATACTACGCATGGAGAAAATTACTGGGCAATGATTTGCAAAAGCAGGAAAAAAGAGACACGCACTAAGAAGCCCCTGAATCTATCAAGGATTACGGGCACCAGCAATAGGTTCAAGCACCACCCGCAAAATCCACACACCAAGCATTACTGTAGCAGAATGACGGAATCCGTGGATACCCGTCCCCAACCGAGCAGCGGCAAATCTCCAAGGTCAGGAACGAACCGCCATCGAATCCCGCTCGCAGGACGAAGCACACATCATGAAATCGCAACAGATCTAGCGAAAACCAATCCCCGCGACCGACCGTTGACTAGCAACGGCGCAGGGATACATACACTAGAGACCAGCTAAAGCCACCGCCTTTGGAACAAGAAATCAGAAGAGTCGGAGAAGAGGGGGGAACGGAATCGATTACCTGAAGCAGCAGGGGCGCGGCGGGCTCAGGACCCGACAGCTCCCATCCTGCGAGTTGCGGAAGGGGAGGGAAGCCGAGCGATGAAAGGGCGCGAGAACCAACGGACGAAGCCACCGCCGGCGCCGGCGAGTCGGAGGGTGGAACCGGGACCAGCTGGCGCCGCCGCCGCAACCGCAACCTCCTCACCCACGGCAATCACTCCGTCCCTCTCGAAATCTTTAATGGCCGGGCGACGAGATCGAGGCCGGGAGCGCGAGAGGTTTTGTACGACGGCGGGGGAGTGGAGGGAAGCTGAAATTTTTTCGGCGCGGGTTGGCGCCAAAGCGAGCGCGTCGGTGCGCGCGCGGGGCCGGTGGGGCCCGCCCGGGAGGAGAACCGCGGGGAATCCGAACAGAACGGATGGCGTCGGTCACAAAACAGCCGCTGCGCCGTTGGCCGCCGTAGCGTTTTCCATTATTCCGGGAAGGAGAAATCGGATGAGAACGTGCGGGGCCCACGTGACGCCGGCGCGGCGCCTGGAAGTGCGGGACGGGCCGTACGTGCGCGCGATCTCTCGCTGCGGGCGGATTTCGGTGACGGCGCGGCTTGCCCTCGTTGAGAAGGTGTAGGTGTGGTGGGACCAACGCGTGGGTCGGGCAGGTTTTTTTTTTCTTGGACTCAGGTTTGCTTTGCCTTTGCTCGCTTGGTGAGGACTGAGGAGTCGGCGGACGCGCCGCGCGGGGGCGTGACGGACGGAGTTTTTTTTTTCTTTTTTTAACCTCTCAAAACTGCATATAAGTGTAGAATCTGTTCATGCGCATACAAGCATTAAGACACAACGCCTATACACACACGACCAAGCCTACACCTAAACACAGCGAAGAACCGCGTCCATCGAGAAATCATCGGAACCAGACGGATCCGATGCGTGACGAGGGACGTCACACTCCCTTTGTGTCTCCACGCGATGAGAGGTACCAGGAGAAAGACCCGAAGCCGGCGAAAAACACCGACGACCTCCCCTGAGGATTGTCCACAAGCCCGTTGACACCGCCGGAGAGGAAGACGCCGTCGACACGGAGGAGGCTCGGGAAAATTTATTCCATCGACGCGCTGGCGCCGCCGCACCACCAGCACGACACGGACACTAAACCTTATACCTCGTCCGCCGGAGAAGCTCGCCGGAGAAACCGACGCAAAGGAACACAACCCTGTACCTCAGCCTCCGGAAACACCGGAGAAGCCGAGATAAGGAAACAAGGCCTCCACTCATCCTCTTCCTCCGCGCGCACACCAACCAGCGTGCACAAAGGGAGAAGACAAGGAGCAAAATAACACCTGGCCAGCTCACCGGACAGCAACGGCGACGCCCAACCCGCCAGCAAAGAACCAGCAGGCGGAGCCCGCCCCAGGGACGCGGACGAAGAGGCGACCAGCAGGGGTCCCGGAAGAAGTGGAAACCTGCCCTCTCCGCCCACAGCAGTGGGCGACGGCGAGCCAGCAGACGTGGACTTGGAGTAGACAGGAGGCCGCCATCACTATTCACTAGCAGCACCCCACCAAAGCACCGCGCCCGCTCCGCCGAAGCACCGAAGCCACCACCCGCGCCACCCCCGCCACGGCCTCCACAGCGGCACCCCACGCCACCACCCATCAGAGAAACGGTGAATCCGGCCCAGGCGACAACAAAACTACTCTAAATACATAGGCCGGACGTCGATCCGTCGAAACCCGACCACTCCGGCACCGGACCGGCCGCCGGAGGGCGAGCTCCGGCGAGATCGACGCCGGAAAACGGAGATCGCCTTCGACTCGCCTTTCCCTCTACTGTAGCACGAGAAAGGGGACCGTGACGGACGGAGTTGATTGCGAAGTGCACGTAGAGATTCGCTAGCCACCTGGTGTGTTGGATTCGACACTAGTTCTGTGATTGGATCAAGCGAGTTAGACAAGCAGTGCGCGGATAAACTTTATGACGGTCCACGTGCAACGCAATTACGTCTGGTGTTCCATCAGAGATAAGTTTGATGGTTGAAAGAGAAATCAGAGGTTAACATTAACTGAGAAATTCCAGAAAACAGAAGGGGAAGAGAGGGCGCGGAGGAGGTCGCTACAGAACGGTAGAGATTCGCCGATGGTGGTCCCTCGCTTTTCCGTTTCCCCGGGGTTGAACTGGAGGACCAGGGGGGGCTGGCTGGGGCCGGGCAGGCCTGTCCGTGTCCCCACCACGTCTCGAGAGATGCGCCGGCCCGTACGTGCGTCGCTGCAGAGAAATCCCCACGACGTCGCCCCTGCCGCCGTTTGACGAGGCATGCCGGGGTTCTGTTATGTGGGCCGGCGCGTCGATCTTGCTGAATCTTGGAGACTTGGGTCGGCCGTCCCCAGGTTTCGCGCGCCCCGAGGTGATGTCTGGATATGGGGACAAGATAGGTGGGAATAGGAAATGTAGAGCAAGGAATAATTAAATTCTATGTTTGGATTTGTAAAATAGGAAATGGTTCCTGGATTGGGAAAAGAGCCCGCGCATGTTCCAGCGATTCAAATCCAGAGGGCGCGGTGGGTTTAGACGCCGGAAGCAGGAAATAAGGTGAAAATTACAAAATTGCCCCTTATCTTACCCATCTAGAGTAGAAAGCATCGGAGGCCTCTGGTTCGCTCGAATCCGTCATTTCGCCTCGTACGCCGCTTGCGCGCGCCGCCGCGTCCGCTCACCCGCCCATCCGCCTGCTCGCGCGGCACGCACGGCCGGCCGCTCGCAACGCCGTCGCGCCGCACGGTCACCCGTCCGTCTGCCTGCTCACGCCAAAAGCTCCGTCCCCAAAACTGCAGAACCCATCCGACCTCGTGCTCCCCTGCGCAAACAGCCGGCCTGCCGTCGTGCCTAAAATCTGCTGGTTCCCCGGTCTCGCGTGGAGCGTCAGTAGCATCCGCACAGGTTGTACTCTCACATCTGCCCTTTCTTGATTTTTTTTTTTTTTGCGAAGGAAAGGGATATATTGATTATCCAAGGAAATTTACAGAAAAGACCCTGGAAAACTTACAAAACACAACCAGATCCCTAACCCTAACCACACTGGGATGGAGATCAGATCCGCCGCCGCCGCCGAACGCCGACGACCGCCGGACCCCTCCCTCCAACAACCTCGCGAGCACTTGAAAGAGAGGCCAAAGGAGACAGCAGCTCAACCTACCTTGAACCGCATGAGCAAGAGCTGAACGAGCAAGGGCCTCTTGCGAGCAAAAGGGAGAGGGGCTTGCCGCCGTCCAGCAACGCCGACCGAAGAAGACCACCATCACGAAGCTCCTGAGCCACAAAACTCCACAAGCTCGCCGTCTGCACCGGAGCAAAGCACAGACGAGGCGAGGATGAGCTCGGGAGAAGGAAATCCACTCCGACGTCGACGCCACCGCCTCGCCGCCGTCAGCCGGAAAACCAGCCCACCACGCAGCAACTCCGGCAAACTCGACGCCGTCAACGACATCTCCGCCACCAGAATCGCCACGGGGAGCAACAAAACCGACCGTCGTCGACATGGACGACGTCGGAACCAAACCCTAACTACCTACACCTAATCTACAACTAAAGGGACGCCACCAACGGCGAGATCCCGCTTCCCCTCCCTCTCCAGCGCCGACGAGGCCACCGGAGAGGAGGGGGAAGCGAGGAATCGGGCGCCGGAGCGAGGGCGACTAAGAATCGCCGGTCTTTACTGTAGAAAGGGATAGGGGAGAGAGGGTTCGGGAGAGGCTGCCCTTTCTTGATTTATTTTTTTGGATACTCTGCGGCATGCACTGGATCCCAAATCCTTCCTCTGCTTTTTTGCTGTGTGGTGATTATCTGGTACATCAGGCTTATCAGGCTTCAATCATGGCCTCACGACTCAATTTGCTAACCACGTGCAAAATTTCATTTTTAATACGTCCTTGTCCTTAATTTAGTCTTGCTGGTTTCTTTTGTGTAGGCTGTAGGCAGTTTTTTAATTTTGATTTCTTAGTACGCAACTAGTATCGATTTCATTTGTCTTGTGGTATATGGACATAGCCTGTAATTTCATACGGACTTAGTTGTAGCTTCAACCAGCCTTACAAATTCAATGCATTGCTAACATTTGGTTTACGCAGCAAATGGATGCACCTTGTGTCAATATCATATTTTATCACAGTGGTGCTTTCTCAAAGAGAGGTGATTTCACTTATGAAGGAGGCAAAGTCTCCATTATTCCTGATGTCGATAAGGACTTAATGTCATACTTCCATGTAGTTGAGTTGGCTAAAAACTGTAGGTTACAAGGATGGTGATAGTCTCTATTATGCCATTCCTGGTCGTCCTCTTCAATATGGAATAGACCTGCTCAAAGATGATGCATCTGTTTCTGAAATGATGAAGCATGCAAATTACACCAAATTTGTTGAGATTTACATCCAACAAAATGAATATGCTTTTGTCAGCAATCCAACAATTGCTGAGGCAACTCGCCATGCCAAAACCAATGAGGTATTCTAGCTTTTTACAAAAATATATCCTACGCACGTATTTATTTTCCCTTTCCTTTTTGCCCCTGTTTCCTTTACAGTTAATGTGTGACATTATGTGCTCATTTTTCTGTGTCCCTTGTTTGATTTTTCTGTGGCTCTTGTGTGACATTAGGTGCACAACAAATTTGATGGAAACACCGAAGGAAGCTAAGGATGAATCACACTCGCAAACACCATATACTAGCAGCAACCCTTCAAATGGAAATAAACATGTAGGTGGTCGTAAGAGGACTTTCTTGGAAGATGAACATTTTGAAGCTGCCTTTTCTAGTGTTTCGAAGTCTCTGCAGTGCCTTGTGGAAGTCGAAAAGGAAAATGCTGCTGCCATGAAAGATATCAAGAGTGCATTAGTGCATGAAGTAGAGGTTCAAAAGAAAATTGATGCCCAAGGTGATGAGTTGTTTGAAGCGTTGTGTGCACTCCCTGGTTTCAGTGATGATGAAATTGTCAAGGCTGCATGTATCATTGGTAAAGACGTGGAGATGTTGAAGCTATTTTTTAGAGCCCCAGCCGATAAGAAAGGCGCATTTGTGCGTCATGTGCTTGCAAGTGGTGAAAGCTAAATACTTGGTGCAACTGGACTGATCTTTTGCTAGAGATGTTCCAAGATGGTCTTTTGCTTGTAAATAATATAACCTGGGACGGCAGTCATGACGGCATGCTTGCTTATATGGATGCTTAGAACTTGTTTTGGTCTGACGTGTGGTGTCAGCAAGGGATGATATGTGTAGGAGGGGACTTGTAGCCGTGAAAGTTGATATTTTGCTACTAGAAACTAGTATTCAGCTAGGACTGCTATCTGTATATTTTGTTTTGTACAGGGTAGATGGCAGCTTCTCGTAAAACAATCACATGGTCATGTATATTTGCTGTAATGAACTCCTTAATGATGATGTAATGGACATCATTGTGCTAGAAAGACTGCAAGAACAATGTGGTCAAACGCCACCTTAGAAATTTCATCATCTTCAGCTTTCGTGTGACATATTTCTTGATTGAAAAAATCATTAGAATAATTCCTATTGACCTTTCAAACAGGGGCATTTGTGGACATTATAATTTATATCCTTGTCCATGTCCCACAGCTGGCCAAACATGGGAAAAAGAAATGAACGCTATATCCCCACCTCTAAACCTGCTTCTCATATCCCATGCCATATCCCAATCCAATTCCCTATTCCCTAAACCCAATATCCAAATGCCACCGGAGGAGTTTTGGGCTGAACGGGCGCATGCTGCGCGCGTGGCGGCGCGCTTAACGCGGCGGTGCGATCGCACTAGATTATCCACCTCCGGGTCCGCGCAACGAGCCGGGCCGGGGTATACAACACGACCGACTTCTGTAGTTCAGCGGTTTCACGGGAAAGGATAAGCGGGGGTTCAGTCAAACGTTGGCGTTTGTGTGCGCTAACCAAGTTGCACTGGTCGATTTCCCTAAAAAAAAAAGTTGCATTGGTTGATTTATCAATGGTGCAATGATCTATTGAACGACGTTTTTATATGAAAATAATACTCGCGTGAGGGGTTAAGCGTAAAAGGTGGGTTTGGTTCCCTACTTTCAGTTGCTACTTTGCCGCCGCAGCAGCCGTGGCGTTTGAAATCGGCGCCACAACCACCGTATTTTGCCATGAGCGCCAGAGTAAACGACAGAGAAAAATGAGCTAAACAACAAGAAACAATGTTGTCGCGGCCATGTCTT
Organism: Eragrostis nindensis; assembly: GCA_012490785.1. Lineage (NCBI taxonomy): Eukaryota > Viridiplantae > Streptophyta > Magnoliopsida > Poales > Poaceae > Eragrostis > Eragrostis nindensis. The sequence continues at coordinate 239,492 of JAAXCT010000694.1, forward strand.
ATGCGCAGTGGCGGAGCTGGGGGGGGGGGGGGCATGGCCCCCTCTAACTTCAGAAAATTTTGAGAGGATGGATCTCAGGCTGCAAGCAATCGAAGGCGCAGAGAAGGATCTTTCAATAAGGCAAGATGGGGCAGACCTACCCAAGCTTGAGACCAAGTTCCCCCTTCCCCCACCTCCCCTAGACCTCCGGCGCCCGCTCCGCAGGCGGCCATGGCCATGGCTGCCAAGAAATTTGTTTTTGGCCAAGGAAGAAGAAGGCTTGAAAGGGTATTGAGCCAATGCGCCATGAAAACTAAAAGGGCCCGACTTGAAAAAAGAATGGTGTTTCAACCTGCTAGCTGCTGTCATTCCTCCCCCCCCCCCCCCCCCCCCCCCCTCCTCTTTCATTATGCGAGGATAGCTATTATCGTCTATGCAAACTTCTTCTGATTGTCTCCTAGCCATTGATAAAAATTGCTGCTACTCGTCTCATCTTCAATTCCACTGCTACTTGGTACCGCGCCGTTACCAAATCGATCAAATTCTTCATATCCAAATATCAATTTATTTGAAATAATTGATACAAATATAAGCGGTGCCTCTCGCGAGGGAAACGAAGGAGATAGCGGAGGCGGAGGCGGTGGGGTGCTGCCTCTTGCGAAGCGTAATGAGAGAGCTCAACGGTGACGCGTTAGCGTGGCGGGGGACGCCGTTGAAGACGCCGATCGGCCTCCCCTGATTTTCTCGTCCAGCCACTGCTTACGCGGGAACCAAGCACTTCAGCTGGCGCCTAACTTTCGATGGGGCTTGTTGCGTCGTGCAACCAAGGACACTCAAAATGTTGGTAGTGAGAAAGAGAACCCGTCTGCTTGAATTATCCATTGACAGATTTAAACCGAACCATCGAGATATCATATTTACACAGTTATACATAGTTACACAAAAATGACCCACTTGCACCAAATGTTACCCGTGTACTATAGGATCCGAGGTATGCTCGTGGATCACCACAAGTTCGGTTGCCAGGAAAGTTCAAAGTTACACACAATGTACTTCACTGCCGAGAGTCCGAGACCGAGACCGCTCCAATGGGGCCCAAATGTCGGAGTGGAAGCACCAATCGGCCCTTCAGGCACTGTTGGCGGTTCTTATGCGATAAAATTAAGTTTATTAATTCCGCAAGCGCACGGATCACCATTGTAGCATTTCACCTTGGAGTATTCCAGGGTTATCGTATTTATATTTCCGCGGGAAAGCAGAGCAAAAGGGAGCTGAGTAGTAGCAATGCATTGAATAATTTGGAGAAAGGATAATGTATCAAACTATACTTGAGACGGGGGTAAGATAGGCATGATAGATATGGGTGGCACACACATCCTCAAATCCAAAGTAATAAAAGAAAACTGTAGTATACATTTGGGAGAGCAACGAGATAGAGTTAAGACTACCTGTATGTTTACCTATTATTTACTCTTTCTAGCAGTCAAGTCTACAAAGATTATCTACTCTAGTTAAGCTCATACACATACAAGTCATGTCGTTTCAGGGCACACACGTGCTATGTTAACCGATGATGCTAGTTCAAACCTAGAGAACCGTATGCTATAATTAAGACCCTGTTGAGTCCAACCCGGACGTGGTGGATTACAGAGACCGGTGCAGCTGTCACATACACTCGCGGCTACCATCCTCCGTGGGGTTGGGTGCCAAACGTGCATAGGCCAAGCTCTAAATGCCATGCTTACAACCCGCCTAGAGGAACTACTCTTGATCAACGGAGCAGCCCTATCTAAGAATAAACAAGCACAGATTTCACCCGACGTCATATCCGACGAAGGCACTCTCTTGTACTTGCGTACACCAACAATCACGAATCCCACAACAAGACTTCTACGAGCACTTACTTAACAGAATAAATAAACTAAATAGAAAAGAACTACCTAAAGAAATAAATAAAGATAAATCTAAATATAATTATATTGAATAAAATAATATCTCAAGAGTAAGGATACAAAGAACTATACCAAGACTCCGAGAAGTTCTTCTCCGGAAGCCCGAGAGAGCTCTCACTCTACTCTACTCTACTCTAACTCCCAAAGCTACTACTAAACAAGAAAATGTAAACACTTGGATGAAGTGTGAGGTGCGAGTTGCTTCTGAGGCCGGGAGATCCTATTTATAGCTTCTTCATGGCGGTGGGAGCCCGCTGGCAGAAGCTGGAGAGGCGGTGGCATCGAAGTAGGCCGGCCGGCCTAGGGGGGTGGCCGGCTGGCCGTCCCTTGTGTCGGTTGGCCACCGTCTTCTGGCTGAACGCTTCAGATCGTCTCCTGATGACGGTCCGAAGGTCGGCTACTTCGTGGGGTCAGCAGAATTGCAGTAGGGGCCAAGTTAAGGCCCAAATGGCCCACCTTTTAGAATGGCGGTGCAAATCTGCTAGGCTAGCCTTGAATTGTGCGTGATGTACCAGTTTCCAGCCCACTGGAGGAAGTCCGGGGCCTGCGGCCACAAGGTGGGGCCGGCCGGCCAGGGGTTTTCCCTGGCTGGGCCCACTTTCCTCCGTTATTCACTCCTGCATCAAAATATCCACCAAAACTTGTGGAGTAGTATCATTCCTATCTACTATGCACAAAATCTTGGTGTTATACTTTTATTTACCGGTAGGGTGTCGGTCAAAACATGGTTTAACTACCGCCAACAGGCACTGCGGCCCATACGTTCCGCCCACTCAAGTATGCTTTGCCTGCTCTGTTCTGGGATAATTGCCTCAGCACTACTCCTAAAAGTGACCATCTCCTCAACACCATTAGTAAGCAGACCTCATTCTCAATACCATCTATGAGTAAGTCTCTCCCTCCAAATACCAAAAGGCCTCAAATCAGAATTTTCTTTTCCTCTTTTGCCCTTGGCTGCTTCTTCCATGACCATACGACGGCGGCGACCACCTTCTTCCACAGCGACGGCAGGGGCAGGCGGCCGGCAAGGCCCGCGCAGCACGGCGGACCAGCGGGCGCGGCCAGGATTGCTCTTGCTCGCGCGGGCAGCTGCTGCGCGGCAGGCGCGGTTGAGGCGGAGCGGGCTCTCGCAGCGCGGGCAAGTGCCGCGGGTGCGGGCAGGTCTCGGCGGGCGGCGGGCGCGTTGGGAGGGGGAGAAGCAACGCGCGCGGTGGCAGGGGAAGCGGAGCGCAGGGCTTGGCGTCTCGCCGACGCGGCGGCGGGAGGCTCGTGGGGCAGTGCAGCTTGCCGACGCGGCCGCGGGAGGGCGCGCGGGGCAGGGAGTCTCTCCGGCGGGGCAGGATGTTTCGCCGGCGCAGGAGTGGGATGACGCGCGCGGTGGCAGGAAAGGCTGGCGTGCCAAGGAAGAAGCCGCGGCCGGTAATAAAGCTCAGGGGCAAAAGAGGAAAAGAAATTTCTGATTTGGGGCCTTTTGGTATCTTGGAGGGAGAAACTCACTTATGGATGGTATTGAGGAGAAGGCCTACTTACTAACGGTGTTGAGGAGATGGTCACTCTTAGACTGACTTCAACAATGGGTGGCATTTTTGGGAGGCAAATCGCCCAATGCCTCCCATATACAGTGTTCTTTCTTCCCATTGCAAAGGCCTGTCTCCAACAGCAGCGATGCATTTTGGAGCGCATCCTCTTCTTCGTCACTCGTCTCTCTTTTTCTGGTTCGCGTCGCACCCGCTACGAACGCCGCGCCATGGCGCCCCGCCAGGCCGCCACCACCTCGTTGACGGAGAGCCCCGCCTCAGGAGCGCGAGGAGCCCGCTGCTCGCCCCGCGCGCCGCCTCCGGCCCACTCGTCGCGCCGCTGCTCGCCCCGCGCCGCCTCCAGCACGCTCGCCGCGCGCCCGCGTGCCGTGCCACCACCTCCACGCGAGCGACGTGTGGGCCGCGACCCCTCTCTCCACCAAAGCCTCACGCCGCGCTCCTCCGCCTCCACCTCACCTCCGCCCAGGCCGCGCTCCGCCTCGAGCGCCGCGCCGCGCTCCTCCGCCGCACCTAGCCTCCGCCGCGCCCCGGCCCCGCACTGCGCTCCGCCGCGCCGCGCCGCACCACCTCCGCGCCCAGGCCCCGCGCCGCCTCCAAGCGCGCCCGCCTCTGCGCGGCGCGCGGGCAGCCGCGGCGGCGTATGTGGCGACCGAGGACAAGGTGACGGCCGGCGGGTCCACCATGTTGGCCATGTCCTGTCCCCTGCCGTCTTCCTTCAAATCGAGCGCCGGCAATGGTGGAGGCGACGGGATTGGTGGAGGCGACCGAGGACAAGGTGACGAACGAGCGCCGGCAATGGTGGAGGCCTTCCGCCACGCGCTGCCCCGCCGCGTCCGGCGCGCCCCGCCGCGCCCGCCACGCGCCGCAGCGCCGGGTCCCGCGCGCTTTGCTCGCCCGCCGCGCGCCGCGGCGCTGCGTCCCGAGCGACCTGCTCGCGCGCCGCCATGCGCCAAGTCGAGCTCCGCATCGCTGGTGGCGACGAACCCGTTGGGGAAGGCGAGGCAACGGCGCCGTCGGCGCGCCCCCGCCGAGCTCGCCTGCCTCGCCGCGCCCAGGCCGAGTTCGCCCGTGCCGTGCCGCGCACCCGCCGAGCTCGCCCGCCTCGCCGCGCCGCGCCCACGCCTCCGCTCAGCCCAGGCCCCACGCCGCGCCGCGCTCCTCCGCCTCGCTGCGCCACGCCCACGCCTCCACCTCGCCTCCGCGGCGCCCCGGGCCGCGCCGCGCCGATTCTGCGCTCCAGCTCGGCGTTCCGCCGCCGCAGCGCGTCCCGCGCAAGCCGCCTGCGCCCGTCGTCCCGCCGCGCAGAAGAGTCCCGCCGTGGGCGTCGTGGCAAGCTCTCAAATTGAAGCCAGCGCGGAGCTCGGGGACGCCGGGCGAGTCGAATCCAGCTGTTGCAGCGACGGCGACAGCGACGCCGGCCTGCGCGTCCGCGTGCTGCTGCTGGATGGCGGCCTGCGTTGTCCACCTTCGCCGCGTCTACCGCCGCGCCGCGGAGGGGAGCGAGAGGGAGGAGCAGGAGAAATTGACGCCCGTACGTATGCATTGGAGGAGAGAGGGTATTCATTTGTGCATCGTCTCTCTCCTCGTAGCCAAATTTGGCTGCCGGTTTGCCTATGCTGTTGGAGCAGATTTTCACCATGCACAGTACGCCGCGCGAGCTAAATTTGCATTTGGATCGCGCTGTTGAAGTCAGCCTTAGGAGTGGTGCTAAGGCAATTATCCCCTCTGTTCAAGTTTCTTCCTCCTCCCGCCGAGTCTCAGGGCGCATAGGCGTGCGACGGACCGATCCATGACCACGTTGGTAGCAGCTTCGCGAGGAAACCTTCTCCGACATTCACAGCCCACACACACGTTGTCAACACGCATACTTCTCCCCGTGCCTGCCATAGCCGATGTCGCGCGCCCGTACTCCCTCCGCCGCATCACCGCACCTCGGTGCGTTAACTGAACGTGGCTCGTTCGTTGGAACGGGGGCCTCCTCCAGTCACCGCTCAGCGTTTTTCTCTCGTCATGGCCACTGAACCAGGCGTTTCGGTCGTCATTTTTTTTTCCTGCACGTTTCGGTGATGTTTTCTCTACTCATGCTAGTGCAGGCGCAACGCCAAATGGGGAACGCCGGGAGGGATTGCTCTGCTCTGCTCCGTTCTGTTCCTCCCGGAAAGCAAAGCCTCTCGCGGCGCCGATTTGCATGTAGGCTAAAGCAAGCCTAAATGAGCATTCCATAGCTGACAGCCCCTGAAACTTTTCTTTTCCACGGCCTGTTCGATCGTTTGCCGATCTGAAGCCAGCCACATCAGCGACAGGACAAAGGGGAGAAACCCAAAAACGAAAAGGAAAAGCGAAAGCAAGAGACACCGAAAGGGAAAGGCAGATGAGAATAAGGGCCTGTCTGTCAAGCAAAGGAGAAAAACAAAAAAAAGGCGGGAAGCAGCTTCTGTCGCACAAGCTTCTCTCGCCTTCCTCGGGCTAACATCCTAGCAGCCTTACGCCGTGACGCGCCATTTGGTTTCTTCGAGGCTCCGAGAGGCTCTCCACTTGTCACCATTGCTTCTAGCGGGGGCGGGCCGACCCAGAAGCCACCGCCGTGCTCGCCATGGCCTCCTTGCCGTCGCCTACAGACCCTGCGCCGCAGCCGCCCCTGCTGCTGCTGCCGGGGCAGGAGCCCGCGCCGCCCGTGGCCCCGCCGCTGCCGGAGCTCAGGCCCAGGCCGAGCCCCACCGTCGCCGACCACGTCCGCGGCCTGCTCAGGTCGGGCGAGGCGTTCATCCGCGGCGTGTTCGGGGGTAACTCCGGCCACGCCCGCCCTCATGCTCCTCAGCAGCACCAGCATCATCTTCACCTTCACCAGCAGCACCAGCACCAGCACCACCACCGCGCTGTATGATCCTCACCTCCGATCCCTTCATTACGAACTAATCGCATTGTTGTACCGAGACTTAATACTTTGGGGTGGATTTTGGTGATTAAACTGAATAGTTTGCTCCGTTGAGATGTCTGTTCTGCTAGCAACCAGTCACACACTCACACTTCTTGTCAAGAACTTGATATGCGTGGTACTTACTACTCTATTGAATTGAAGCCAATTTGCATCGCAAAATTTTATGTGTTCGGCTAACTAGACTTGCATAGTTATCGTCTCCTCGAGTTCATTTTGCTTGTTGTGCCTAGAATATTAGATTAAAAAGAGGACTGAGCTTTACATATCAATTTGTCCATAATCATTTCTCTTACAGTCAAACTACTTATTTTGTTTGACTTTGAATCAAATGAAACCATGCATAACAACCTAACAGTCTCCAAATGCGTCTGTTGCATAGCATGGAAGTGCACCTGCGGATGATGATTGTGTATGCCCATGTACCTAACAGATCTTAGCATCTTGCCGGTCTTGACTGACAGTCTCGACTGCAGGCTGATATCATGAAGCGCTTGCAGCGTGAAACATTTCCTGACGTCATGAAGCTCTTGGATAGACACGAACAAATCGAGCGCATACTTTCCTTGTACAAAAACGGCAAGGGGTTCCAGTTCCCAGACTTCCCGATCCGGGTGAAGATAGCGCTCGATGCGGTCGGGGCGCTGTTCCTCATCGACGGCGACGAGTTCAACAAAGCGAAAGGGGTCCTTGACAAGGCGGGGTACCACACGGGCCTCAGCTCGAGGTTCGTCTTCGAGTCGAAGACCAGGGGCAAGGACACCATTGCAGCGGAGCTCGCAACCAGGCTTGAAGCAGGTGCTCGTCATCTTGGGGAGGCAGCTGGGAGACCAGTGGAGCTGACTAGGCTGCAGTACTGCGCCCGGATCAACAAAAAGCTATCGATGATCCTGGTCCCATTTGGAGCCCAATGCAACAATTTCTTGCGTGATCCAAGAACGCTTCAGGTAATGTGTCCCTGCTTTTTCTGAACCGGAGTGTTGGTCCAGCTGTTGCATTATTGATTCTTACAAATGAAATTGATGTCATAATTTGCAGAGCCAAGCCTCTTTCCATGGGCCACCTTCGTTCTTCGATCATCACAACTGCGGTGCCGGTTTGAGATTCAAAGGGTCCCAGTTCACGGCCTCCTTCGCCGAGCTGCTCTTCGGTTCAGGAACACAAGACAGTGAAGGAATGAACCGCATGACAACATTTGGGCAGGTGTCCTGCGAGCCAGCCAAGGACGTGAAGCTCAGTTTATCAGGGCTCTGGCAGGTCTGCTCGCCGTCGTCCCGGCTCAACAATCTCGGAATTCTTGCTGTTCCGGTCGGAAGCATGAAAGCAGGAAAAACAGAGGCAGCCATGGACCAGAGTGTGAATGTGCAGCGTTCTGCTGGTGCCGGTGGTGCCTCGGCTCCTTCGATCGCCGTAATGGTGGACTGCGAGATGTACGAGACTATCAAGGCGGAAGGCTGGTTTGAGATGGAGAGGTCCCGCCATAGACCGGTGCGCTGCGGCTTCTCCTTGTCCGACACGCCGGAGAACAAGCTCGGGTGGGGCGTGAGGATGGGCGGCACGGCGGAAGGACAAGGGCACCACCAGCACCTGGAAGGGTTCCTCAACCTGAGTTTTGGCAAAGGCAGCCTGCAGCCAGGGCTCGTGTACGCCATGGAGGGCGACAAGTGGACGCCGGCGCTGTTCCTGCGGTCATCATGGTTCATGTGAACTCCATCCTTGCAGTATTGTTTGTTTCCACGAGCAACAGCCGCGTATTGGCTGGTCAGCTGCTGATTTCCCTGATATCGGCAAAAATAAGCATTTTGACTGAAGGCCTTGACATCTTACATTGGATCCGGCGATTGCGTTGACGTGTTTCATGTAACTGAATTGTTTTTGTGTGAATTTTTGTCCAAGATTGATGTAACTTTACTTTCTTTGTTCGAAAAAACATGGGTTAGAAAGCCAATAACCAGGTTAATTCATGAAAGACGGTTTGATGGAGCTTACAGGTAAAGATCAAGAACACAAAACAAGTCTGCAAACTGCTACCACACTGGGACAAACTAAAATCCAAATATTCGTATGTGCTAAAACACTTGAATAGAGTGGCACTACAAGGACTGAACGGCGTCCAGCGCTCAGACGCTTGTCACAGCTGCTGGTGCCCAAAGTACCAAACAACAAAGCATGCAAAATTGATTAAAAAAAAAATGGTACGTAAAGACATTGCATCAAGCACTGATCAGACAACCTAGCATGGAAGGTTCCCATTGGCACTAACAGCAAAGGGGTCACCAGCAAAAAGGCAAAAAATAAGCTTAGAATGCAAACAGAAACAACAAAATTGAACTGAATATGATCTGCAACAATCACTGTCTTTTAAAGGATTTAATTAACTGAACACAACACCAGTTTCTGCTGATAACAACCAGCTGAAGAACCAATGAACTATCCAGCCACAATTCACATGAAAACTTGCAGTGTTAGATGCTCAATCCATCTGGCATTCATGGACTATCAACCGGATCATCTAAGTGTCTATTCATCATGTCAAAACTGAGGGAGCCAAATCCTGGTTTTTATTAACAACAAAGACCAGGTTCTGATGAATCTGCAACAAAACAAGTATGAAATTGCTAAACCAAAAGATAACCAAACTCTAAATATTACCGCAAGAAAATTCCTGAATACTGATTTTAGTCCTAGAGTATGACAGAAAAGTGACTGTAGATGATCTCTACAGTCAAGGCCGATAGCGGGCACTTTTTTCACAGCAGACAGTGTCCAAGGAACAAAGCATTAGCAATATTTGGGATGTATAAAACTAATACATGTCCCTAGTATGCAGGCGCAACCGAGGCAGGGAAACACATTGGGCATGTTTGGTTGCTGCCCTGAGCTGCATGCCTGATGAAAATGGTTGCCTGGAATCTCCCTGAGAGGATGATACGAATTTGCCTGATCAGGCACATGAAACTTTTGTGTTTGGTTGCTGCCTGTGCCTGAGCAGAAAGCGGTAGCACCGTGTTGCTCACAATACGTTGACTGTCGAAAGCGTTTTACTCCATCGTCTTCTCTGCTTTGCCTTCCGCCTGCACGGATGAGCATGCCGAAGACGTGCCTTGGCCGTAGAGGTGTCATGGACCAGCAAAACCAAACTGGTAGGATGTAAATAAGGTGCTGATGCAATCAATTTTGCCTCATTACACAGGATAAGTCTTGGATTTTATGGATTTAAGAGTAGGGTTTGGAAGGGGAAAAATATCAGATCACTGACGGCAATAGCTTGGACAGCTACAAGGAGGCAAGACCATCAGAATGGAATCGTTGGAAGATGGAGTGGCCGGTGGAAAATCGATTTGGTTTAATCCACAGATTTATACATCAATTTCGGGATTTTTTGAGATTAAAAAATGAGAGAGAAAGGAGTGGCGGGACATGCAAACGACAATGGCATGGACGACGGCGACGACTAGCAGCAGAAACTTAACTGGCACGCATGGCGGAAGAGCGGACCCTTCCTGCGCCTCCGTGGCTGTTGGCGGCGGGCCGGCGGTGCTTTAGGAGCTCACGAGTAGTTTTCATCAGGCAGGTTGGGGTCAGCAACGAGCAGCGTCAGGCGTCCGAATTTGGACGCCTGAGCCTGAGCTCGATGCCTGAGTCAGGCAGCAATCAGGGCTTCAAGCAAACACAGCCTGTGGCTACTCAGGCAAGTCTCCGGCACAGCTTCAGGCCAGGCAAACGGCTCCAGGGTATCAAGAACTGATGAAGCAACTAACCATGGCAGAATCACCATTCAGACTCCACATCAGAGAGGCAGACAAAAGGCAAGCATAAGCTTAATGCAAACACAAACAATAAAAGCGATCCAGTGGTTGGATTCAGCTAACATGGTAAGTGCTCCCGACACGAACAAGCAATTCCATCAACTGATCGCATTGCACAAGTAGAATAGCAGGTTACCAGTTTTTGCAGATAAGAATCAGTTGAGATTAAAACACTAATAAAGCACTCAGTCATCCATCCGCAATCCACAAGAAAAAATTATAGCATCAGATGCTCACAATTCACCCAGGAATTTTCAGCTTTTCACCGAATCATCTATCTATCTGTCAACCTGCCAACTTGATGTCAAAATGAAGGCGACAATTTGTACTGCTGACCCGCCTTCAAACAGCCACCGTTAACGGTCATGCAATCAATCCTCGAACGCCCAGGCATTCTGCTGCCTGACTTCAGCCTCCTGCTCTGGCGTGTAGTCATTCTCGATGTCGAAGGCCTCTCGGATCTCCTCTACTGTCCTACCCCTCATCTTGTCTGCCACAGCCGTGCAGCCTAGATCGATCAGGTCTTCGATGCCCAGGAAGTTTGCAGCCTGCAGCACAAATCACCAAATCAAATAATCACAAATTGCGCATATGTCGTTGCTTGGATTCACAATTCGGAATCCAAGCATATCAATTGCGTGATTCGTGTTACCGACCAGTACAACTCCCATGGACGAAAGTTCTTTTTTTAGCAAGGAAAAATTCTTTCTTGGGAGCAAGGATAAGACATTAAGCGAAACACAGCATCGTTTGTATCGGTTGCTTACAAGGATGATGGCGAAGAGGATGGAGTTGTCCATGCCGGCGGGGATGAACTGCTGGTCCCACGCCTTGAGGCCGTGCGGGTCGGGGTCGGGCTCGGTGACGGGCTTGATGGCGTGCGTCGCCGGCGTGAGGTCGATGGGGAACGGCGGGAACGGGTCGCGGTCCCGCCCGGCGGACTCGGGGTCGTAGTACGGCGCGTGCTTCTCGCAGTAGGCCACCACCAGCCGGAGGATGCCGGCGTCGACGTTCGGGACGGGGATGCGGCCCTCCGCGCAGTCGCCCTCCATCATGCCGCTCAGCATCGTCGACATCCGCGCCGCGAGCCGCGAGAGGCGCAGCTCCGTGCCGGACTCCGTCACCAGCACCAGGTCGTCGTCGCGGCCCTCGGCTCCTTCCCCTTCCGCCGCCGGCTTCTTCTCCTCGGCTCCGCCGGCCTCAGGGTCCGAAGGGGAGGAGTGCTTCGCCCCCGCGGCGGCGGCGGCGGCGGCGGCGTCGGTGGGATCATCCTCCGGGTACATGGGGCGCTTGCCCTTGTCGACGGCGGCGGTGGAAGCCATGGATTTGGGGTGTGGGGTTTGGGGGGATTTTGGGTTTCGTCGCGGCGATTGATGGTCGGTTTTGGTTTTATTTTCCTTCTTTTCTGATCGTGTCGAGCTTGAGTGCGTCTGCGGCTTTGTGTACGTTCCGTTTCGGTCCCCCGACTTGGGCCGGTGACGGTCAGGTTCGATCACTCGACAAAAGAACAAACCGGCGCGAGCTCTTATACAACAATTTACAAACGAAGTACACTAGCAACACCAAAACGTAGACGGAACAACAGCGCTCCAATGAGATAAGATATTTTTCAACTTAGAAACAACTCTAGATCAATAGATTTCTGGAGTCAGGAATGAACAATTCCAAGAAATTCATAGAAAATTTAAGAAATTTTTTGGAACCAGAGTTTTACCAAACAAAGCCTAGTTATACTAACAACCAAGGTTTCAAAAATGAACTACGGCTATTGGACCCGATCGGTTTTATCGGTTTTTCGAGCTAAAGCCTAAAAGTGGATTTGGATGAAATTTGAAAGCCAGTTTTTCGGTTTATCGAGATAATTTCTTCTTTTAAAAGCAAATAGTTGGTTTTTTGGATTTACCGATCGGTTTTGTTTTTTCAATTTTCAAATTTGATCAAATTTTAAATTTGAAAACCGTTGTACCATTACTACCGGACCGATTTTTTCAGTTTCATGAAAAGCGGTTTTGTTTTTGTCGGTTTTTCAAACCCTTCTACACAGTCTTGTGCCTGTTGTGCAACACGTTAAAAGGGTTTCTCACCCCTTCACCAGACCTCGTGCCTGTGTTGTGCTAAGAAAAATTTAGAGGGTGTTCGTTTATTTGAGGCTAAACTTTAGCCCTGCCACATCAACGAGAATCTTGTCATTTAGGAATATTTTGATTAGTCTAATGACAATTGTGAGGTGAATCTAGGGAGCCTAATTAATATATGTTTTGGTACAATAATGCTACAGTAACCATCTGCTAATCACGATTTAATTATCCTTATTAGATTCATCTCGCGAATTAGCCCATAGGTTCTGCAATTAGTTTTGTAATTAGACTTTATTTAATACTCTAAATGGTGACAGAACTAAAGTTTAGCCCCAAAGAAATAAACACCGTACGGATATACATGGAGATGGATCTATCCTAGTTGAGTATATAACTTGAAGAGATGTATGGGTGGTTCACGATAAACATAGACGATCAATGAGATCACACTTTTTTTTGGAAATTAAAAAAAACACTACAACTATTTGCACCCATATTGTACAAAAGTACGGTTTTTATGGCCCCACCCATCAGCCAAGCATTTCTATTTTGGTGAATGTGTCATCTAAAAGTTGTAATTCTATGTTACAATGTTGCGAATAGCCATGGTTTAGCCTGAACTTTAAATTGGTATTCTTATGTCACCACAGCTAGTGCAAACAGTTTTTTTTTTTTTGACACAAGGGCCGTAAATTATTGGTAAACAGCAATAGACTGCTTCTTGGAGCCATCAGCAGGTAGTGCAAACTGCAACAGGAGAAGGTCACCGCGAACCAATTTCAATGCCTTAATCTGCGCATATGCTGCTCGGCCAATTAAGCCTTTCGTCACTGCGTATTCTAGCTAGACCGTAATTGGGGACCTCGTTATCGAGATGTATGGCTTAAGCTCGAAGCAGGCACGTCAAGCAGCAGTTGCCATAGATGTTCCAAAGTGAACAAGTATCTTTGAACTACCACAATTAATCCCGCTTTGCAGCTTAGTCATTGCAATGCAGCGCTATGTTTATTTTCCGCTTGTCACTTTACATAAAGAATGTACATTTCGTGTTCTGCACTCAAGTAATACTTCGTGCGCCTCCTTCAGTAGTGCTTGACGTGCCCGCCGCCGCCGCTGGGCTTGTCCTTGGCGAACGCGACGAGCCAGAGGAGGACGACGGCGATCACCACGTTGAGGACCACGTGCCGGTGCTTGCTCAGCCCCCGGGCCAGCCGCCGCACCGGGTGTTCGTCCCGCCGCGCCACCGTGCGGCCGATCCAGCCGCCCTCGCCGCCGATCTCTTCTCCTCCTTGAAACGCGCCCTCGTGAATCTCCGCCGGCGGGTACGATTCGCCGCTCTCAGCGCCGCCGACGCCGGGGCGCGGCACCTGGATGTAGAGCATGCCCTTGTCGAGCTGGACCTTGATCGCGGCGGCGTCGCAGCCGGCGGGGAGGTCGAAGCGCTTGAGGAATTGGCACCACTGCCGGCCGCCGCCGTTGAGGGCGCGCTCGCCGCTGACCTTGAGGCTCCCCGACGGCTCCACCAGCACTTTAAGCTGGTCCTTGGTGAACCCTGCGCCAACGATGGACTCAAAACATGAGAAACTTTCCTCTTTCCACCGGGATCAAATGTTTACCACAAAAAACTACAAAATTCACTCATTCGAACACGACTTATCAAAGAGTACAGTCTCGGACACCAACCTGTAACATCGAGGACAAGCGTGTCGAACTCGCGCCCTTGCACCCACTCGCTGTGCGGGTCGACCTCAGCCAGGACGCGAGGGCGGCGCACCAACTCCATTTTTCTCCCTAGATCTCTTGATTTCGCCGAGCTTGCTTGTTTTTGAATGAGAAATGAGCAATGCACAACAGCTCGGTTATATAGGCAGTTTGGAGTAGTAAAAAAATAGGGACGTGAGATGCAAGATATGCTGCTTCTGCCGATACCAGGAAAGAAGATGAAGAAAGGCAAAGGATACCTGACCCAGCCCAGGCAGCATGCTGATCGAAGGGCCTACTGGTTGCTATATAGGGGTCTTGCCTTGCTTCAGTGACATCGAATTTGCTTAACCTGGAAGCGTTGATGCGTGTCGTCGTTGCTACAATTTTCAGTTTTTTAACACACAAAGGGAAGTTTAGGCGGGGAACAAAAGATTCCAAGATGCAGTAGGGCTTTGGCCAGGTTAAATTGCTGCCCGGGTGGGCTTTGGGCCGAACCTGATGAGCCCGATCATTCGATCAGGCCTAGACATTATTGTTGAGAATTCGCAAAAAAAAAAAGATATTATTGTTGGGAGGAAAATAATTTTCACTTTGATAGTGGATTATATGCTGAAAATGTAGCTAGTATATAACTCATTTTTCTTCGCATTATGACACACATCGGCAGCTACGCATGTGACCGGCAGGTGATGACACACACATACAGCATTCATCGGTCCTTAATTTACAGTCAGCATCTCCCTCTAAACAAGGGCCCTATCTCGTATTTAAAAGCTGAAGCAAAAAACTAAGCTCCAGCAGGGGCTTATCAAGGCTTTTATTTTGTGCAGGCCTCCAAATCCCACCTCCCACCCTTTTGTTTTCAGGCCAGTGCTTCAGGCCCTCAAACGACAGCTGGCTGGGCCCCACGGCCAACCACCCCCTCTCTCTCCCGCACTCTCGATCTCCACCTGTCTAGCGCACGCCACTGCCGCCGTCGTCCACGCCGCCGACCCCCAGTGCGCGCCACCGCCGCCAGTAGTCCACGCCGTCGGCGCAAGATAGTCTCCCGCCCCTCCCCTTCCCTCCGCTGCCCTCATGGCGCTGGCTCTGGAGGTTGCCGCCATGGCCGCTCTGGATGAAGATGCAGCGCCGCCAGTCCTCGCTCTGCTCGCCGCGAGCCAGCCACGCGCGACATCACTCTGCTGCTCCTCAACCCGCCACCGTCGAGCCGCTCCTCAACCCACCCCTGCTCGCCGAGCCACCGCTCCTCGGCCAGATGCGCGCGCTCCCCACTTCGGCCCGACGGAAACGTGCCGCACCTCGCCCGCTTCGCCTCGAGCCGCCGCGCCTCGGCCTGACGCGCGCTCGCGGCCCCTCGCCTCGAGCCGCCGCGCCTTGGCCAGACGCGAGCGCGCCGCGATTTGCCCTGCCTCCCTGCGCACGGCCCCGCCTCCCTGCCGGCTCGCCTTCGCCCTCTCAATTTCCCTCTCCCTCTCCATCTCCCCACCTCCCTGCGCGCGGCTCGCCCTCGACCTGCTGCGCCGCCTCCTGTAGTCCTGGGCACGACGGACTGCAAGCCCCGGCCGCCGTTCCTCCTTTGCCGCGCCGCATGGGGAGATGGAGAGGGAGATTGAGAGGGCGTGGCCGTTGCGTGGGGAGAGGGAGAAGGCGGCGGGGAGCGGGGAGGGGCGGCGCTCGCCTGTGCTGCGATGGTGGAGAGAGAGGGGAGGGGCGGCGCTCGCCTGTGCTGCGATGGTGGAGATAGAGGGGAGGGAGAGGATAAGATTGATATGGCCTGCCACTAAAGATGGCAACGGGCAAGCTTTGCCCGCGTGCCCGCGGGCAAATATCCAACGGGCGTGGATTCGGACACTTTGTGCCCGCGGGCGCGGACACGGGCAGCATTTCCTATCCACGGGCAAATAATAACGGGCATAGAAAATTCTTATCCATATCTGTTTGCCCGTGTGCCCGCTTTACCTCTGACATGCAGCCTCTTAGGATTCGTTGGTGTGTACGCTGCCCGTGAGATTGAGAGAGAAAACAAATCTCAGAATTCGTTTCCTGGTCAACAGCCGCACCCCAATCCAGCCTTTCCCGATCCAGATCTCGCGAGTCCAGTCTGCTCCTTCCTTCCCCTTCCCGTCATCCAGCTCCACAAGCCCATGGCTTCCTCGTCCTTTGGCCTCAACCCGCGCCCCTCAGCCTGGACGAGGGCCTCACGGCCGCGCTTCACCGCCGCGTGAAGGAGGGAGTCCATGGCCTGCAGTAGCTGAGCCTCCCCGTCGTCCCTTTCCTCGCATCAGCGTGTGCCTTCTTCTCGTGCGCCATGGCGCAGCACCTCCGTCCTCCTTCCTCGCGCCATGGCCTCGGCCCTTGGAGCAGGGCCGGCGACCCGGCGTGCCGTCCTCCTCCACCCGACGGGCATGCCCGCGGGCAGAGATTATCCGCGGGCAACGGGCGCGGGCAGAGTTTCCTGCCCGTTGCGAATAGTGGCACGGACGGGCGAGAGAATTAGGACGCGGGCACGGGCGAGACGAGTTGCTATCCGCGGATATTTTTCCGTTGCCATCTTTACCTGCCACTGACAAACGGGTCTCATAAAATAAGAGCTCAGATTTACATGCCACTGCTGGAGTTGGAGTAAAAAATCGAGCCTTTAAATATACAAGCCAGCCCCTAAATGTCCTTTTAGGGGGCAGTTTTACACGGCCTGTTGGAGATGCTCTCACTAGCCTGCTTGCGAGGAGCAGGCCTGCACGCACTTTCTCAGTTATATGTCTAGAGGACGTAGATGCCGAGGCTGATGAAACGAGCACCGAGCACGGTGGTCGCCAACTTCTTCCGGTCATGGAAGAAGGTGTAGTCTTGGCGCGTGGTGCCTGCCAAGCTGGCAACGCCATCTTTAGCAGAGCCCGCGCGCTGTTGATCCCCTTCTTGCTTCTGCACCTTGGATCTTTTGATCTTTTTCGAGCTCCTCTACTCTTCCTGGTGCAATAAATATTTTGTTAGTTAGATTCTTCGTATATGAAGTTTGAATCAATCTGTTAACAAAAATCGCAAGCGTACTTTGTCGATAAGTCCAATTCTTTTTGCTATAGCTATTTTCAGTTCTGCATACCGATCATAGCCGTCATTTCTTAGAGCCTGGAAGGGGAAATCGAATTCGTGAGAGGAAAATAAGTTCTAACACATAGACACATTAAAAGAGAATTGAAGTTAGTAGCTACCGAATTTCGGATTGCCTCCCTGATCTTCTCACGAACTTCATTCTCAGGAGCCTAACACCAAAGAGACATGATTATCAATGCAACGCATGACAAATGTCCAACGAAAACAGCCACCACGAAATGCCTACCGTCTCAGGGATGCCCGCCACATAAGTATTAAACTATAATAAGAAAGACAGATAAAATGTCAATAGATGGTGACAATTAGTTGATGAGATTGTAAACACAGCTGTTAAATAAACCTACCTGGTGTTCAATACTGTCATCATCATCTTGCTCCCTCGATAGTTCACGATTTAGCCTATCACTGGAGACGGGAAACATGTACCCAGCATGGACTTCCTTGAAAGCATCTCTGAATTGCTTCTGAAAAGTGTTCAGTAAATTATTTTATCACTAATCATAAAATGCATGCATAAGATGAACAAACAAAATCAGCAGGTTAAATGCGCAGAAAATGGATAATGGCGTGCAAACCTTCTCCTTAGCAATCAGCTTCCAAACCTCAAAACAAACAGCATGCAGGGAATCATGCAATGCATGATCAGCACGCAACCGCCAAAAATATTCCTGAATTACAGTTTATGTCAAATGCCATCATCACTAACAATGACTACCAAAATGAGAATCTGCACTAGGGTAAGATTCTGACCGAGTATCCTTGCCATACTAAAGTAGGAAATATATGAGGATACCCTGTTGCAATCTTGGATAATAGCCTTATTGCGCAGCTTTGTCCACTAAACAACAGAAAATTACTTAGTAAATGGTTATTTGACATAGTGACTTTCCAGCAGCACGCTGCAATGCATTGCTTACCATAAGCGAACCTTCCGGCATGTGAACATAAGGTTTGATCCTGCATCATAATTAAATGGTTCGTACATTATTATAAATTTTAATGTAACTGTTACATAATTAGCATGCTTGACATATACCTTGAGTTTCTTTGATATTTCTTTACAGTACTCCACATATTCCTTGTCACTGGCATAGTCACTAAATATTAGGCGGTATTCTTTCCACATCATAAATTCAGCAGCCTGCATACAAAAATAAGGGGGGAAAGAAAGGAAATGATTATTTTCTTGCAGCAACAACAGAATTCTATCCAAGAGTGGACATGAAACTGGTAATAAATATATTGGATAAT
The DNA here is from genome assembly GCA_012490785.1 of Eragrostis nindensis. Classification (NCBI taxonomy): domain Eukaryota; kingdom Viridiplantae; phylum Streptophyta; class Magnoliopsida; order Poales; family Poaceae; genus Eragrostis; species Eragrostis nindensis. Next base: position 257,852 of record JAAXCT010000694.1, read on the forward strand.
ATTTTCATTTATTTTTTGCAAAATGGCATATTAAGGGAAAAGCAAAGGCACCACATTAAAAAAATACAAAAAAAGGAATATGAAAAGGGTACGTACCTATATTACAAACTAAAAAACTTCCCTAGTAGAACTAACAGTGAAATACTTGGAAACAAGCTGCTTTTGCAGACTTGTTGAGCACTTTCCAGTAGATTCCAGTTCCACAATAATGCTATGCTTTTTTTAGCATAAATTGGAGTCAAATAGGGGAACAAATCTGAGTAAACTAAGCATAATGTGCCTTAACATGAAACCTCAAGTGACAAAAGAATTACATATTTATATGCAAGCTGCATGCGACACGCCAACAGTGTTCATTATCGTCAAATTCTTGCAAGGTACCCCAAAATGGGATAGTCAAATTACATCATGCTTCGAAATGGAATATCTACGTGGATGTGATAATTATGCAGGACACTGACAAGTGAACCAAATTAATTAATCCAAAATTCCATAGCCTGGTAGAAGGTACATAGTAAACTCAGCTGTACTCTCAGCAGTCATGCCGTGTTAGAAATGTGAAAAACTGATTCAGATATAGACTGCTAACTCTTGACCACATAAAATTGAAAATCCAACTAATGTATTTTGCAAACCATCACAGATGATAATTTTTCTTTCTCAAATCCAGCTAATTTGTACCACCTCCTTTACTAGCCATGACCACATGAGACAACTACAGGTAACTTCAATTATGTGCGAACACCACGGTGTAGCTCGTACAAACAACAGTGCTCACGACAGTATGAACTATATACAAGCTGTAAATCAGTTGTGTGCAACGCTGCCAATTTAGAGACATAAGTTTATAGAACAAAGTAATCATAAATGAAAAGACAAACCTCTTGTAGCTTGGGGACCAACCTCTGGTAGTCATCCAAGCCACTAAGAATGATGTGCTCAGGATGGAAACCCCAGTCTAAATCTTCCTCATAGCCAACAAAGAACTGGTTTTCCTCAAGAATGTCACTGGGGTAGCGCTCTTTCAGTTGCCAGTCGTCGATGTCAGTCCACTTGGACAACTACATGCAGACAAAAAACACTATACGTGAGATACAACTGTGTTTATAGGGTTATTATAATAATAAAACAGCGTAGAGCAGTAGTTTCATGCAACGACAGGCACCTCGTAAGCTTTGATGCGGTACCATGCTAGGCTTAAGTTTATCTTGTCCAGCTCGTCAGGATCGGCCTTATAATACTCGTAGCGATTTCGACCGATCCAGTAGTGAGCTGGAGAACGAGCAGAGGTGATTTGGCACATGTAACTGTTAGCCTCCTCCTCGCTGATGTCTTCTCCTTTGCTCGCGATCTCTTTGTAGAACTCGAGGCCATCAACGTCCTCGTCGACCCACATTTGTATTCCTTCCCCAGTTCCTGCTTCTCTGCCCACCCCAATGCAGGTTGGTGACGTTGGTCCACTGTCCTGTGTGGCGGCCTTGTCCAAATTGCAGGAAGTAGATGATGGGTTCTTGGCCTCCTGCTCAGTGTCATCGGTCACACAGGGAGGGCCGTTCACTAGGCAAAGAAAAGGATCCTCATCCGGCGGAAGACTGATGCACTGACTACCATCAAAGTCGGACCAACCGTCGACATCATATTTGCCGATGCATGCCTGATCTGCAGGCTCATCGTCATCCGGCACAAGATTCTTCTCGAGATCCCCCGAGCTCCTGTGCTGCCGCTCGTCGTCGGCGATTCCATCCCCAGCGGTGGCCACTGTAGATTCTCCTGCGCCACCGCTGCTCACCTCCCTCAGGACATCAGATGCGCCGTCTCTATGAGGAACTGCCTCCTGGGTAAAATCTTCCCCCAATTCCTGAACATTTTCATTCATGGGGATATCACCGGAGGGACAGGGCTCTTCTGAATTCTGATGCCCGTCCCCTACCAACAGCAACAGGGATGTTCCCTCCCCCTATCTTGATTCGATTCGCCGCGATACGAACGCAATGGCGAGGGGACAAGCGGATTTGGGCTGGGGAAAAGCGTGTGGGATCTGAATTGTCCCAGGGTCTCCGAATTCTTTTGACGTACGAAAGCTTGGCAGAGCTTTTACGAGTCCGGATGGGCCGGCTGACCGACTCGTTTAAAGGGTCTGGTAGTGGGCCAATAATAGATTCTACCAGAGCGTTAAATCTGAATTGTCTCCAAAATTTAAACGGTCGATAAGATTTGCTGCCTTTGAACGTTTTTATTTCCAATATTGAAACTGTTGCCCCTGGAACACTTTGTCTTAACCTTTCAGAAATCCGAATCAGTTGTCTCATGTCTAAGATAAAGTAAAAAGAACAACTTACAGCCCGTTTTTCGTCGACATTTTACACACACAGCATTCATCAGCCTTAATTTACACAGTCTGCACGAACAGTTCATGGCCAGAAGCTGTACTTGAAGTAGATGCCGAGGCTGATCAAGACGAGCACCACGCCGAACACGGTGGTCGCCATCTTCTTGTTCCGGTCACGGAGGAAGGCGTAGCCTTGGCGCGACGGCGTACCGGCCGCCGCCTCCCCTCCCTCGCTGGCGTCGTCGCCATCTTTCGCCGAGCTCACGCGCTGCTGAACCCCCTCCCGCGGCTTCTGCACCTTCTCTTGATCTTTCCCGAGCTCCTCCTCTCCTCCGCCAGCTGGTGCAGCAGGCGCAGCACGATGACCGTCTTGAGCGCCGGAGGCAGCGGCGACGGTCGTCGGCTTCTTCGGCTCCGGCTGGCCGACGGCGGCGTCGGCCGCGACCGGCTGCGGCGTCAGGCCCGGCATGGCGACGCGGACGACGCCCTTCTCGAACCTGGCCTGGATGCCCTTGGTGTCGCAGTCGTCGGGGAGCTTGAACTCGAGGCGGAAGCGGCTCCAGCGGTTGCCGGCGACGGGGCGCTCCCCGCGCACGATCAGCCGCCGGTGGCTGTGGACCAGCTGCACCCTGATGTGCTCCTTCTTGTACCCTGCATCGCGTCATCCACGCCTTGTTTATTATCGGATAACCGCGCGCGTAATTGTAAGGCCTCTGGAACAGAGAAAGCATAAAAATGCTTTACCTGCGGTGGAGAGGTCGACGGAGAGGGTGTGCATCGGCGGCTCGCGGAGCATGCGGTGCGGAGGCACGAAGTCCTCGTACGCGCGGCCGCTGGGATCCATGGATGAGCCCCGGTGATCGTGCTGCTTCCGGCCGGTTCAGAGCTCGGCAGGGTGCGACGAAGACGACCGAACGAATCTAGCCGCGAAAACTTGGCTGGAGCTCAGCTTCGGGAGGGACGAGGATGCGTGGTGCACTTGTTTCTGCTGGAGACATGCAAAGGCTGAAGACCAGCTATATATACACACGCTTCTGCATGCGTGGAGATGGAGGACGGGCAGCGGCGCAGTGCCGACCGACCGAGAGGAGGAATCCCTTGCCGGCGAGGTAATTTTGCAGGTGGAGCTTGACGAGCTCCCGTGGGCGATGCCTTGTCCCTCGCGCTGGACCACGTCTCCCCCGGGATCACGCGTCCCGGCGTGTGCCTTCTCGTTTCCCCGACACCCTGGCGCGTAAGCGCAACCACGATGCTCCACGGACCTGCAGTGCAGGTCGCATATCGTAACCACGCAAGCTTACAGCAGCCAATATTCTTTTTACGACAAGGTTTTTGTTTTAAGCTCATCCTTGGTAAAAATAGCAAGACTAGTAACACTGAGTACTCGACTGATGATTGATGACGATGTTAGTAATTACATGCTAACATTCAGATCTCAGCTCATCTCATCTGGACATTTGGGTGAAACACCAGACATCTACAGGAGCCGCAATACAAGTACAACGAGAGCTATTCAAGAAACGAACGATTTCTCTATTATCTGCTATTTCTAACTAGGCTCATCCCGGCAGAGCAAAATGAACTAGAAGGCACATAAAAAATGCACGATGCACCAAGAGATCTGAACCTGCTTTCTGCAGATTGCCTCTTTCTAGGAATATAATCCCTTCCACTGTTTGTCACTTCATCTAGGAAGCCAAGCTCACAATATGCCTTATTGGTGTCTAGGATCTGACACGAACATTTTGATCTTTCAAACTCCGTCAAACTGAAATATTTGGGACATGGGGCGCTCAGACAGCTGCATGATGCACCAAGAGATCTGAAGCAGCCACCAGCCAGTGACTGACGAGCAGAAAGCCTTTCTTTCTCTGTGAACAACAGATTTGAACAGTTTGGAATGCTCAACAGTTACCACTGATATTTGGCAGAAACAAGAACTTCCTCATAGAGTTCAGCGGCATTGTCCCAGCTTAGGTCTTGCATCATTCCTCTCCTTTGGATTCCCTCCCAACTGCTCCTGTAATTTCTGTATGTGTTCAAGCAGTGCCCTAGCGCATCGATCATTCTGTTTGCTTCTGCCTTCTCAAAAGTCCAACCAAGTCCAGTCTCCTCATAGGGGTTATAGTGTTCGACTGTGTCTCGGAGACCTCCAACTGCATGAACTACTGGGACAGTCCCATACATCATGGCATATAGTTGGTTTAGCCCGCATGGCTCAAACCTTGATGGCATCATTAATATATCAGCGCCTGCAGTCATACGGTGAGCTAACCTGACAGAAAAACCAACCCAGCCCCTAACCCTGTCATAATACTGGCTCTCAAGCCTCCTCAATGCATCTTCAAGATCTTGCCTTCCAGTACCCAACATAATTACCTGTACATCTTGGCTAGCAATCCATGGCATTGCTTCTGCTATCAGGTCAACACCTTTCTGATGGTCTAACCGTCCAATAAAAGCAATGACAGGAACATCACCACGAACTGGGAGTCCTAGCTCTTTTTGCAATGCTTCCTTACATTGTGCTTTACCTACTTGAACAGTTTCTAGAGAATAGTTGGTGTATCCATCAGACTGTAAGTGAACATCATGACTAGGATTCCAATCAGCTGTATCAATGCCATTCACAATACCCTGGAATTTCCAATCGTTTTCATTGATGATACTATGAAGGCCCCAACCACCTTCAGGTGTTTTGAGCTCCCATGCATAACCATGACTAACAGTGAGCAAACGGTCAGCCGCTTTAATACCAGCTGCAAAAATGTTCAAATGATCACCTCCAAATGGGTCGTAAAGTTTGAACATATCCATGTAATGACCTGGCAAATCCAGGTAGTTGAAGTCATCTATTGGGCCACGACCCTGGAAAGGGAAACTGAATTAACTCATCTGAATGGATAATATAGCAAGAGAACTTATTTGGATAAATAATATAGCCAGAGTAATAGCATTAGAACCAAAGAAACTACAGTGTAGAATTTTGAACCAGTATCCACATATATGGAATATAATTTACTAAGACTGAGGGCAGTTGTCTGCACAAATATCTTTATGAAGACAAAAGAGTGATAGTTTTGCTTTTGTCCGTCAAACCTACCTTTTCCTGGATCCCTATAAGGTTTCTAATCGTGTTGTGCATGTTTTTCTATTATCCAAGTTAATCTTCATTCCCATTTCTTGCATAGTAACATCTGCCATCATGTTGCCCATTTATGCCTGAGCTGCTACCCTAAGGAGAAGGGTGTGTGTTCTTATTCTTCTGCCCACAAGCAAATTCGTGTCACCGCTCCCAACCTTCAGCCTCCAGCCACTAAACTAGGCGCCTATGTTGGTTGCCTCAACCTACCGCCTTTCAACTATCAATACTAACCTTTAGGTTCCACCCAAAATTAAAGAAGTGATACCAATCAAAGAAGCTCATATACTTCGATTCCTCTCAACCAGAGAAGTCTCAAAGCTACCATATTCTAAACTTTTTCATCCAATCTGAGAAGCAAACCTCAAAACTGGTGAGGCATCATCATCACAAGGAATGGCAGAAGTAGGGGTGCTCAATGCTGACATGATTTGTATACTTTTGTTGGTTCAGACTTAAGAATATTTTGAATGGTACTTAATTTGCTAGATATTTATCGCCTTCTCCTTGTAACTTCTTGTTTGTATCCTGGACTCTAACTCAAGATCCTTTGGTCCTACTCGCTGTTTCGTAACTGACAAAACTGGGCACTTTACATCATGCTTGTCAGATGTGCAAATCTAATCTTTTAACACAACATTTCACAGACTGACTGAAATTGATTACATAATTTCCAATGAACTCCTTGACGAAAAATACATGAAGTAGAAAACCGTGATAGCTAAGGGAAATATAATGTAAGACACGGTGTTATTGGCGAAAAAACAATATTACCTGATGTGCTATATTGTGTATCACGAGAACAGAACGGGCATACGTCATAAAACCATTGTCACGATAATATGCCTTCAAATAAACTGGCAGTAGTGAAGTATGCCAATCATTTGCAATGAACACAAGATTTCCATCACCATAGCAGTAGCCACCACATGGAACGTACCATTGAACCTAAAATTATATTTTCTGTAAGCATTTTGAGGAAACCCCGCATTGCAGAAGACAGTGATAAGGAACAACTAGAAAAACACTCGCTTGCAAAATTAAATTTTTTGCATTGCAAAAGACAGTGATAAGAAATAACAAGCCTAGAAAAATGCTAACACTGTGTCAGCAGTTTTTGAAACTTAAAAAATATATATATCTCTAGTAAGGGCACTCAGGTAGTTCAACAGAGAAAGACCTAACTCGTTTTAGGCATAAAAAATGATAATCTGAGGACTAGTGAAAAGGAAGACTAAATGAGATTAAGAAGGAACACCCTATAACCTCCCAAATCCAAACTTTAGAGTAGATTTCTTACTTAAACAGACTGTTGACGCTGTATCTAGACAACTCAAATGTTGATTTCGGATTATAAATGCAAATTGTAAATATAACAGTCAAAATAGATTACCTCTACAGCCGCTTTGCACAACAAAACCATTCGTTTCAATATATCCTGCAGATAAAAGTTAACCTACTTAGTGTTAATATAATAGACAATCCAGAAAGGTAAGATATTATCTGCTTTCGAACATAAATCTCAGCTCAGCTTTCGGTATCCATAAATGAAATTGCAGTAACAAAAGATAATTCATTACTTACTGTTCGGTTTCCACTATAAATTTCACTCCCAACATGATGGAAGATAGGATTTTCGATGAAACAAAATCCACACCGTCTATGTAAGTATGAAAATATTTTACTTCCATATCCTGTCGCACAAAGTATAGTTTCAAATGGCGCTATAGTCAATATATTAAATAAAATATAAAAATAATAGAGGATAATACCTGCCCTGCAACATGGTACGTCCTTGGCTCTCCTATCTGTTGTGGTTCTGCATAGTCACCATACTTTGGAACCACCACCTGTAAATATAAGAAAAAGTAATAAATTCAGTACTAACTATTAAGCTCATATGCAGCGTGACCATTGAAAACTTTATTCATACGGTGACATCAAGGCTCAGACACATAACCTGTTATCCTGTACTACCTCAAAATTGCTTGTACCTTGCATTACTCAATTTTAATAATTGCAAACCTATCTCCTTAAATGCAAAATGCTTTCTCTCAAAATAAGACTGCAGGCTTGCTTTGAACTATAAGACATGAATTATTTCCATTCTAGGCACTACTTTAGGTTTACATAACTTAGTCCCAATTTGGGGTTCACTATGATTATGGTTCCTATTGGCATTGCAGTGGCTTTCAAAACATTTCTTTCTATGTTGGAAATAATAGGTAAACCAAATTTTTTAAGGTCCAAAACAGCAAAAACAGTTACTGGAAATAGTAAAGACTCCAGTACCTAACTAAATAGCACAGCACAGGTAACATAGCATAACACATGCAAATTATTGAAATATCAATTCAGGCTATTTAAGCCGATGCAAATGCTACCGTTTTTCCAGAAAGTTATGATGTGCACATGGTTCAAATATATCAGGGCTCTAGCATATGGGTTGTGCTGAACATATCTTTCTTTGTAAATGCTCGTAACTATATCAGAAGGCTGTAGGAAAAATAACTGTAACAACTAGTTACTGATAAATTGTCCATGCGCCTTAAGATTTTATAATAGCTACCAATGTCATTGTACCCACAATCTCTACTGTTTGTCCATTTCAATTGAACATTTAACCTTTCAAATTTATAATCACCTACTGGATGAGTGGATGTATAATCAATTCAACAGATTTTAATGCCGACATAGCAACATCTGCTGGTCAAATTTCCGGCAAAAATCTTAGTGAACATGGATGTTTACTTAGTTTGCATGGGCTTTACTATTAGGAGGGAGCATAGTTAAATCTCAATCCAAAAACATCAAGATGCGAAGGTTCATAGAAATAAGGCACCATGACACGATGACCCCTCCTGGCCAAAGCCTTTGGCAACGCTCCAGCAACATCTCCAAGTCCACCTACAGGAAGTAATACAAGGTCACTGCCTGCTGAGTGAGCGAGGAAGCATGGCTTTCGTGGTAGAATCTGCATACACCCAAACCAACCAGGACAAACTCCTGACAGAACTCATTTGCACGCTAGGGGTAAGCTAACCCCACAGCCTTTTGGTATACAAGAAAGATTCTAAACAGGTCGATGTTGACATTTTAAAATAAGGAGAAGACAATATTAACATAGAAAAAAAAAGATAACAAATAATACAAATATAAATGATGAGTCTTCAAGGTACATTTGATAAAACAAATACGGACATAGGTTCTGCCACTAACTGAAAAAGCAATCTTCTCCAACTTTTTTGTCAAAACCTCCAATAATTTCTCCAGGGGAACATGTAACGTTATATCATCATTGACAGATCAAAAGCAGGATTCGACCACGGATAAGGCAAATACTTGTGAGTAACTTCGGAATTTTGAATGATGGCAGCAATAAATACTGCATAAGCACTCAGCAGGGAAGAACATTACCTAGTTATGGCTGAATAATTTCGAAACATTAACGTCTAATGTGTAATATTATATAGAGTTGCCACATGAAAATGATGCAGGTAGATATGTCATCAAGTATACTTTTAATGATGCATATCTTTTCTTGGTTTACTAGCATATGTTTATCAATAACATTGCTAAAATTCATGCATCAGAATTTCTAACTTTAGAAATGTATAAACATGACATTTACTGATGGAGGGAACAGGAAGTCGGCAACTCTCTTTCCTAAATTAACAGCAATTTAAGGTATTCACCATTTTCACAATGCTATGGAGTAACCAGAATTATTTTCAAAGACAGTAGAAATAGGTGAACGGTAACCAAATTTATCTGTCATCCACCAAAACTGATCTCAGACTTTGCAGAACAGTTGGATGGGGACTCAGAGGCAGCCATTAAATGGTGGAAATGACACCTGATCTGCTATGGAATCGTGTTTGAAGATGGAAAATGTAAATAAAGAGCACACAAACTAATCGTATCTTGTACCCAATTGCCCTACTAACCTAGCCAAGTTAAGGAGGGCAGTTGTGCCCTTTTCCTAAATGCCCTGTTGTACCTTATAAAAAGAGCCACGTTGAGAGCTTCTACAGCAATTATTTTTTCTTAGGTACCACTACTGTCATGTGTGGAAGAGCAGCAAAATAACTTTATGTGAAATAACATATGTTTGAGGAAGTGACAATGTTTGTAGCTCTAGAAACCGAGCAATGAGTGCTCACTGCTTATGGCACACCTCAACCCCAAAAGGAACGCCTCAAGTCCTCCACTTTGAGTTTGAAACTGCAACCTTTTCAAAGAAATAAATGCATAATAAATGTTTATTGTTTTGGTTCTTGCCTGTTTTGGACCAAGGAGCACACTCTGCGGCTACCAATATGATATTCATAAGATCGACACCACCCGAGATAAATGAATTGTCATTTGCTCCCACGTTAATTGAATGTTCCTTTTCGCTTACTTGACTAAGTTGTGCCACATAATCTTGATGCATACCATTTGCAGCTCCTGATTCAAATACACTGGGAGCAGCTCTAGGAAAACTGTCATACAGATAGTGCTCACTAGGAGATCCACTGAAATCAGTGTGATCATTTTCGGAACTTTTATAGTGTTCATTCTGATCATCGATGAATTCTCCATAAGTTGTGTCAAATTCAGATTGTGGTGAGTGCATATCAAGGTACGTCTGATGGCCGTGGCCAATCTCTTTGCCCTCTGAAAAGGAACTATCACTCTGACCACTGAATGGCTCTTGCTTGTCATGAATGGAGCTGTCTGCTATAACTGAGATCAGCTTCTTCTTTTCTGATATCTGAAGAAGTTGCCCACATATCACAATCCAAACATTATAGTTCAATAAACAATAAAACAAAAGCAAAAGTGCACCATTCCACATAGTAATGTTTTAATTAAAAAGGTAAATAGCTAGTAAGATATACAACCGCTATTCTCTTATAGTTTAGTACATTGACACCGTCTCCAGTATGTCTTTGACCATTACTTTTTCTAAGCATTTGTTGTTATAATTTGTTCAAAATTCAAATACAATCATTTGAATGTATTTTCTATGACAAAACTACTAGCATCATTTTCATGTAACAAGACTTTATATTTGTAGGTGTATTAGTGGTCAAAAGGTATAAAGTTTAATTCCACAGGGAGGCTCCATTCATCATCAGCACTTAGCCGCTTATAAGGAAGTTAGCACGAGGCATGTCATGATTGGAAAATCTGTGAAGTTAGCACAAAGCATGTCATGGTTGGAAGATCTGTTCCACTACTGCCAACTTGTTCCTCGTGATTCTAACCCAAATCCAGTTAATGCAAAAAAATCCTTGTTTGGCACAAACACGTGTAGCAATGTATAGTGTTATAAATTCAAATTCAAGATACGATTAGTTCAAAACTGTAAGTCTAACGGTTGATACAAGAAGAAAAGGAGTCAGACTCAACTTGGGTGTCTTAAGATTTTTCCGTAAGATTGTATTCTTGATGACATTTGCTTTAATACATTCTTCAAGTAGTTTAGTTATGTACGTGTACCTAAATTTCATCTACATAAGGGAACTCAAAGGCCGTGCAATGCATCACAACAGTAAACTTAGCTAACGGAACCAATACTAGAACTTTTCCTTTCACTGATTGTAGCCACACTACGGACAACAGATGAGAGATCCAAAATCCAAACAATATGATTTGTCTAAAACATGTGTGTTTACATACGCATTTCATTCCAGAAACGGCGCGCAAAGAACCATACCTGCTCGAGTAGATTCCGGTGCATGGCTAGCACCTCTTTGCTTTTCCGGATGGTGGCGCGAAGGTTCTCATTGGTGATTCGGGCTTCGTCATCATCGCCAGCACCCTCACCAGCTTCATCCCCAGCATCCGCACCCATCCCCATGGCTCTTAAACCCTTGCCAAACCCCCTTCCCATCGATCCCGCGAGCACCACAGGCCACCCGGAAGCAACACTAGCGCAGAACCTCACCTGTAAGCACACATAGCACAAGCCAGTAAATCAGCAGCCGCCACCAAATCAACTGATCCAAAGTCACCACCCTGTCGTGAGTACACACGAACTCCCAAGTTGCAACAAGAGCCAGAAAATTGACCCAGGTCGCAGTGCGGGTAAACCGGTGGAGAGCGGCTCCGCCGCCGATTCAAGCGGCCAGATCACTAAACCGCTCGCGCATTTGAAGCGAAGGGGACGGCCGATTCGTTAGAGGAGCTCACCGGGCGAGTCGCCGGGCTGCGGCGGAGGCGGCGGCGAGAGACGTGAGCCGACGGCGGGCGCAGGAGGAGGCCGCCGCGCGGAGCCGAGCCGCAGCCGCAGTTGGCGCTGCCGGCGGCGGACGACGGAGCGACGACGCCGCGAGGGGCCGAGGGGGCGAGGAGGAAGGAGGAGGCCGCCATTGGAGCGCGCAGCGAGACGGGGAATGGCTCCGCTCCGCCAGCGGACTGGTGATACCCGCCGTTGCTGTGAAGCAGCTGCCGCTGCTGATCCGGGAGTGTGGCCGCGTGGGCGTGAGGAGGGAGGCGGACGCGGCGGCGAACGGGCGAAGGCAGTCGCCTCTCTCTCTCCACTTGCGAGTGGGCCGGAGACCTCGGTTCGAGTGAGCTCGTGCCGTTGCCGTTCTTGTTTGCCTTTCTGGGGCGTCTTTTTTCTTCAGTTTCGCTGCGCAGGTGGCGCTGCGATGCTGGCCACGAGGGGTGACGAGGCGGAGACCACCGCGAACGTGTGGCCGGCGTCCAACCCTTTTCCGGCCTTTCTCAGCCTTTTTGCTGGGGCCCAAACAATTGCGAGTTTATATTCTTTGTTTCATACGAGATAGAAATATTCCATCCGACATTTTAATGTATTTCTTTTGGTTTTTATTAATGATGTCTAACAAGTCAACACTAATTAAAAATAGACCGAGGCTCCGTTTGAAGCGCAGAAATTTCACAAGAATTTTACAGGAATTTCACAAGAAACAGTTCAATTTTCGCATGAATGAAGAAGAAATCCTCCATTCCAAACGTGTCTGAGTATTTCGCGTAGGCTTATATATTTGACACGAGCTAGATCAAAGTTTAGCTAACTACCAGAGGATAGTACCTTAAGTCCATAATATTGGGATCCACAGTGTCCGTGGCCACAATAAAGGATAGTATTATTTTAGCAATGGCTTCTAAATAATTACCCCTTTATTTAGTGATGAATGAAACAACATTTTGCTTGTATTTTTTTTTACCAAAGAAAATTGTGCTTTGCTTGTGCATTGAGTAGAACTAGCTATTGGCACTCGGTGGAACAGGATATCGGGTTCGAGAGTTTCACAGACATGCCGGCCGGGCATCTATCTTGACCTCTACTCTGTTTATTCATTGTATTCCCGGTCATTAGTCTCCCGGTACTTTGGCCCTTTTGTACTACTCTCGATCGTCACAGTACACGAAGTACCGTTCCGGATATGAGTTCGCATGGTGATTCTGTATGCCAGTTCAAATGGCAGAGAAAAATGCTAAAATTTCATTACGGCGGTCGGGTGCGGTTTGATGCTTGGTCACGTGGATCTCGTTTTCAAGAGAAACTAGCGTGCGGCGTGCCGTGTGAACGGGGAGGACAAGACTGTCGTCGTTGAGAAAAATATTGGGTGTCTTCGTTTCCACCCTTCTAAATTTTAGAGGAGTCACATTAAAGAGAATCTTACTATTTTTATATACTAAACAAAGTTAAATTATGAAATTAATTTTGGAACCCTTCATCTAATTCGCGAGACGAATCTAACGAGGGTAATTAAGCGGCGATTAGAAGATGGTTACTGTAGCATCACTGTAGCAAAATATAGATTAATTAGGCTCATTAGATTCGTCTCGAAAATAGCACTCATCTGTGAAAAAGGTTTTGTCATTAAACTAATCTAAATATTTTTAAATATAAAGATTTTTTTATGTGACAGGTCTAAAATTTACAGGGGAGGAAACGAACACCCCATTGTTAGTTTCTTGGAGTTCATGCACAACTACATGTAAACTTCTTTGTCAGTCAGATGATATGTGGCTCGTAGTCGTAGAACAGGCTATTTCTCACTGGGGGTGCGTTCGGCGCACCCCCTCTAATTTTTAGCACACATCACATCAAAAAGAATCTTGCTATTTAAAACTATTTTATTAATTTAATGACAAAACCTATGTCACAACCCTCCTCTAAATCGCGAGACGAATCTAATGAGCCTAATTAATCTATGTTTTGCTACAGTGATGCTACAGCAACCATCGTCTAATTACGGCTTAATTACCCTCATTAGATTCGTCTCGCAAATTCGAGCGGAGTCCTGAAATTAGTTTTGTAATTAAACTTTATTTGTAATTAGAATATTTGTTATAAAAACTCTCTAAAATTTAGACCCTATGCGCCGAACGCACCCTGGATATTTCTTTTTTGGAGTAACTTTCTCGCGTCGCATCTCTCGGTTCCAAATACTCCGCAGTGCAGTAGGGACATATTGATAGATCTCTCCGGATGATCGTAGTAGCAGGCGAGACGACGATCAGAAACGAAGGTAACGCAATGCGGCAAATCTTATTGACCAGTGATCGATGTTCTTCGACAGTCACAGCAGGTGAAAAGTGTTAACCCAGCTGTGATAATCGAAAATTTTACACTTAGGCCCCGTTCGGTTTCCCCTATAAACTACCCTCTAAACTTTAACCCTCTAAAGTAAAAAAGAATCTTACTATTTAGGGGTACTAAATAAAAGTTAATTACAAAACCTTTCTGCAGATGGGCGTTATTTTTCGAGACGAATCTAATGAGCCTAATTAATCAATGTTTTGACACAGTGATGCTACAGTAACCATCGTCTAATCGCGGCTTAATTACCCTCATTATGTTCGTCTCGCGAAATAGAAGGGAGTCCTGAACTTAGTTTTGTAATTTGACTTTGTTTAGTATACATAAATCGTGCCGACATCTTTGATGTGACTGCTACAGCACCCTCTAAAGTTTTTATAGAGGCATCCGAACGCAGCCTTAGCTTTTCATGGTGCAGAAGACGAACAGCTAGCCCACCGGCGGCCATGTCAGATTCAGCTGTATATACACACACACGCACACTTGTCTTTTATTCACTATACACAACGAAATATGTTTTCAATCTCACTTGAGCCGTACTGCATACCGGCCACATGACGAGGGTCTCTTGGAACGTCACCATGGGGATGATGTTCGCGTGCGCGGTGTGCGCCGCCTTTGACAACACACGCCTTCTCCGCCGCCTTGTAGAGCTTCCGGTCGCCGATGTACGCTCCCATGCCGCTGTGGTAGCGGCCTGTGTCGGTGCCTCGGGGTAGGCCTGCCGGCCGTCGTCTCCGTCGACGTCGGGTTTGGTGATGACCACGGCGGCGCAGGGCTGTCGGCAGTAGCAGCACCGCGCCGGCGGTCGCCGTTGTGGAAGCGGATGCGGACGGCGCAGTCGGCGCAGACCTGGTTGTGGGCCTTGTGGCCGCGCGCAGGGCCCGACGGCGACCCACTCCCGGGCTCCATGCACACGCCGCAGCAGCTGGCGTCGGCTCGATGCAGTTGTGCCATGTTGCGGTCCGATGGATGCGAACAGCCGGATGGTGGGAGGAGGATTGTGAAATACTAGTAGGGCGAACGCTTACGTAGACGGTGTGGTGGAAGGCCGGCTTCATTCGGATTCGTGTGCTATGTGGTGTCCGACTCGGCGTCGAGCCGTATTCCGATTTGGAGACGCGATGCAGCAGCATTTGCCCGCTCGGAGTACGAAAACGTTTCCTCGTGATGGCGGACGAAGATCGTTGATGGCTGCCCGCACCTGTGGGTTACACGTAAAATCGCCGAGCTTGGCGCCTACGACCGCCAGGGTTCCGCTTGCCAATGCACCCATGGTACTGAGGAGCAGAGCGTCCATCGGCCGGACTTCGTCTTCGTCGGTGGAATTCCAACCAAGTGATGACCACAAAAACAACTTGCGATCCTTTTATCCTCGATCCATCTAGCAGACACAATGGGGGAACACACAAAACCACCGAAAGCAGACATAGGCAGAGAACCGATCACAAGGAGCAGCCGATCGCAGCACTAAAAGCCATCGTCGCCGGCACTAAAAGCCATCGTCGCCGGCACTAAAAGCCATCGTAGCCGCACTAAAAGCCATAGGCAGAGTGAGCGCTACGTTGCACCGGCACTAAAAGCCAGATAGTCAGCTACTAGTTCGGCGTTCCGTGGCCATCGCCGCCGCGAGGAGGCTTGACCACCATGATCGGGCAGCTCGCGTGGTGCACGCAGTAGTCGCTCACGCTCCCTAGGAACGCCCTGCAAAGACAAAGCAGACGTGGATGCAGCGCTCGATCGTGGGGACAACATAACAAGTCCTCGTATCATCCGGGGCGTGCAGAGACGCGCGTACCTCTTGATGGCGCCGAGGCCGCGGCTGCCGACGACGAGCAGCCCGGCGCCCATGTCGTCGGCGGCTCGGCACAGCGCCTCCCTCGGCTCCCCCTCGACCACCGCCGCCTCGGCGCTCACCTGCAGCCACAGACGCAAAACAAACTAAGGCCCTGTTCGGCATACTGTTTTGCAGCTGTTTTACTGTAGCGGCTGCTGAAGAAATAACTGCAAACCCTATAGCGACTGCTGAAGAAATAACTGCAAACACTGTAGCGGCTGCTGAAGAAATAACTACGAATACTAGCAGCCTTGGCGAACAAGCTGTAACTTGTTGGCCGCGTAGTTGCCTTCGATCCTATAGCTGCCGGTACTTACCCCTCGCTGGTGGCAGATGCGCTCGGCCCTGTCGAGCAGGTTGCGCGCGTTCTCCGCCTGCGCCGCCCGCACCGACTCCACCATCGTCGCCGCGCCGTACACCGCCGACCCTGCGCGCGCGCGGACAAGCATAGACGCGTGAAACAACGAGCCAACGACTCAGAAAGACACGTACCGGCTGGTGGCGCAGGGGGAACTCGGGAACCATCACCTGGCCCGACGGGATACATGACGTGGCGCAGCGGCTCCTGGGCGTGGACCAGCACCAGCGCCGGCCCACGAGGCTGCTCCTCCTGCTCGCCGCCGCCGGCGGCCGGGACGAGGTGGTCGAGCACCCATGCCAGCGCGTGGCGGCTGCCATCGCTGTCGTCCACCGCGACCAGCACCTTCATCGATCCCAGTTTGGGGAGCTCAGTCCCTCTGTTTTCTTGGACGGGCGCTCGATGCTTTCCTGCTCGATGGTGGTGGCAGACCAGGGGAGGTCGCCCGGCCGGTGTCGGCGTGGTCGATGTATACGTGTGCCCTCTGCGGAGCCGTCGTGACAGAGTGGTGGTCGAGTCGTGCTGTTTGGATGAGGACAGAGCGGCCCCGCGCGCGTGGCTGGCATGCAGGGGCGAGCTGGCACGCGCCGTCCCGGCTTCCGCGAGGCGCTGAGGTTTTGCCGGCACACCGCGCGTCCGCACTCTCGAGTCCTGTCTGTCCAACACGCGGATCGCTTGCCAACCGTCCTGGCCGTGTGCCCTGTTGGCTGTTTCGCTTTCTTTGCCCCGATTTGGCCGTACCGCGGTCCAATTGAGTGAAAGTTCACTCGTTTGGGCGAAATTTCATTACATTTACACTTGTAGCCAAGGGAGTGATGGTTCTGAACTCAGGTGGTGTTTGGATCACTTGGGACTAAATTTAGTCTCAGAGAATCTTACGATTTAGGAGTATTAAATAAAGTCTAATTGCTAAACCTTTTTAGGGATGGGTGCTATTTCGCGAGACGAATCTAATGAGCCTAATTAATCTCTGATTTGCTACAGTAATGCTACAGTAACTAGTCGCTAATCGTGTCTTAATTACCCTCATTAGATTCGTCTCGCGAATTAGTCCGGGGTTCTGACATTAGTTTTGTAATTAGACTTTATCTAGTACTCCTAAATCGCAAGATTCCTAGAGACTAAAATTTAGTCTCTAGTCTCCAAACACCTACTCAATCAAATACAAGTACTCTGATGCAACCATTGTTCACTTCGTGACCCTACTAGTCGTCATCCTTGACCGATGCAGCCAGCCACCGTTGGGTAGGCGTTCGGACTCGGCGGCCGTCGCGCTCAGCTTCTTGATGAACCTAACGAGCTGCTCGAACTCCACCGCCACCGAGCGGGGGTGGCCGTCCGGGATGGACAGTAAGGGGAGCCGCCGGCGCCGGCGCGTCCGAGGCGGCAGAGGTTGTGGGCCGTGTGAAGGAAGGTGTCACGTGGACGCCAGCGTCGACGAGGCCGGTTGCGAAGTGGAGCATGCCGTTGATGTGGCCTTGCAAAGGCCTAGGGAACACGAGCGCGTGCGCGACACCCGCCACACCTGTCGCCGGCCCTGGCAGGGCAGGCGAGGCGCTGTGGGTTGAATCGCTGTCTCCTATCTGCTCTTCGATCTGTGCTTGCATTTTACTACCACCAGCCACGTCTTCGACAAACGAGGATTCCGGCACCACGGCCGGCACATAGTACATTGATTCGAAGACGTCTTAACTGAAGCCAAGAGAACTCTTGCCAGTCCATTCAGTCAGCCCACTCTTTTTTTTTTTGAGCAAAGTCAGCCCACTCTTGCCAGCATACTGGATTGCATTGGGCCACCAAACAAAGATTGACTAAATGCAATCTAAACAGAAACCTCCTAAACATTAGCTGACTAAATGTTTAGTTGGTTAATTTTAGCTACATACAGCATCCAAACAAGGCCTAAGACTGTCCACGGCGGTATCGGTGCTGAAAAACTGAATCTGTGGACCACGATGGGCCCGATGCCGAGAAAATTTTTATGCCTGTAGCGACCACGCAAATCCTATATGTAGGGCGGGCGACGGGATCCTTATGATGGAACGGTGTTTGAGATTCGTGCTGGTGTTATCTCCGCCGTCCAGCTGCGTCCGCGGGCCGCGCGCCTTTCTTCTTCTTTCCCCTCTTTGGGCCGCCGGTTCCGCCCGTGCTTCGTGAGACAAATCGCCTTCTGCCCTCGCCTTCGCTCCGCGCCGCCGCTTCCCTATGGCGATTTGGGTTGCGGCGCTTCCACTTCTGTGATCCAATCGAGCTTCCGTGCTTCTGCTTTGAATATGATTTCGATTCGTGTTTCCTATTTCCTGGTTTCGCTGTGTAGGGTTTGCTGGTTTGAACGAATTAGTTTTCGGTGCTTGTTAGGGTTTCTGTTGGTTTGAACGAATTAGTTTTCGGTGCTTGTTAGGGTTTCTTCTTGGTTGTCAATTCCTAGTCGCGTAGTGGTTTCGTTGCTGCAATGCCTTTGTTCATATTTAGGGTTTTGTTCTTCAGGGTACCCAGTTTGTCACCATGGATTCCTCTTTATGTGATGACCACATGGGTAGTGGTTCTGGTGCTACAACTCGTTCTTGTTCAGTAGGTGCTGGTCGCACAACGCGTTCTGCTGCTAATTCTGCTCTGGAGGTATGATTTTATTATTGCTGGTGCTATGAAATGTTCGAAGCTGATGTGCTAGCTGTGTAAATTCAATTTGCCATGTTGCTAATGGTTGTATTTAGTAGTTGTGTAATTTCCGAAACTGATGTGCTAGTCGTTTAAATTCAGTTTGCAATGATTCAAATGTTTTTATTTAGAAACTATGTTGGTGACTGTGTAATTTTTCCAAATGTTTGTTTCTTGTACTTGTTTAATTGTTACGTCTGGGTAGTTATTTTTTAGATGCTCATCCATCATTTGTCATACCTTGTAATTGGCAATTTAATTTTATGATGCCCAATCATACTTTGTGCTGTGTGTTACCTAGTATGTTGTATTGTTAGAAGCTATGGTGACTGTTATGGTATATTATAATTGGCAGTTATTGTTAGAAGCTATGGTCACAGTTATTGTTAGAAGCTATGGTGACTGTTATGGTATATTATAATTGGCAGTTATTGTTAGAAGCTATGGTCACAGTTATTGTTAGAAGCTGTGTCTCACCTAGTATGTTGTATTGTTAGAAGCTATGGTGATTGTTATGGTATATTATAATTGGCACTTATTGTTAGAAGCTATGGTCACAGTTATTGTTAGAAGCTGTGTGTTACCTAGTATGTTGTATTGTTAGAAGCTATGGTCACAGTTATTTTTTTTTATTTCTGTAGACCAACAGTGATGATGAAAGTGTGTTTATCAAGCATCGGTTTTCAACCACTCGGGTCATCAAATTTGTCAAGACTCTTTCAGAGCCTCAAAAGGGATTCATAAGGAAGTATAATCTTGATTTTGTATTCAGTCTGCAGAAGCTCACAGTTCCAGTCCATTTTCTTGAGTGGCTAATGTATCATACAAGCGCTGTTTCCAATGAGTTTGTTTATAAAGATAAAAGAATTCAATTCTCAAGGGATATGGTTGTAGAGGCCTTTGGTATTCCTTCTGGTAATGCAACTGTAGAGGTTAACAGTCCTGATTTTGAAGTTGATTTCGAAGTTGATGAACTGAAAGCAGAATATAGGGATGGCCGTTTGTATCCAATCAACAAGTGCATGGATTTGATGAGGAATGAATTAGATGAAGTGAAATTTATTAGGTCTTTCATGCTCTTCATCATATCTACAATTCTTATTCCTGGCAAGAACAATGATATTCAGGTTGAATACTTGTATTCCCTAAGAGATGTTTCTAACCTAGGTCAATACGATTGGGCTGATCGTATTCTCTATGTCATCATGGGTGAAGTACATCGTTTTCATGGCCTGAGAGATAGTTATGGTCGTATTGTTGCAAAGAAGCATTTCTATATGGATGGCTGTCTTCCCCTGCTGGCAGTAAGTTTATTTTCAGTTTTTTTTATGTATCATATTACTTCTTTTCTATTTTTCCCCTGATAACATTTATTATCTAATTGTAGATTGTATATTCAGACTTTCTTGATCTTCCTAAAGGTGGTCCCCATGTGCACAGTCTAGATTATAGTGTTCCCAGGATTTGCCACTTTACGACTGCTGATATCAAGTTTGTCATGGATTACGACTGCTGATATCAAGTTTGTCATGGATAATGACAAGAACAATAACAGCTCTTCGCATTTTGGAGTTCGTCCAGTATGTTTTTTGTGCCTAAATAATTTATCCTTGCAAACTATTTTTTTTCATGTTTAATTGTGTTGTTACAATTCTTATTATAATTACACAGTTTCGAGATATATCCTGTACTCGTTATTCCCCATTTGCGAGGTTACCCGAGGATTCCATTTCAATACATGTAAGTGTTTGATTTTATACATGTTTGATTTTATTTCCTTTTTTTGCGAGGGTGTTTGATTTTATTTTTTCGTTTGCATTATTTCTTTCTCTTTATTGATGCGTTGATTGTACTGATTCTTTTTTTTTTTGCCAGGGTTTTCATAAGGATATTCATGCTCTGGTTTACAAACATTCTGAACAGTGGGACCAGGAATTGGAGTTCTATGCATGCCATTGATGCTGTGCATATTGTACCTGATGCCGGATTGAATCTAACCTCTGAAGTGCAATGTCATTTCTCTGCTCAAGCTCTAGTTGAATCTTTGGGTGAAGGTCAAGGTCATTCTTCAGTAAGTCCACAAGGTCATTTTTCTGCTCAAGCTCTAGTACAATCTTTGGGTGAAGGTCAAGGTCATTCTTCAGTAAGTCCACAAGGGCAAGTTGAATCTTTTGCTGGTTCTTTGAAAACTCCTAAAGTCCAATGTGATATTTCTGCTGGAAACAAGAGCAATGCAGTTCAACACGATCCTTCTCATGTGCACAATGAAGTTGACTCTCAGGTTGTTGGCCTTGCATCTGATGATACTCCTGGTGATGGGAAAGTTTCTGAAAACATATCTCCTATGTTTAGTTCAGCTGTCTCGCTTAGAAATACTGCTGATGTTGACCTTGTGGCTACTAAAGTTCCTGATATAGCTGAACTAGATTCTTCTATTTTCAAAGTTAAATCTGATGTTGAATGTGGGCCTGGACTTGGAATTGCTATGAGTTATGATACCGAGAGTCCATTGAATAAAGGAGGTTAGTTGGCTTTCTTTTTTTTCTTTTCTAGTAGTTATAATTAAGTAATTTTAGTGGTTGATGTATGTTGCACCAATTTATGAATTGTAATTTTTTTTCACTAGGTGATATTGCTATTCCTATAGATTCTAAAAGTTTAGGTGCAAGCACAATTGAGTTGAAAAACAGAAAGAAAAGATGTGCTGCTGTATTTGATGATGTAGAACGTCCACCTCTGGAATTAGTGCTTGATGCCGATGTTGATTCATTCTATAAGGCTAAAGTTCCGAGAAAGATTGATAAAGCTCGACATTCAACGCAAATGTAAGTGAACTTGTCACTTTACTTTTTATGCAGAGAGGTCAACTAATTCTTATCATGACATTTGTTTATCTTTATGTGTAAACTAATATCTGGCTAAACTAATTATTTATATTTATGTTTCTAGGATGACATTTGTCAGGATACGTGGCTTTGACTTATCTTATGATGATTTTCGTGATTCTTTGAAGCCAAGAGGCGATCTATCTGATAAAGTTCAGTCCGTTTATACCCATGTTTTCAACGCTGGTGCAGAGAAATATATGTTTGATAAAGTGCAACGGAAGAAAATTTCCTTCTCTCACATTTTCACGGTAACAGACTGTTGAGAACCTCTTTTGTAGTTTTTGAGTTACTATGTATCTGAATTGTCAATGTTTATCTGTTTTTTCTTCTTGTAACAACGAAAGTTGCTTGAGAAACCTGAGGTTTTCCAAACTCGTTCTTGCCTTGCCATTTAAATGCCTATCTCAAGATAGAGACTGCTGATTTGGTACTTTTCTTATTTTCACTGGCCATTTCAGTTTGTACTTGCCATGCCATTTAAATTTCTACTTGCCTATTTAGTTGAACCATTTTGTTCTTTCTTGTTTGATTGTTTGCAGCTATTCTTTCCTGTAATCATTCAAAATCATTGGGTTGTCTTGTGGTGATTGTTTGCAGCTATTCTTATTTCCTCAGTTTGAACTGAGGAAATTAAATGCCTATCTCAAGATAGAGACTGCTGATTTGGTACTTTTCTTATTTTCACTGGCCATTTCAGTTTGTACTTGCCATGCCATTTAAATTTCTACTTGCCTATATAGTTGAACCATTTTGTTCTTTCTTGTTTGATTGTTTGCAGCTATTCTTTCCTGTAATCATTCAAAATCATTGGGTTGTCATGTGTGTGAATGTACTGTACAAGAGACTCAATTTCTTGGATTCTGCTGGTATATCTGAAAAAAAGTACAGCGATCGCATGTTGTCTTATCTGGTTTGTATTACTCTCTTTTGAATATCTATTGGAATAGTTTTATGCTAAGCTATGAATTTAGTAACTTGTTGTCACTTTTATCTGTAGGCGTCAAATTTTGGTAAAGTATGTGCTGAACTCAATTTGTTTCCCAAAGGCTTTGCTGATTTTGAGGTTGTTTATCCATTAGACTATCCTCAACAGCCCAATTTGTAAGTGTGTTGTGTTACTTAATTGATTATATAGAAAATCTTTTCACTTATATGGTTTGTTGTGTCATTATATTTTTATTTTGTTGTAGGCATGATTGTGGCATCTACATGGAGTTGTTCAAAGAATGCTTTGATGGGATCAGTGTGCAGTTCTTCGAACATGCCGAAGCGGTCAAGTACCGGAAGCTTGTTGCATACAAGATATTTCACTCAGATCTGAATGAAACTTATGTTGCAAAGGAAGGTCAAGCGCAAAAGGTCACTGGTGCTAAAAGAATGAGGAGCAAGTAGAAGTGTTGTAGGCATGATTATGCTAAAAGATTGCTGTGCTCTGTAATCATGTCCTTTTGTTCTTGTAATAGTTTTTTTTTTGTCAAAAACCTGTAATGGCATAAGAGATGAGCTTTAACTATGTCCATAGCCATTTGTTCAGATATTGTGGCTATCACTGGAGTTTTCTTTGTTGAAAAGTGGGTTTGCACTGGTTAAAAGCTGATAGATGTTTATATGCAATCTATGATGAGGTTTGATTATTCATGGCGTGATTGAGTCCACAAATGTTGAAACGGCCTTTTTGAAAATGTTGACACATGTTTCAACAGTTATGAAATCGAAAAGAGTTTAACAAAATGTTGAGTTAGTTTTAGAATAATGTTGATAGAGGGTTAGAAAAATGTGGACTCATGTCTGCAAAAATGTTGACATGACGCATTACTTGTTGTCATGGTCATGCAAATTCAAATATATCTGAAAATGTTGATTCAGTGTTACATAAATGTTGATACAGGGTTCAACAAATGTTGAAAATTCTTTTCGAAAATGTTGACACATGTAACATTACTTAATTCAAAAAACTTTCACAAAATGTTGATTTAGAGTTACAATAATATTGATATGGAGTTACAAAAAAGTTGATCCTAGCCTACAAAAATGTTGGCACATGACATTACTTGTTGTCTTAAAATATCTCAAAATGTTGATTCAGGGTAACATAAATGTTGATACAGGGTTCAACAAATGTTGAAAATGCTTTTCGAAAATGTTGACACATGCAACATTACTTAATTCAAAAAACTTTCATAAAATGTTGATTTAGAGTTACAATAATGTTGATATGGAGTTACAAAAATGTTGATCCTAGCCTACAAAAATGTTGGCACATGACACATTACTTGTTGTCATGGAAATTTTAAAATATCTGAAAATGTTGATTCAGGGTAACATAAATGTTGAGACAGGGTTGTTGGCGGTCCTTAACGACAACTTTTTACCGCCAACACCAGCTTATAAAAGCCATCAATCAAGAATAAAATGAACTTTCTTTATGGACTAATGGCTTTCCACAAGTTTTGGTGATATTTTGATTGCAGGTACAATTATTAAGGAAAATCACCACAAACTATAAACAAAGAGGGATTTTTGCCATGAAGATAATTTATCCAAATAAAACATTTGATATCTCCATGTGAAAGCCCTCGAAAAGATAGTCAAAATTGACTTTTGGTTCACTCAATTCGGAGTCCGGGAGCAGAAGTTATGCCGCAACGAAAATTGCAGGAAATGCTGAAATTCCCTGACCGGCCGGCCACCCCCCTAGGCCGGCCGGCCTACTTTTGTCTCCAATGGACCCGATCTTCCTCCAGTGGGCTATACACATTGCAAAACATCAAGCCCAAGTGGTCTCCATGGTGGATGAACAACCGACATCCGGAAGGTGGGCTTTTGGGCCTTAATTTGATGATTTCTGCACTTCTGCCGCCCCACTCGAAAACCGACTTCAGAACCGACCTTGGGAGGCAATCTAGGACGTCCACGGCGAAGACGGTGGCCATCCGGGACAATGGATGGCCGGCCGGCCAAGGTGGGAGGCCGGCCGGCCTGACTTTTCGGCAAAACCGCCTCACCGACTACCGACGTGTCGTGACCGCCACTCTACCTCACTTAGGCCTATAAATAGATGGTAGCTCCCACGGTAGAACTCGCACCTTAGTAGAGAAACACTTTGATAAGTGAAGTAGAGAGTGAGTGAGAGGAGGAGGAAGGGCGGAAGCTCCGGAGATGTCGGGGTTCTGCTACCTCGGTGCCTCGGGTCTATACTCCGCCTGGGAGTAGTCGCCATAGTCTTCCAGGCCGGGTAACATGTAAGGTACTATTTATTGAGCAATAAAGTAAGGTTTTCTTCTTTATTATCTATGGGATTCAGGTGTGTAGTAAGTATTTCTTATTTACTGCATGTGCTAGCTCTAGGAAATTGCTAGTTGCTGGTATTAATGATAGGTGTAAACGTGGTGTTTATACTTTGATTTATCCTGAGTTGCCCTCAACCCACGGGATGTTGTGGTAGCCGCGAGTGTAGGTGACAGCTACACCGGTCTCTGTAGTCCACCACGTTCGGGTTGAGTGTGTAGGGCCTACACGCGGTCCGTTGACCGGATACGTTGAACCTAGTTCTCGGGTTGCGTGTCTTGGCGGCGGCCGTGCCCCGAAGTAGATGATATCGAAAAACCCTTATCGCATTGTTCAGTTATTTAGTATCTTGCATTGGATTACCTAGCCAGAGGACTATCTTTTTACTGTATTAATCCCCTGCTTAGCGTGTCTCTTTTTACGGATATTCTGCATAGATCTCGAGTTTAGTACACTGTTCGTTCCCTGTGGATTCGATACCTTAGGAATACTCTTGGGGTGAAAGCTGCATCAGTATCCGTGCGCTTGCGGATTTATTTCTGTTAGGCCTTAGGACTGCCAACAAGCTTTCTGGCGCCGTTGCCGGGGAACGGTAGCTGTGCTAGCTCGAATCTAGAGTCATCCGTGAATAGTTTTGTTTTGTTTTGTTTTTGTTTTTCTTTTTCTTTATCATTACCATGGACCCATCCTCCATCGTCTACGCCAATGCTCCGAAAGGAGTATTGCTGGAGCCTCCTCCAGCATCTGCACCAATCACAGCCCAGAGCTATGAGATTCGTCCAGAACTCATAGCACTGGTTCAGGGGAACATCTTCCGCGGAGATGAAGATGAGAATCCATATGAACACCTGAGATACTTCGAGCTGCTTTGTTCCACTGTTTCGACCCAGGGATTTCCACAGGACACGCTCAAATGGAAGTTATTCCCGTTGTCACTCAGTGGAAAGGCAACACAATGGTATGCTATGTCAGTAGGAGGGGCCAACGGAAATTGGACAACTCTCAGAGATCTCTTCTGTTTCAAATACTTCCCTGTTGCAAAGGTCATTGCTCTTCGTATGGAGCTTCTTACCTTCAAGCAGAGCAGTGAAGAAACATTGGGAGCCTTATGGGAGCGCTTCATGTTATACACCGTCAAAGGACCAGATCTCGGACTCTCACCAGCAGTACTCTTTCAGCACTTCATGTGGGGGCTCACTCCAGGGAGCCGTACTTTTTTGGATACTGCTTCTGGAGGATCTTTCATAAGAATCACACCAACTGAAGGATTCGAACTTCTTGGTAAAATTCTGAGCAATCTGGACAGCTATGTGCCACCTACACCCGAGCTACCAAAAGAAGAAGTACCCGTTGTTCAACCTGTGCTTCAAATTGAGGTTCCTCAAGCTCCGATCATGGAAAAAGCTTCAATCATGGAAGAAACTCCTGAACCATTCTATGTCCGCCCAACAAATCCAAATTTGTTCCAAGGTGGTCAAACTCTTGCCGAAGCTGAAAACCTTCAGGTGGTGGAACCAATTCTTCCTCTCGTGCCCTACGAAGAGGAATTTGATTTCACCAAATTCGGGGATACAAGATCATATCCGATAGAGAGAAATTGTTACCCTGACAATGATGACGCCGAAGAACTGGATTGGGAAGATATAGAAGAGCAGACAGAAAGAATACATCAACTGTCAGCTGTTCTGGGGGAAGATTGGTTTCAAGAAGCCGAATGCACGAGGGAGACAATCAAGTTAAATCCAAAACCCGACTGCGTTATGGTGAATATTCAATCCACTGCTAGGAGGAAAGCCATATATGACTTAAAAGCCAAAGTCAATATCATGTCAAAGCATATGGCTGAAAGTAGTGGATGGCTGTCCAAAGACAACCTAACACCTTCAAAGAAATGGTTGGTCTTCGAGAATAAATATTACCCAGCGGTAGGAGTTTTGCGGGAAGTGGAGATAGAGATAAATGAACAGCCCATGGTTCTCGCCTTTCACATATTCGATATACCCAAGCAAGACTTCTTACTGATCGGAACTCCAATCTACACATTCTCCCAAATAAAGTACTTACAGGAGAAGTTGGATGTTCGTATTGGGAAAGAAAGCTTCCCCGTTGACATCAGGCGTGCTCTCAACACCAAAGCTGAGACGCACCCTGAAACTATGGAAGAATTAGCCTCTATTGAAGAAATAGTTGGAGAATTCTTGGAAGCACCCCATATGGAGGAAGAGACTAAATTCTTTACTGAAGATGAGGATGCTTCCCCATATGTTGAACTAGGCAAGCATGAAGAAACCGCTCCAACGCCTGTCGAGCTAAAACCGTTACCGCCAGGTCTCAAGTACAGCTTCCTCTTTGGGAATCAAAGCACCCCAGTTATCATCAGTGACAAGATTTCCCAAGAAGAAGAGAAGAAGCTAGTAGCCTTACTGGAGAAATATCGATCAGTAATAGGTTACTCACTAGCAGACCTCAAGGGGATTAGTCCAGAATTTTGCACCCACAGAATCCCAATGGAACCTGACCACAAGCCTGTTCGTGAACACCAGCGACGTCTCAACAATGCCATGAGAGAAGTAGTGAAAAAGGAGATATTGAAGCTACTCAAGGCAGGGATTATATATCCAGTACAAGACAGTCAATGGGTCAGTCCAGTTCAGGTTGTGCCAAAGAAAGGAGGGATGACAGTTGGTGCTTTCTAGGTGCACATTTTATATGACAAATATGGTGTTTCTAATACTTTATTAGGTCATAATTGCTAACAATTAACCCCCATTATCATATATATGCGTAGTTTCTGTGTATTCGGAAGTATTTGCAGGAAACAAGAGAAGATAAGGAGACTACGAGTAAAGAGCAGCCGGAGGCCCGAAGAGCAAGGGAATTGGAGTCCGTGCCGGTCGGCACGGCCTGTGTGCCGACCGGCACCATGGAGGTCGGGCCCCAAACTTAAAGCCCACTCGGAGAATATGAAGCCCAGAAGAAATATCAAGAGTCGCAGTCGGTGAAATCCAGCCCACAACCGAAAGAGACTATAAAGAGGAGATCTTGGTTGCGAAGTAAAAGGAGGGACGGACATACAGAGGTTTTGACCTAGGTTGAAGGTTGTGGCGGCGAAGACGGCGATCACCGATCATCACCACCAAAAAGGAAGACTGTGCCGACCGGCACACCGCCGTGCCGATCGGCACCTGTGGGACCACGCCAAAATCCTGCGTCCTACTGTACCTATGTTCATGTGTTGCAGTATGATGCGTGAGTAGATCTCATATTCTCTCCGTGGCGAGGGAAATCTGGTTATGTAACTCTCACGCTTACAATACTCTTTTGATGTGTTTAGTCTATGTGATGCTTTGAACTCGTATCCGATCAATACGTGTTTATTACATAGTGCAAGAAACCAGTGGGGAGCTATTAGTACCTTATCGTGACAGGATTGGGGCGAACGAAACCACCATGTCTTGTAGAATACTAAACCTATCAATTGAACCATGACTTGAGTTGCATGCCGGTACCCCAAACCATAGGAGAGAATCCTTTTCATAACCTTGATACAACCGCAGGCCCTTTCATCTCTAGCTGTTAACCACCCTTTCCACACACACCTTTGCCATATTAATTTAGTAGTTTAAATAATAGTTTAAGTCCCGCTTGTTCTCTGTGGTTCGATATTAAACCTTGGAATACTCTAAGGGAAAAAGTGCTACAACTGTACACCGTCCTCTTGCGGTATATAAGTGGGTGCGTACAAACGACCAACAAGCACGTTTTCTGGCGCCGTTGCCGGGGAACAAGTCAGTTCTTTTACTATTTATTTATTCTACTAACCTCTAATCCTCTCTTTTCTAGTTTGTTTTTGTGTTTTCTTTCTGTGTTTTCAGGATGGGTACTCCTGAACCGGCTCATACGGTTAGGGAGCATTCGCTACCGTCTCCGGGATTGCTGATTCCACAAACTTCCGATGAGAAAGTCACTGCTTCGTCATACGTTCTCAACCCGACCATCATCAAAATGGTCGAGAACAGCAAATTCTCTGGGACGAAGGACGAGAACCCGTACACACATCTGCAAGATCTAGAAGTTCTCTGTCAGACCTTTAAGCATGAGGGAGTGCCTCAGAATTGGTACAAATGGTTGCTATTTCCATTTTCTCTAGATGGAAGAGCCAAAGATTGGTATAAATCTGCAGCCCGTGAAGCTAAGGGAAACTGGGATAAGCTTGTAGGAAATTTCTGTTTGCATTTCTTCCCGCTTCCGAAGGTGCAGAAACTGAGAAGAGAAGTGGTTAACTTCGAGCAAATGAAAGAAGAGACCCTCACGCAAGCATGGTTACGCTTCAAATCTTTATTGAAGCAAGGCCCCGATTTGGGCATGGATGATAACTTGACTGCTCAGACATTTTACATGTCTCTTGAAGGAACCTCCAGGATGCATTTGGATAGTTCAGCTGGAGGGAGTTTCCTCGACTTGACTGCTACTGCAGGTCTGGATCTTTTGAGTAAGATATCGAAGACTGAAGCTATGCATAAGCATTGGGAAGAATTCCAAGAAGATCCAATTCCCCCTGAAGGGTCGATGCTAGCAAAAGGTTCTTTGGATTTGAGAGCTGAAGCGGAAAGCTGTACAGTATCCGAAGTGGGATTAACAGTAAGAACAGAAGAACCAGCGCAAGGCGATCTGAAAAGACCCAGATTGGAGGAGGTGCCGACCGGCACGGCATCTGTGCCGACCGGCACACTGCAGCCCTTCGTGCCGACCGGCACAGCTATTGTGCCGACCGGCACGCTGCCTGCTGTTAAAGGATTTCCAAGACTGAAGCTGCAATATTAGAGGAGCACGAGAACAGCTTCGTGAATAAATTTCCAAGACCAGTAGGAGATCCAACCTTGAGCAACGCTAGACCGTTGGACGAGTTTGAACCATTGGATTGGATCCCTATAGATTTTAGCTCAAATCTGCTAAGTATGAGGAGAACATATGATCCAAGGTATGCCTCTTCTACAGGAGTTCAGTATAACTTCCCTAAAGACACTAGAACTTCGGAAATACTGGATAATGTCGTCATTGGAGAAGTATTGGGGAAGTTATATAAGGACGATATGGAAATTGATCAGATGGAGGTTCAACAAGCAAAGAAGCTATTTGATAGTTGTTTTGTCCCATCGCCGTATGAAGGATTGTGCGGAGTATATGCAGTTGGCCTTACGGAACGAACGGAAGTTGATCCTTACATACCGTGCGAGATTGGATATAGAAGCTTTCCTAAAGCATTATGTGATTTTGGTTCCCGCGTCAGTTTGATGACGTATGAAGCATTCATGGATATGCCTTATGACATAAAAGGAAGATTGCTAGGAACCGAGCTTGAGCTAATCATGGCGGATGGAAGGAGAACCAAACCACTGGGAGTTATCAAAGATCTGAACATCGAGGTAAAAAAGAATACTATTCCGGTGGATATTTTTGTTCTTGATAAAGGTGAAGTAGGAGTTGAAGATATTATTTTGGGAAGACCTTTCTTAAAGCTTGTACAAGCTGTTATCGATGCTGGAAAAGGTCACCTCAAATTGACTCTGGGCGGAGAGGAAGTCCTCTTTGAATTCGAAGACCCACCCGTCGCTCAAGAAAGTGACGACCCACCCTCTCTCCAAGAATTCTTCACAGAAAAAGATGAAGAAATTAGTACAGGATACTCAGACCCGTTAAACAAACTGTTTGAAGAGTCAGACAGAGAAGAGGCCGAGATTCAGGACGGTGCCGACCGGCACGACCCTTGTGCCGATCAGCACAGAGGCGGTGCCAACCGGCACGGAGGTGAAAATCCTCAATTTGAGCCTTTGGGTAATCTGGATCCTGGTGCAGCACCAGAAGTAGAACAGAAGCCACTTCCTGATGGTCTGAGATACGAATACTTAGGCAAAGATAAAACTTACCCCGTCATAGTCAATAGTGCTTTGAATGAAGAAGAGACAAAACGATTGCTTGCTGTTCTGAGAAAATACAAGAAGGCGATCGGATATTGTCTCGATGATATCAAAGGAATAAGTCCAGCTTTTTGGACACATAAGATCAATCTTGAAGAATCAGCTAAGCCAGTCGTTGAAGGCATGCGACGACTGAAAGAGGGCATGAAGGAAGTTGTGAAGAAAGAAGTGCTGAGACTTGTTAATGCAGGAATGATTTATCCAGTTGCTGATAGTGAATGGGTGAGTCCAGTGCATTGCGTGCCAAAGAAAGGAGGACTCACAGTTGTGCCTAATGAGAATAATGAGTTGATCCCTCAACGGACAGTTACAGGATGGCGAATGTGCATTGATTACAGAAAGCTGAATGCAGCCACAAAGAAAGACCATTATCCACTACCGTTCATCGATGAGATGCTTGAAAGGTTAGCCAAGAACTCTTATTTTTGCTATCTCGACGGATATAGTGGTTTCTTTCAAATCCCTGTTAGACCTGAAGACCAGCATAAGACTACTTTCACTTGTCCTTATGGAACTTATGCGTATCGGCGAATGCCATTCGGTCTTTGCAACGCACTGGCTACATTTCAGAGATGCATGAATGCTATATTTGCTGAATTCATTGAAGACATTATGGAGGTATTTATGGATGATTTCTCTGTTCATGGTACTGATTTTGATCACTGCTTAGCAAATTTAGAGAAAGTACTAAAGAGGTGCGTAGAAGTGGATTTAGTTCTTAATTGGGAGAAATGTCACTTCATGGTAACCGAAGGGATTGTCTTGGGGCATGTTATTTCTAATAGGGGCATTGAAGTAGACAAAGCTAAAATATCCACAATTGAAAGGTTGCCACCACCTACTGATATTAAGACACTGCGCAGTTTTCTTGGACATGCAAATTTTTATCGCAGATTTGTGAAGGATTATTCAAAGATTGCTAAGCCATTAACAGAATTGCTGCAAAAGGATGTTGAATTTGAGATGAATGATGAAAGGCTTACTGCTTTCCGGAAGTTGAAAGAAGCATTATGTTCTGCACCTATTATGCAACCTCCGGATTGGAATTTACCTTTTGAGATTATGTGCGATGCAAGTGATTATGCAGTAGGAGCGGTTCTTGGACAACGAAAAGAAGGTAAAGTGCATGCTATCTACTATGCTAGTAAAACTCTTAATGAAGCCCAGATTAATTATACAACAACAGAGAAAGAGATGCTAGCTGTTATATTTGCTTTTGAGAAATTTAGATCCTACATCCTCAATTCTAAGGTCAGTGTTTATACGGATCATGCTGCTATTAGATATCTTGTCTCTAAAAAGGAGTCGAAACCTAGATTGCTTCGTTGGGTTTTGATGTTACAAGAATTTGATTTGGAGATTAGAGACAAGAAAGGGGTTGAGAATTCAGTAGCAGATCATCTGTCTCGTTTGACGCTTGAGAACAAGGAGGGATGCATTGGTGATGCCATGGCGCAAGAGCAGCTATTTCGAGTTAAGGATCATCGAGAATCATGGATGCAAGACATCATAAATGGATTCAAAGGGAAGCTAGATGATTGTAGCAAGAATTCAAGAAGGAAGATTGTCAGTGAGATGAGAAAATTCATATGGGATGATCCTTATTTATACAGATATTGTGAAGATGGAGCTGTTCGAAGGTGCGTACCTCGCGACGAACGCGAAAGCATATTGGAAAAGTGTCATTCATCTGAGTATGGTGGACATTATGAGCACTTTCGAACACAAGCAAAGGTATGGGCTAGTGGATTTTATTGGCCTTCGATGCATGAAGATGCGAAAAGGTATGTAGCTAGATGCCCTCAATGCCAAAGAATTGGAAACGTTAATGCTCGTAATGCTATGCCTTTGAAGTATAACTTGCAAGTTGATATATTCGATGTTTGGGGCATGGATTTCATGGGACCGTTTGTTAATTCTCATGGTTATGAATATATTTTGGTTGCTGTGGACTACGTGTCAAAGTGGGTAGAAGCAATACCATGTCGAAACAGTACAACTAATGAATCCAAGGCAATGTTGAATGAGTACATATTTCCAAGATATGGTGTTCCTAGAGTTATAATAACAGATGGTGGAACTCATTTTACTGGGCATGAATTTACTAAAGCTTTGAAGAAGATGGGTATTGAGCATCGAATTGGGACAGCCTATCATCCACAGACCAAAAGCCAAGCAGAAACTTCTAATAAACAGTTGAAAGGAATTCTGCAGAAAATTGTTACAAGAGAAGGAAAGGATTGGTCAAACATGTTGAATGGCGCACTTTGGGCTTATCGCACAGCATTCAAGACACCAATAGGCATGAAACCCTATCAATTCGTCTATGGAAAGACTTGTCATTTGCCTGTAGAGTTAGAACATAGAGCATATTGGGCGATCAAAGAGATGAATTTGGATTTAGATGCTGCTGCGGTAAAACGGAAGATTCAAATTAGTGAACTCGAGGAGATGCGCCTAAAAGCTTATGAGAATGCGGCCATTTATAAAGAGAAAACAAAGAAGTGGTATGATAAGAAGCTATTGAAAAAGGAATTTTACGAAGGAGATAGGGTGCTACTATTCAATTCAAGATTTCGGTTGTTCGGTAAAGGCAAATTGAAAAGTAAATGGGATGGACCGTATCTTGTTCATAAAGTTCTTCCTTCCGGAGCTGTTGTCATCATGGATGGAAAACAAAATACATACACGGTGAATGGCCAACGAATAAAGGTATATCTTGAACCCGACACTTTTGAGTTAAAGTCATTTGATATATATTATGTGAATTGAGTGATTGGGTGGTCGAGCTTAACGACGTAAAACAAAAGCACTGTTGTTTTTACTGTTTTTCTGTGTGTTTTGTGTTTCTTTGATTTTATTGAGTCGTTTGAGGCAACTTTGCCTCCGTGCCGACCGGCACAACTCCGTGCCGATCGGCACGGGATAGTCCGTGTCGTTTTTGAGTCGAGTTTTGCCCTTCCTCCAAGACATGCTTCGATGACTTCCAAATTTAAGAGATAGAGTCCGGTTCGATCAAGAGAATTAAGGATATATATATATGAAGGAGTTGTCTCGGATCTCATCATCAAAAATCGAGCGCCGCCGGAGTTCCCACCAAACCCTAGAGCAGAAAACAATGCAAGGCGGCGAAACCGGAAGCGGAGGCGACGGTGCCGATCGGCACGACGGCGGTGCCGACCGGCACGGCGCCGTACTTTCGCCAATGAGCCCAACTCTGCCATGGGAGAGCAACAGGAGCCTCAACCCACCGAGGACGATCCAATCGTCTGGTCGCACCTGAAGCAACGATGGATGATGAAGAGTGAAGCGGACGCGTTCAATAGAGAGAAGAAGGAGATGGATGAAGCCCTTCGGAAGAAGGTTAGAGAAGTGCTAGTACGCAAAGGTAAATCCAAGGTTGATGATAGCACACCGGTCTCCGATAGGTATACAATGGATCGACTTCTCGCTATGGAACGTCCTTTGACATATGATGATCTTATCACCTTTGAATCGATCCTTACTGATAGCGAGAAGGAAGAGTTAGACAAAGACTGCTTTCTGACCATCCATAGGTCTAGGCTGAACGATGGAAGGAATCCTGATAGAGGTGCCGACCGGCACACG
This sequence comes from Eragrostis nindensis, assembly GCA_012490785.1. NCBI lineage: Eukaryota > Viridiplantae > Streptophyta > Magnoliopsida > Poales > Poaceae > Eragrostis > Eragrostis nindensis. Next base: position 292,502 of record JAAXCT010000694.1, read on the forward strand.
CAAGGTGCCGATCGGCACACTACACTACCACGCGTCCTGACCGACTGGGAAGACCTCCAAGAGAAGATTCTGCACAAGAACACCAGAGGTTTTGGATGTAAGTGTTTTTACTGTATGAAAGACCATCAGAGGCAGATTGAGCATTATCTGGCTGATCCTGAATGCATCCCTGCGACTTTCGTCTTTGATGATGGCCTTCCCGTTGCTAAAGGGCGCATGACCCCTAAAGAGATCAATGATGAAATTCAGAGGCGTATTGACAGGGATAATGCTGCAAAGAGGAGAGCACGCAACCTGGCAGATCTAGAAGCGTACTTTGCAAGGAACGGAAGGCGTGCCGACCGGCACGGCGCTTGTGCCGATCGGCACGACGTCAAGGTTGTGAATTTCGTTGAAATATCTGATGATTCCTCTGATGATGAGCCAGATCCTAAGCGATCAAAAGAAGTAGAGGGAGTTCGGCGTTCCGCTCGTCTTTCTTCAAAGCCAAGAGCAAGATATACCTCGGAATCAGTGAGCTATATAGAGACATCTCCTGTGCATGAACACCCATTAGCTAATCTTGTTGCAAAGGATGAAGAAGATCCTGAAGAGGATCCGGAAGAAGATCCCAAGGAGGATCCGGAAGAAGATCCCGAGGAGGAAGCGATGGAAGACGAGCTAGAACCCACTGATGCCGAACCACCCAGTGCAGAAGGAGCTACAGGGGGCCTTGCAGGAGCTCAAGGCAGTTCAGGGCCGCGTTATCAGGTGAACGGCGCCCCGTGCCGATCGGCACGGGTGCCGTGCCGACCGGCACCTCGGGGTTTTGACAGAAACTCGCCCCTGAGAGATGAGCGTCATGATCGTCCTGCCAACTGCTGCCCAATCTGCAGAAGAAACATCGAACGTCTCTATTATGATAGGCACCATCGGGACATTGATATAAGGATTGATGACATAGAGAGTATGGCCGCGGCGGATTACTTTTTTCTCATGAGGAACATTCGAAGCATCTTTAGCATGTTGAGTAGGCATGGCATTTCAGATTAGGTTGGTCTAGTTGTTTTTCTTTTGCAATAGGGACATTGCAAGGTTTGAGTGTGGGGGATTCGCCCTTACACTTCTTAAGGTCGTTTGCTTCGATTTAGTATGGTTTGAGTTAGTGTGTGAAAGTGTGAGAGTTTTCTTAGAGAGATTTGAGATGGTGTGCTTAGTTAAGCTTCGAGGTCAAGAATTATTGCAATGTCTTGAATAAAGTTAGTGTTAGTTGTCAAATCGATGCGTTACCCCATATTCTTGATTTTGTTTTTGACGATCGTTTTGCCAATCTACTTGAGTTCATTGAATAATCGCTTGGCTTTATATATCCACTTTTCGAAAACCCCTTCTATCATCATAAGTTGAAGCATTTGGCTGAGGATTTGATATTATGCCTATTACACTAAGCCAAATGAGATGAGAGAAGCCTACACATAAACCTTTTGATAGGAAGACGTCTTTGTCAACTCTTTGCTCTTGATTACGACTAAGCTAGAAGGGAGAAGTTTCATTTGTTCATCTCAGTTTGCTAGCCATCTATCATCAAGTTCTTTCTATCCAAAAACCGATATTTCATCGTTTCTCCCTCCTCCTTGATATAACCTACAAGCGATTGTGAAGTCTAGACAGATTTCGATCCAAAATATGCTCTGATAGCAGTCTGCAAGGAAATAAAAGAAGAAAAAGAAGGAAAAAAATTAAATTGGTCAGGTGCCGACCGGCACCTTCCTGTGCCGATCGGCACAGAAGAAAAAAACAAAAAAAGAGATTCAAAAAGAAAGAGAAAAAAGAATATCAGAAGAAGCAGATTGCAGGAAGAGCCAAAATTCTAAAAAGATCTGTATATACTTCAGGCTTGATCCCTTCGTTCTATTTCATTCATTCTCGGTTGTTTTCTTTTCCCTTGATCCTTGTGCTTATATTCTGAATTCTCATGATGAAAACTCCCTTTTAGAAGGCATGATGGAGCGAATTGTTGACTTAGTTGTTCTTTCGATTCAATTTGGTTATATAATTTCCGAGGTCCACAAAAGAGCCTTATATTATAGAATAGGAGAGGGAAGGAAATACATTTGAGCGATTGAGTGAAGTCTGAAGCTTTTGCATTCTTCTTACTTGATATGAAGGGAGACAAAAATATTTGTTTGATAAGCCTTGTGATTGATTTGGTCGACTCAAGTTTTGAGGTGAAATTGTTTTCAAAAATCGAGAGGAAGTCTAGTGGAGGGATACTAATTCGACGAGATGATTGACAATGGCTAAGTTGAAGACTTGTGAGAGTTTTTGCTTCTTGACATGACGAAAGCACGGTGATGATTTTCTTGATTCGTGTTGCTTGAGGACTAGCAATGATTTGAGTGTGGGGGAGCTGTTGGTGCTTTCTAGGTGCACATTTTATATGGCAAATATGGTGTTTCTAAGACTTTATTAGGTCATAATTGTTAACAATTAACCCCCATTATCATATATATGCGTAGTTTCTGTGTATTCGGAAGTATTTGCAGGAAACAAGAGAAGATAAGGAGACTACAAGTAAAGAGCAGCCGGAGGCCCGAAGAGCAAGGGAATTGGAGTCCGTGCCGGTCGGCACGGCCTGTGTGCCGACCGGCACCATGGAGGTCGGGCCCCAAACTTAAAGCCCACTCGGAGAATATGAAGCCCAGAAGAAATATCAGAGTCGGAGTCGGTGAAATCCAGCCCACAACCGAAAGAGACTATAAAGAGGAGATCTTGGTCGCGAAGTAAAAGGAGGGACGGACATACAGAGGTTTTGACCTAGGTTGAAGGTTGTGGCGGCGAAGACGGCGATCACCGATCATCACCACCAAAAAGGAAGACTGCGCCGACCGGCACACCGCCGTGCCGATCGGCACCTGTGGGACCACGCCAAAAACCTGCGTCCTACTGTACCCATGTTCATGTGTTGCAGTATGATGCGTGAGTAGATCTCATATTCTCTCCGTGGCGAGGGAAATCTAGTTATGTAACTCTCACGCTTACAATACTCTTTTGATGTGTTTAGTCTATGTGATGCTTTGAACTCGTATCCGATCAATACGTGTTTATTACATAGTGCAAGAAACCAGTGGGGAGCTATTAGTACCTTGTCGTGACAGGATCGGGGCGAACGAAACCACCATGTCTTGTAGAATACTAAACCTATCAATTGAACCATGACCTGAGTTGCATGCCGGTACCCCAAACCATAGGAGAGAATCCTTTTCATAACCTTGATACAACCGCAGGCCCTTTCATCTCTAGCTGTTAACCACCCTTTCCACACACACCTTTGCCATATTAATTTAGTAGTTTAAATAATAGTTTAAGTCCCGCTTGTTCTCTGTGGTTCGATATTAAACCTTGGAATACTCTAAGGGAAAAAGTGCTACAACTGTACACCGTCCTCTTGCGGTATATAAGTGGGTGCGTACAAACGACCAACAATGACTGTTGTGCGGAATGAGAAGAATGAATTGATCCCTCAGCCCACAGTGACAGGGTGGCGAATGTGCATCGACTACAGGAAGTTGAATAAGGCAACAAGGAAAGACCATTATCCTCTTCCCTTCATCGATGAAATGCTCGAACGGCTGGCAAAGCATTCATTCTTCTGCTTTCTTGATGGTTATTCAGGATATCACCAAATTCCTATCCATCCTGATGACCAAGACAAGACAACCTTCACATGTCCCTATGGCACCTTTGCGTATCGCAGGATGTCGTTCGGGTTATGCAATGCACTTGCTTCCTTCCAAAGATGCATGATGGCTATCTTCTCAGATCTTGTTGAGAAAGTAATGGAGGTATTCATGGACGATTTCTCTGTCTATGGAGAGACATTCGATGGGTGCCTACGAAACTTAGAGAAGGTGCTACAAAGATGCAAGGAAGCCGATCTAGTCCTGAACTGGGAGAAATGCCATTTCATGGTAACTGAGGGAATTGTCTTAGGACACAAGGTCTCTGCCAAAGGGATAGAAGTTGACAAGGCTAAGATTGAAGTCATTGAATCACTTCCACCCCCGAGGAACATTAAAGGAACTCGCAGTTTCCTAGGGCATGCTGGATTCTACAGGGGATTTATCAAAGATTTCTCCAAGAAAGCCAGACCTCTCACCAATCTGCTAGCTAAGGATGCACCATTCATCTTTGATGAGAGGTGCATGGAGGCATTTAACGAACTCAAGAGAGCGTTAATCTCGACCCCCATTATCCAGCCTCCAGATTGGAAGCTCCCATTTGAGATCATGTGCGATGCAAGCGCCTATGCCGTTGGGGCAGTGTTGGGACAGACCAAGGATAAGAAGCATCACGCCATAGCCTATGCAAGCAAGACTCTCACAGGGCCACAACTCAATTATGCTACCACTGAGAAGGAATTGCTTGCAGTAGTCTATGCCATTGATAAGTTCAGGTCATACTTGGTGGGCGCGAAAGTGATAGTTTATTCTGACCACGCTGCCCTCAAGTACCTGCTTACTAAGAAGGATGCAAAGCCACGACTTATCCGATGGATTCTACTTCTCCAAGAATTTGACATAGAAATCAGAGACAGAAAAGGAGTAGAAAACACTGTGGCAGATCATCTCTCTCGTTTACAAGTTGAAGATCCCAATGCATTACCTATCAATGACTACTTGAGAGATGATATGTTACTAAAGGTAACAAGTACCGACCCATGGTATGCAAATATCGTTAACTATATCGTTTCGGGGTACATACCACCAGGGGAGGACAAGAAAAAGCTCATCAGGGATAGCAGATACTATCTATGGGATGATCCTTATCTATATAAAGTCTGCTCTGATGGTCTACTTAGAAGATGTGTGCCCACCTACGAAGCAATGCAGATCATTGACAGATGTCACTCTTCGCCGTATGGGGGCCACTATGGAGCATTCCGTACAAACGCTAAAGTCTGGCAGAGTGGATTTTACTGGCCGACTATGTACGAAGATACCAAAGAGTATGTACGGAGATGTCCTCGCTGCCAGAAAGTAGGAGGGATAAACTCCCGAGATGCGATGCCCCTTACAAATAACCTCCAAATCGATATCTTCGATGTATGGGGCATTGACTTCATGGGACCCTTTCCAAAGTCAGAAAACTACGAGTACATCCTAGTGGCAGTGGACTATGTCTCGAAGTGGGTAGAAGCAATACCATGCCGCAATGCAGACTCCACCCACTCAAAGAGAATGCTCCAAGAACACATCTTCCCAAGGTTCGGCACACCAAGGGTGATTATTAGCGATGGGGGTTCACAGTTCATTGATAAAACCTTCAAGGAAATGCTACACAAATATGGAATTGAACATAGAGTAGCGACCCCCTATCACCCACAAACCAGCGGTCAAGCGGAGACGTCGAATAAACAGATCAAGAATATCCTCCAAAAGACCGTTGATAAGATGGGAAAGTCCTGGAAAAGCAAACTGCATGAAGCATTATGGGCTTACAGGACAGCTTATAAGACACCCATTGGCATGACCCCATACCAAATGGTATATGGGAAGACATGCCATCTACCTGTCGAGCTAGAGTTCAAGGCATATTGGGCAATCCGGAAGTGGAACATGGATTTAGATCAAGCCCAAGTCAAGCGGCAAATTCAAATCGCCGAGCTTGAAGAATGGAGGGAGAAGGCGTACCATAGCTCCAAGCTGTACAAGGATAGAACTAAAAGATGGCACGACAAGCGCATCCGTGAAAAGCACTTCGCGCCAGGAGATAAGGTACTACTTTTTAATTCCCGCGCTAAACTATTTGGCCTTGGTAAACTCCGGAGCAGATGGGACGGTCCTTATACTGTTGTGAAAGCTTCCACACATGGAGCTGTCACTCTCCAGAGCGATGATGGAAGCCTTTTTAAGGTAAATGGCCAGCGGTTAAAAATGTTCCTTGAACCCTCCATGCCTGCTCTCGAGGAAGTAGATGTCCTCGAATTTATCCAAAGCTACAAATGCTTGCATCTACGGTCTGGCTTCAACCTTAACCAAGCACCCTTTATTTTTCTTTTTCTAAAAAAAAAATAATAAATAATATCTGACATGTTTGTGTGAGTGCTTTATTAAATTGTGTGTTGGTTTATGTGGGTAACCACATAAACCAACCTTTGTACGCTCACATTTTCCCGAATGCGCAGGAACAAAGTTGTGAACACACAATGGCGCGTCGTCCCGATGAAACAGAGAAGAACAGGGAAGGGACCCCACCGACCGGTCCACACCCCAGGCCGGCCAGCCTTTGGCCAAATTCCAATCAGGTCTAATTTTCCTCAAACTTTATCTTGACCCCCTTGATCTGTTTCACACACCCAGAAAACAAAACAAAATAATTTTTGAAGATAAACCAAATAAACTCTTGCTAATCATCAGGTTTATGGCATTATTATTTCGCTGTTTCTTCTTGCTCACAAAAATAAATTTAAGGACACTCCTGTCTATTTTGTTGTGAGATTTGATATATGCATAAATCTTGATTTCTTTCTTCTCTTGATTTTCTTGGGAATCAAAATTTTCCTTCGGACTTGTCGTCACAAAATCTCTTGAAAAAGCCTATTAGAGCCAAAAAGACAAATAGATATGAACTCCTCGAAAGCCAATCTTTTTGTAGTGAGTTCGGTTAAGATTTAATTCTCTTGAGAAAAATGCACTCCTCATGTTCAATCTTTATCCTTCGCGTGTGATCTCGAATTCTATCATCTTCAAAGAATTCTTTTTGTCCCTATGTTCAAGCCCACAAAATTATGAAAGGAAGTCAAAGGAGCCACACAAGTTGCTTCATACATCGCGGGAACTCAAAAAAAAAGGAAAAAAAAAGATGAGAGTTCCCCGATGTCAAAAAAAAAAAAAATATGGCATTATGGCTGACTTCAAAATTCAAAATTGGGCATGACATAGATCAAAATTCTCCCACAGTGTGCGTTCATTTTCTCCCCCACCACGTGCATCAATTCTTGTCGTGACTGAACAATGAGAATGTGCAATATTCTCTTTAGAATTCTTTCTTAGCCTTACAAAATTCTGCAAAAAGATTGTGCTCTCCCTACCAAGCTCCAAATACAAGCCTAGAGATAGGGAAGATATCTTTTGAGAGAAGAAAGGCTTTTTCATCACATTGAGTGACTCATGTGTTATGGATTTTGTGACATACAAGAAAGGGGGGATTTTTGAAACCCGAGGGATTTTGAGTTTGAAAGAATCTTTGATTATTGCTATTCAATCTCTCAACTCTTGAAGACAGTGAGCTTTAGCCACTTCCACATAGTGAGCCTGAAGTAATTGTCGAAATAACTTTTCCATAACTCCTTGATGATGCTTTTTCTTTGGTTCAATCTTTTTGCTCGGGACGAGCAAAGATCTAAGTCTGGGGGGATGTTGGCGGTCCTTAACGACAACTTTTTACCGCCAACACCAGCTTATAAAAGCCATCAATCAAGAATAAAATGAACTTTCTTTATGGACTAATGGCTTTCCACAAGTTTTGGTGATATTTTGATTGCAGGTACAATTATTAAGGAAAATCACCACAAACTATAAACAAAGAGGGGTTTTTGCCATGAAGATAATTTATCCAAATAAAACATTTGATATCTCCATGTGAAAGCCCTCGAAAAGATAGTCAAAATTGACTTTTGGTTCACTCAATTCGGAGTCCGGGAGCAGAAGTTATGCCTCAACGAAAATTGCAGGAAATGCTGAAATTCCCTGACCGGCCGGCCACCCCCCTAGGCCGGCCGGCCTACTTTTGTCTCCAATGGACCCGATCTTCCTCCAGTGGGCTATACACATTGCAAAACATCAAGCCCAAGTGGTCTCCATGGTGGATGAACAACCGACATCCGGAAGGTGGGCTTTTGGGCTTAATTTGATGATTTCTGCACTTCTGCCGCCCCCACTCGAAAACCGACTTCAGAACCGACCTTGGGAGGCAATCTAGGACGTCCACGGCGAATGCGGTGGCCATCTGGGACAATGGATGGCCGGCCGGCCAAGGTGGGAGGCCGGTCGGCCTGACTTTTCGGCAAAACCGCCTCACCGACTACCGACGTGTCGTGACCGCCACTCTACCTCACTTAGGCCTATAAATAGATGGTAGCTCCCACGGTAGAACTCGCACCTTAGTAGAGAAACACTTTGATAAGTGAAGTAGAGAGTGAGTGAGAGGAGGAGGAAGGGCGGAAGCTCCGGAGATGTCGGGGTTCTGCTTCCTCGGTGCCTCGGGTCTATACTCCGCCTGGGAGTAGTCGCCATAGTCTTCCAGGCCGGGTAACATGTAAGGTACTATTTATTGAGCAATAAAGTAAGGTTTTCTTCTTTATTATCTATGGGATTCAGGTGTGTAGTAAGTATTTCTTATTTACTGCATGTGCTAGCTCTATGAAATTGCTAGTTGCTGGTATTAATGATAGGTGTAAACATGGTGTTTATACTTTGATTTATCCTGAGTTGCCCTCAACCCCACGGGATGTTGTGGTAGCCGCGAGTGTAGGTGATAGCTACACCGGTCTCTGTAGTCCACCACGTTCGGGTTGAGTGTGTAGGGCCTAGACGCGGTCCGTTGACCGGATACGTTGAACCTAGTTCTCGGGTTGCGTGTCTTGGCGGCGGCCGTGCCCCGAAGTAGATGATATCGAAAAACCCTTATCGCATTGTTCAGTTATTTAGTATCTTGCATTAGATTACCTGGCCAGAGGACTATCTTTTTACTGTATTAATCCCCTGCTTAGCGTGTCTCTTTTTACGGATATTCTGCATAGATCTCGAGTTTAGTACACTGTTCGTTCCCTGTGGATTCGATACCTTAGGAATACTCTTGGGGTGAAAGCTGCATCGGTATCCGTGCGCTTGCGGATTTATTTCTGTTAGGCCTTAGGACTGCCAACAAGGGTTCAATAAATGTTGAAAATGCTTTTCGAAAATGTTGACACATGTAACATTACTTAATTCAAAAAACTTTCATAAAATGTTGATTTAGAGTTACAATAATGTTGATATAGAGTTACAAAAATGTTGATCCTAGCCTACAGAAATGTTGGCACGTGACACATTACTTCTTGTCATGGAAATTTTAAAATATCTGAAAATGTTGATTCAGGGTAACATAAATGTTGATACAGGTTTCAAGAAATGTTGAAACGGCTTGTTCAAAATGTTGACACGTGTATGATTATTTATCGCATGGAAATCCATACAAATTAGAAATTGTTGACTGAAGCTGATAAATATACTTATATTCAAAATCATTACTTTATATCATAAATCGTTATCATCATCACAGATGTTTGCACTTATTGTAAATGTACAATGTAACACAAGTTTTTTGGAATATATTAAACAGTAACTGTAATCTCTTTCCAAATAGTGAATTATTAGCACTTATTATTTCTACTCTTTTTGAGCTTCAAATCTTTCTTTCTTCTTTGAGTTAACCTCTGCTGCAGGCTTCATCCTTTTACCTTTTGACACTGACTTTGCTGATGAAATTGGTGGATCTTTCAGCTGTTCAGGGTTGGAGTTTTGTCCATTTCCTGCCTTCAACCTGTGAGCTTTTCCCACTGACTTTGATATAATTGGTGGATCTTTCAGCTGTTCTGGGTTGGAGTCTTGTCCATTTGTTGTTGATTTCCTTCTACTGATTATCATTTCATAAAACTTGTCAAGGTTTTCAATAAATTCTTTACTCTCTGATCCATCAGGGCATACTTCAGTACAAATGTCACTAACCCTGTTCATTATCATTGCATATCTTAGTGATTTCTGAGCCTTGCTATCACCTGATGCCTCAGTGCACATTTGCTTATGACTGTCCAGCACTTCTTCTCTATAAGCTTTTGTCCACCTCTTGTTGATGCACTTATCAGGAAGTTGATGTATTCCTAAGTAGTTGAATAACTTGAGCAAATGGCAGCATGGCAAACCATCCCTTTCCAATTTCCTACAGTCACATTTGAATGTTTTGGTGATTCTGTCTACCTGAATATTGAAAGTATCCTTGTTGGATTCAGGATAATCAATGTACATTACTTTGTTCGAACAGTATTTGTTGTCTTTAATCAGTTCAACCACTGTGAAGGCCCCTGAATTGTACAATTCTGTCTGAAATTTCACAAAAATACTTCTATTGTATATCTTTGCTGCTTCTCTCTCTATAGGCTGCATCGTACAGTAAGTTGGCTCTTTTATAATACTTACAAATCTGTTCTCTTCTTCCTTTGAGACACTTGCCTCTTGTATAATCCGAAACTGCTGCATAAACTTCTCTATTGAGTCTTTAGGCATGACATAGTCCTTGAAGTGTGAGTTCGTACTTTCACTTCTTGAAGTTGAATGTATGAATGGACACATGATTTCAGTGAAGTAAACTGGAACCCACATTTCTTTTAATCCATAAATCATTGTCAAATGCTGATTCATCCTTGCATCATGTTTTTGTAACATTTCTTCCCAGCCATTGAGGAATTCTGTGATAGAGATAGAATCATATATAACAGCATTCAGCTTCTCTATCATGCCTTCCTTTTCGCTCATAAATGCTCTACACTTGGTTAGTATATTCTGCATAATGTGCCATATGCATAATCTGTGAACTGTACTTGGTAGGATATTGGCTATGGCTTTCTTCATTGCCGCATCTTGATCTGTCATATGACTTTTGGTCTTTTCCCATTCATCACTTTGAGAAATGTTTCCAATACCCATTCAAATGTTTCTGCTGTCTGATTCTCTAGCAGTGCACATGCAAATATTATGTTGTTTCCATGGCCATTTATTCCGACTATTGGCGCAAATGGAAGGTTGTACATGTTTGTGCTGAATGTAGTATCAGAAGATATGAAATCACCATATAGTTCATAGTCCATTCTGCCTCTTGCATCACACCAAAATATGCTCCTAACATGATTTTCTTTGTCAGTCCTCATTGTAATATAGAAACCTGGATCCTTCATTTCTATTTTCTTCAAATATTGTAATGTAGCCTCTATGTCTGTGCCTCTGGTTTGTTTCTTTTCTTTTTCCTTTTGCTTCAGGTTATCTAGATTCTTTGTTGTGAAGGCGATGTGTTTGAAGCTGCCCTTTAATTCTCTGAATATTGCCATAATCTTCATTGGCTTGACTCTCGCATCTTGTAAAAGTTTAGAAAATGTAGCCTCATCTTCTGTCATTGTCTTGTGATTTACAAAGAATTTGGTTAACGAAGAAGTCTTCACGACTTTGTGATTGTGCTCGCTGTGCACAGCAGTAAGCTCCCACTGGCCATTAATTTTCTTCACTATAATTCTCATTTTGCAGTCTGTTTTCACAATGTAATTTCTCCTTCTTTTCCTCTGTGCATTGTTTTTACCCTTCTGTGGTTTCCCAGCTCTGTTACACTGCAAGAAGACTTTCTTTTGCTTGTAATTTGATCCTTTCCTCACTGCATAGCCATTTAAAAGACCATGGACATTGATGTACCTATGAGCCTCTTCAATTGTGCCAAAAACCATTCCAACACAAGGTTCTGTGGAATTTTCCACCTCTTCTGCACTTGGAAAAATATACCCACTTGTCACACTGATTGTGTCTTCGTCCTCGTCCTCGTCCTCGTCCTCTTCATCCGAGAATACAACATCGCTGTCTATTTCTGGCACATGAGCAACTGGAGTTTTGAATGTATCTTCAGTTGATGTATTTGGCATTGCATTGTCTGAAAAATGCTGATTTGCTTGCCCTGAACCTTGAACTGTTGTGCTTTTTGGCTCAGTCTGAATAATGCTCTGGTTCTGAATATTGGTGACTTTGCCTTTTTCAGGGTTCCCAAGCTGTCTCACTACGATCACTTCGCTTGCTTGCTGGATCTGAGTATTAGTCACTTTTCTTGATTCAGGATTTTGAACCTTGCTAAGTGAGATCGCTTTGCTTGCTTGCTGGATCTGAGTATTACTCACTTTTCTTGTTTCAGGATTTTGAACCTTGCTAAGTGCGATCGCTTTGCATGCTTGCTGGATATGAGTATTTTGCACTGTGGTTGTTTCAGGGTTTGGAACCATACTCACTGCCATCACTTTGCTTGTTTGCTGCTTCTCAATATTGCTCACTTTGCCTTTTGCTTCCCCTCACTATCAGTACAAATCCTATCAGTCAGCATAGAGCACTCAGAGCTGGAGTTGTTGTCCACTTTTCCAGAATTGTTTATCTGCAAAATTTACAGTGCAAAAATCTATTAAATATTTTTAGTTTTATATGATAACTATAGTGCTGTAACATATTTATCATTTGTGCTTACCTGATGACAAGTTTTTGGATCTGCTGTCAGTGAGCTAGCTTCATCCTGTATTGAATCTCTCTTTAGCTTGGAAATTTGAGCAACCTGCAATTAAACTGAATTGTTTACTGAAACAGTAACCTGATGTACTTACTGAATTTTCCAATGTGCAGCATTGCATACATACCTCTCTGTAAGCTTAGTAGACAATGATTCGTTTGGCAGTCTGCTTTTCATCTTCTTTTGAATTTCAGCAATATTGATGGAAGCAAATGATGGGAATTGCGATACCGGCTTTTTCCATGGCTACAACAAAAAATAATTGACAATAACTCAGATACATTGACCACGCAATTTAAGATTTCAAACCGGATCTTTAGATTTCTCATGCATAAGAAATATGTTTGCACTGCAGTCTATCTATCATATGCATTATCTTAGTTCTAGTTCTAATCGCATAATCTTAGTTCTAGTTCTACTCGCATAATCTCTTAGTTGTACTCAGTTGATTTCGCTAATTCAGTTGGATTCGCCAACGATTCAGATACAAGGAATTTGGTGACTCACCTCGCATGGAGGAACATGTTGTCGATAAGCTTTATTCGCCGGATCCATTTGATGTAACGAGCTCTTTTGCCCGCCGTCGGGGCCCTCGTTCTCTTTTCCACCGGCGGCGACGGCGGCGCGGACCTCTTCTTCGCCCGGCGGCGCGGACCTCTTCTTCGCTCGGCGGCGCGGACCACCTTTTTCTTTCAGAGCCTAGCGATCAAATAGTCAACAATTACTGGCTTTGGGTCCACGCGTCAGTGTAACAACTTGGGTCCACATGTCAATGGCAGCCAAGCCGGTCTACATTAATCGAAGGCAACTTTCCCCTTTTCTCATTTCTTTTCCGAGTTCCAAGTAGCCGGCCATGCCCAGGTACTGCAAAATTTCGTCGCTCTATGCACTCTTTCTCTATGCTTCCACTTTGTCTTTTCGATTGAATTCGATCTCTTCTTCTATGTGCTCTGTCTCCACGCTTCCGATTTTTACTGCGTTCCATTCGTTAGGTAATTTCGATTATTTTTTGTTAGGGCTGAAATTTTTCGGAATTGATGTTGCTGTTCATTTCGATTACACATGCCAATCTGATGAGTAATAACTGTCTAGAGGATTGATCATACTGGGCTGTGTGATTTCGATTAGTATGTCAAGTTTGCTGCACAAGTGTGTTTATAGTGACCATACTACAGACATGTTGCTTTACATTTATTTCCAGTTCTTCTGTTAATTATTTATATAATTGTAAATGTTTCTCTCTGCAGTATGTCTAGTGGTATGAAAAGGTCTATTGATAATGTTGAAGGGACCAAATTGGTTGAAACAAAGTCCTTTACCAAGGTAAAAAACAACAACTAATTTTCCCTTCTGCACACTTCATCACTGTAATTCTATCTTATTTTATCTTTTTTTCAATTTCTGTCTTATAGCACTAGACAGTCAACAAAACTCTTCATGTCTGTTGCTAAGAAGCTTAGTCCTCAGCAAAGAGAATCACTTGTCGGTGTTGGTTTTGGCAATCTTCTGGATATCAGTTGTTCTTTCACTCCAAAAACTTTAGTTCTTGGATTATCAGTCAGTTTGATTGCAGTTCTAGGTCTTTGACCTTTAGTAATGGCTACTCGTTCTATCTGAGCCCTTATGCTGTTCACAAAGTTTTTGGTCTTCCTTATGGTGGTAAAAAAGTAGAATTGAAAATATCAGATGAAGCTTGTGAGTTAATGAAGTTGGAAACTAAATATGTTGGTGATAGTGCAACAATCAAAGAGCTTGTCAATCTTATTACAACTGAATTATCTGGTGATTCATTCATAAGGATTTTCATCTTGTTTGCTATCTCCACAATTCTGTGCCCTACATCACATCGTCAGGCTAGTCCAAGATATTTCAGTCCTCTCATTCGAGTCGATGAAATTAAAAGTTATGATTGGTCTGAACTTGTTTTGGAATGGCTTGTCGGTTACATCAAAAGATATCAGGACAAGATAACTAGTGGAAAATCTTGTGTCTTAGGTGGCTGTACATTCTTCCTGGTGGTAAGTAAATTTACTATTTCTGTTTGTGAAGTTGTTTAATTTTCAATTCTTTTCTTATTCAATCATGAGGTTTGTTAACTTTTTTTTTCAGATCTCCTATCTTCAATTCCTCACTGTCCCTGAACTTAGTATGCCTCCCAGAAACCATGAGTTGAAGTTTTGGACAACATCTGCTGTGGCTTATGCCACAAGTTGTGACTTGATTTCTTGCTTTCCAGCAATTTATGGCAAACTTCCTGTATGTACTTTTCCTAAAATATTATTGTTATTTATTTGTGAATAGAGTTTCTGGCTTTGCACCAATTTATAGCTTAAAGTTGTATGGTTTTTATATAAATCAGGTAAAACACATTCAGTCAACTCCATTTCATGATATGGCTTCTTATAGCAATAACAATAACTTCAAGGCTGAAGTTTTAGAGAAATCACATTCAGATTTGAGGGAATCTGTAAGTTCGTTATCAAAGCATTTCATTATCATTACATCATAATCAAAGTAGTTCTTATATAATCATATGTTTTCCTTTTTTTAGACAAGGAGGAAGCTATCACATCTCACTGACACATTCAACAAATCTGTACTGGAGTTAATCAAGCCTGTGGTGTCTAATTATGCTTTACAATACATTCAAATTCTGTTGAGTGATCAGAATGATTCTAGTGAAACTCTTCCTAATAATAATGAGTTAGTCATGAGTGACCTCCCTTTTGATTCCTCTGCTGTTTTGGACTGTGATCAAGATGAAACTGAAGTAACAGTTGCTGAGTTGTCCAAATCTGATGATGATAGCTTTTTCTGTACAAAAAGGAAGCTTAGTAAATCAGATGTTGTTCCAAAGTCAACTAACGGAGCACCAAATGATGCTGCTATGTCTGATGCTTCTGAACCAAATGATGCTGCTACGTCTGATGCTTCTGAAAACAGCCTCTATTGGTTATTAGTGAGTTGAAATTCTTTCCTAAAAAATTGAAGACTCTTTTGTGCACCCCATTGAAGAAATGTTTTCTAAGTTGATGCAAGAATCTACGGTAGATTTGTCATTAGATTTTGACCTTCCCTGTGCTTGGACTTTTGAAGATTATATAAAGTCTGAAATTGCGTGTATTCCACTTCCTGAGATACCCGAAGAATCAGGTGTGTTGCTTTTTCCACTATTTATGCTATTCATTTCTCATATTCATTTTGTGCAGTATATACATTCTAATGAATACATTAATGAGATATGTTTTCATTCTATACAGTTTCACTCTTGTCACTGGCCATGGAAAATAATCATGTTAGCCAAGAGCTTGAAAAACATGTTGAGAATCCTCTTTTGCTTGAGTCAAGTAGGCTTCATAATTCTCTTGTTCATAGACAGCATTTTCAGCAATCTAGTTCATTTGCAAACTCTATTCAAGAGTCTGAATCTCCTCCCAAAACAACAAGCAATCAGAATTCTGTGTTCAATGATCAAAGTTCGAGACAGCATTCCACTATTTCATCTATTGGCTTCAAAATGGATGGCTCATCAACTGACAAGTATAAGCATGACATTATCTCGGCTGAAGAATTCTATCAGGAAAGGCTTATTGAAGAACTTGCTACTGGATTTAGAAATTGCAGAGACATGATAGAGCAAGAAGCTAAATTAGCTTTTCAACCCAGTGGCTCTAATACAAAAGTTAAATCAGATGCTGTTATATTTGCAACAGGTGCTGAAAAGTACTTTTTTGACCACTTAACCGATAATATTCCCAGAACTGGTCCAAGGTACAGCAATTACTCTTTGGATGCCTCCTTTAAAGTTCTCATATTTTGGTTTATATGCATATACTTATGTACTTGTTTTACAGTCAGCACATATTTCAGCTACACAATATCTGGGTTGATAAGAGAACATTGGCACTGTATATGCGTTCTGGTTGTTGGTTCAATAAGCATGTAATGAATTGTTTCTGCAAAATGTTTAACTTTGAACAAGAAGAAAGGTTGAAGCTTCGTCAGCGTCATGCTGGAGAGATTACAAAGTTTTTTTTCCTATCTGATATAAGCGTGAGTGTTTGAATTTCCCTTTGTGATAGCTATAGCGATGTTTAAATTTACTTCTAGCTATTAATGCATTTGGAACTGTTTCAGGAAACACTGATGAAGCGATTGATACATACTGATATTAGCGACTGCTTGTCTGTACGTAGAATTGGAGTAATCCTTGAACATGTTGATTATGTAAGTAACCATATTGAAACATGTTCATTTTCTTTGCTGTTTGATAAATATCATTGGTTTTCCAACAGTTGCTTTATGTATTTGTCAGGTGTTCATACCATGCTCAGTGAACAATCAGTGGTTTGTTGTTGTGGTCAATTTTCTTGCACGAAGATTTGATGTTTTGAACTCTGAACCTGCAAGTACAGTTGAGCCACAAATAGAGAATGTTATATATAACTTCAAGTGCTTACTTATCCTTGCGTTTCGGCACTGTAACAGATTTAATATCCGAGAGTTTGAAACCAATTATATTGTTGTTCCTAAACAAAACTTCAGGTGAATCTATTGTAAAATATATTCCTACATAAATTTCGTGTTTTCTTTTTCAGTTTAACGTGTCTCTGAAGCGCATGAGCACATTTGTGATTGTATGCATTTTATTGTTTTGCAGATACGACTCAGGTATTTTTGATGTTCAATTCATGCAGACATATGATGGAAATGCTGTCCAAAAGTTTGGCAATGTAATAACTTTAAATCTGTTCTACAGAATGTATTTGTTTTTATGTGTCATATACTTGTTGAACCTAAGGATTTTGGTTTTACTTTATTCTCAGGTTGATCTGATTGCACTTCGCGCAAAATTGCTATTTCAGTTACTCTCCTTCAAGTCCAACAAATTTTATGCAAAGTTTGTTGACTTGCTTACTTCATCTTGAATAAGGTATTTTCCCCACAATACCAGCATCTTTGGTGTAGAATCATCATTGTACTGCCTTCATTATTTTTGTAAAGATTTAATTTTGTTGCCATTTTCAGGTAGTTCATCAAGTTAACTAAGAAAGCAATGGGATCAGTTAGTTTATCTAGTTATGCTGAGGAGTTCAAGAGATCAATGGGATTAGGTACTTCATCAGGTAGTTCATCTAGTTATGCTGAGGAGTTCAAGAGAGCAATGGGATTTCAAAAGATCAATGTTATATGCTTCTGTGTATTGTACCGTACTTGTCTCAAATTTTTGTAAATGAGAAATAATAGTTGAATTGGGGTACTGAGAAATGTTATTTCAATTGACTTTAGTGTGTGAATCTCAGATAGGAGTTTCATTCTGAAATTGATCTGATAACTACCGTATGAATCTCAAATGGGAGTTTCATTCTGAAATTGGAAGTTCACTTTTGCAAATGTAAGTTGTGGTCCCCACCCGTCGTTTTCCCCCTGGGACCCACGTTGCCCGAAAAAGGTCTGGCGCGCTGGAATTGGGAACGACCGCGCGCGCACGCAAAAAGTTCTGGCACGTTCGTCGCTCCCGCGTCCGCGCGTAGTGCGTGCTCGCTCGCGCAAAAAAATGATAGCGTCTGAGTAGTTGGGCCACCGGCGCGCAAACTTCCTATTGGGCTCGATGGGCCGTTCTATCGAACGGTAACCATCGGACGTTCTACATATAGGACGTCCCGCAGCGACCAGCACCGATGCCCAAACTTCAGTGGGGTCCGCTTCGCCTGTTCCTCATCCCTTTCTTCTTCCTTTCCCGCAGGCCACAACACCTCTATCGAGAACCATCTGTTGGCTCCAGCCATAGATCGAGAGCTTCTCCTCTCAAATCGAATCCTCTTCCTCGCAAATCGACCTCTCCTAGCCCAAATCGATCTCTCCTCCTCCCAAATCAATCTCTTTGCTTGGATCGAATTCTACCCGGGGATGGCCTTCCCTCGTCTCGGAGCTCAAATCCATGGCGACAGTGAGGCAATCTCAAAAATCGGCGTCGCGGCGAGCTCATGCCAGCCTGGGCCTAGTCCATGGTCGCGCGCCCGAGGACTCACCACAAGGCCGAGGAGGCGCGGTGGGGGACAACGCCGGCGCGGCGCTCTCCGTCTCCCGCGGCCTTCATGGCGCCGCTCGCTCGTGCTTCCGTCGTGCGAGCACGCGAAGTTCCTCTTCATCCGCACCCACCCGTTTGTTTATTCATTTTTTCTTTCTCAGCACCAAGGCTTGTACATAATCGGCAAGCTGAGAAATTCGTTTTTCAGCACTGCACCGGTGCTGAAACAAGAGAGAGAGTGTTTCAGCATCAGTTTTGGTCACCACTGTGGGTAGTCTAAGGGGGTGTTCGTGTTTTTAGGCCTAAATGTCACATCAAAACTAATTTTGCTATTTAGGCGTATTAAATAAGTCTAATTACAAAATCTTTTACAGATGTGTGCTAATTTGCGAGACGAATCTAATGAGTCTAATTAAGCTATTTTTGCTACAGTGATGCTACAGTAACTATCGTCTGATTACGGCTTAATTATCCTTATTAGATTCGTCTCGCGAATTAGTAAAAGATTCTGTAGTTAGTTTTTTAATTAGACTTTATTTAATGCTCTTAAATGACAAGATTCTATGCGGCCTAAAATTAGGCCTAGAGAAACGAACACCCTCTAAGACTATCAACAGTAGTACCGATGCTGAAAATCTGATTTGTGGGCCAAGCTCAGGCGATGCCGAGACCCGAGCCAACAACCGCCATGGTCGGCACCGATGCTGAAGTATATGTGGGGTCATTGAGTCAGCGCACCTACTTTCTTTCTTGCTGTGGCCAAAGGCGAGCGCATGCAACCCAAGCCACCCACGTGAGCGTTTATTAATTTTTTAATTGTCAGCATTGATGCCTATACATGATCCGGGCAGGGGAAATTTCTTTTCAGCATCGGTCCACACAGTGGTCTGCATCGGTGCCGAGTGAGGAGAGAGAGCATTTCGGCAAATTCAAGAGTCTGTCTACCCGTGTCCTCTCGCTCCCGCGCGTGGTCTCACTCGGGTCCCCTTCCCGCCGTGGCGCCATCTCGCGCCCTCCCACTCCCACCGTCTCGCCGGCGGCCGTGGGAGAACAACGGGGGTGGAGGCGGAGGCGACATGCGCAGCGGCGCCGGCACTGACGGCGACGACATGGGTGCGACAGCGGAGAAGGAGAGGGACGGGGAGGATAGGAGCAAGATGTCAGGGTCGCGGCTCGGAGTGGCAAAGACGGGCCTGGCGAGGAGGTTCGACGGCCAGCGGCGGAGGCGAAGACGGGCTTAGCGAGGAGGTTCGGCGGTGCGGCGGTGAGGAGGAGACGGGCCTGGCGAGGTGGTGGCGAGGCAAGGAGAGGTGGGGGTGGAGGTAAGAGTGGTAGCCGGAGGAGGAAAAGGGCGGCTTGGGCGGCCCGCGAGCGTGGCATGGGCGTGTCGTGGAGAAGCAGGCCGGACAAGAAAGGAAGAAGAAGAAGGAAGGATTTAGAGAAGCTGTTGGGTTTCATCATCTTTTTGCTAGCTCTTTTGTTTTACATAATAGCTAAATCAGGATTTTGGCTATTCAATTTTACGGAATCTCTTGGAGATGCTCTTTTTGATGGTTAGCCATACGTGCCTCTCTCTTGACGAGGAAATTTTGCCACATGCGTATTTGTTACGCTTCTTAAATAAAGTCAAGTGTTCACACATATGTTTCTATTCAAGCGAAAGGACATGTAGGCTAGTAGTTATTAGAGCCTTTGTAAACTTTAAGTCCTAGGTTGGATTATCTATTTGAGTGAATTTTTTAGGATTTAACGACGTTATGCTTTCGGTGGGACTGTGGGAGGCGATGTTCCAGTCGACAGCGAGGCGTCACTGGTGACTTCATCAATCTTGAGAATTTGCCGGCTCAGCCTTTGAAGATGCTCACAGGGATATATGGTTTTGCGTATGTGCATTTTATAGAGGTGGTTGTGCTTACGTTGCGAGTGTCTGAGTTGTAGTGTGTAATTGAAAAAAATAATGCTTCAAGTTATTCTAGTGCCAGACAAAACATTTGTTTTTTTCTTTTGAAGGTCAAACGCCATTTATTCATGTGCAAAAGATAATACATAATTTGTCTCAGGAAGGTTGTGTTTGAAAGAACCACCTTCATGTGTCTAAAAAAATGTAGAAATTTTAGTTAAGGCATCGATTACAACATTATGATCTCAGAGAGATATGATGCACTAATCCATAAAGTTGGAGAAGTAAATTTCTTATGTCAGCATGTGAGATTTTCTAATTTGGAAAAACTCCCTCCAAAGCATGAAAATGATCCACAGAAGGTAGGCAATCCAAGTTCTTGAACATGCAAAAACTGTTGCAATCGACATTTTTAAATTTAAGTTTACTAGTTGAATGCCCGCTCGTTGCTGCGGGAGCCAAAAATTGCGTACGAGAACATGGTATCGCAAGTGTGTAAGATGTAGTTGCACCGTGTATAGCACCCTGTTTAGGCCGTGAAAGAGCATCAGAATCTCGTCCTCACTATATATGTTTTCCCCGATCAAGCTGTAATCATTGAGGTTACTCCGAATTATCTGATAGCACAGTAGCTTCCCACAGAAGGGAACGCTTGTATATCCCAGTGATCGTACTCCCTGTAAGAGTCTTATTCTTAATGCCTTTTCAAATCCTCGTTGAGGAGTCAATCGTGTCCATTGAAACTGATTTCAACAAATCCGTTGCTTCTCTGTGAGATCAACTCTTCTCACTTGTATCCAAGTTGTAACCGTCGCTAATATCACAAAACAAGTCCGTCTATAGATATGGCCTGTGGGTAGGTGTTTCCGTCTTCCTCGCACGGACGCGCCTTCTCATTCCTCTTGCGATGGCGCCATTCAATAGTGTAAGGATCGTGTGACCGAGAGGGGGGAGGGGGGTGAATCGGTGCACTCTAGAATCTTTTCCCTAACATTAACACCCAAACAACTCCTAGCAAGTAGTTCTAATAACTTGGTAAAACACACTAAGGAGTATCCTTAACCTATATAGCTAGTGGATATAAATAACACGAGCACACCACACTAGCAACCTAGATAACACAAGCACACTACACTAGCAACCTAGATAACACAAGTACACCACACTAGCAACCTAGCACAAGATATAAAGCGAAAGACTTAAGCTAGGCAAAGCAACTAGATAAACTAGGCACACTAAGTAGAGTCCTTAGAACTACTAGCTAGGCTACAACAAGTAAGCACACGAGCAAGGCAAACAAGCAAGTCTAGTGAAACTAGTAGGTACCAAAGTAAACACACAAGCAAGATAGAGTACAACTCAAATACTACAAGCAATCATATATAGTACGATAAGTAAATGCATGTAGTAAACGAGAAGGGATAGAGAATACTCGTGATGTTTTTCTATAGTCTCGGAAGGATGGCGCCTTCCCCAACTCCACGTTGGGTCACTCCCGTCGGAGTCTCGACCCCGTCCCTCCGCTCGATGGCGATCCCTCCTAGAGCACACTTCACCCTCCGAGTGAAGTCGCGGGCACGTCCCGCCGGGCTCTCTCCCGGGTACTCTTCCGGAGGTAAGGCTCCGCACTTGATGCGTGCCAAAGGGCGCTCCACTAGTGATGCTTCTTTCGTACGGGAAGCTCCAAGACCGTGTACAAACTTGTGCCGGCTTCCACAATCTCCTTGTACAGCTCAACACCTTGTACAGCTCAACACCGACGCCTAACCGGTCTAGGCCTTGCCATAGACCAAGAGTAACAGCTCTAGATGACTCTCAAGCTCACACTAGCCTAGAGATCAAAGGATGCAACTTGTTACTCTCTCAAGCACTAGGATCACTCCAAATCCTTCTCAAGTGCTTCACACTTCTTCCCCTTGGCTTCTTGGCAGCACCTCCCCTCTTTCTTGGGTCCAAGAGCACCTCAAAGAGGCAAACAACCGGCTATATATAGGCCACCATCCTCAAACTAGCCGTTGTCCAAAAGTGCTCAGTCTGCGTGATGACCGTACCATTAACCGTACCGTCCGGTCCTCAAAAGACCGTACCGTCCGGTCTTCACCAGACCGGCGTCCAGGGAGTGCTGCTCCTCTTCTCAAAGTAGACCGTACCATACGGTCCCTAGGACCGTACCATCCGGTCTCCACTTCTTCTTCAGCCAACAGAAACTTCTCCTTCTCTGTTGCTTCTACCTGTAAGACCGTACCATACGGTCCCTGACCGTACCGTCCGGTCAAAGCTACGGTCTTCATTCTTCGACTTCCAGAAACTTCAGCTTTTCTGTCTGGAAAACTCAATAGAGACCGTACCGTCCTGTCCCTAGGACCGTACCATCCGATCATTGCTACGGTCTCTATTTCTCCACTTCCAGAAACTTCAGTCTTTCTGTCTGGATTCCCACTGTAAACCGCATGGTACGGTCTCCTTGATCGTACCGTCCGGTCTCTTCTGTCTTCACAGCTTCGATCTTCTTCTTGATCTTTTCTTCCAAACTTGATCTTCTTGGTTCCTTCAATCCTCTTCTGCCACCCTAGCCCCTGAGAGACTCACTATGCATCCAATGATCTTTATAACTAGTATGTACTAAGAGAAACACCTCGAACCCTCTTGATAGTCCGGTTTTTCCTATGGACTTAGGCTAACATCTAACCAAGCAACACTCGCTTGGATCTAACATGTCCTTAGCCTCGAACCATATCTTCTCCGCGACTCCATCAAGTCTGTTCTTATGTTGATGAAGGCAACCAATCATCCTTGTCATTAAGTTCATGGTGTGTTGGCGTACATCACCAACGGACGGAGCTTTCTTTATATGTGACCTATAAGATCTCACAAGGAGTGTTAGTCATATTCATGGTTCTCATCCAATCACCAAAACATTCATACCTTAGGGTTTCCCTAGCTCCAATGGTCATGAAGCTTATAAATAGGCTGTCGTCCGCCACCCTCTTTCTCACCCACAGTGAGCCTACAGGAGAGCAACAGAAACATCGTCGTGCATGCCCACCCGGCGTCTCGTGAGGCGACGCAAGCCGCTCGTGCACCTAGGCAAGCAACGACTTGGGCGACCGATGTACCATCCGACGACGTGCCCTCCGGATCCAGTGAGAAAATTGTTTTCCTAGCTATACCTCAAGCCGGCCGTCGGCCGCGCCGCGTCGTCCCGTGCGACCGTTCCTGACATCTCGCTCCCATCCCCGCCTGAGAAACAGAAGCTCTCGTCTCTACCGCCAGGACGTTTCACCCAAGCAAAAGCATCCTACACCGCTCGAGATTCCTCAAGAAGCAGAGAGCATTCACCGCAAGCCACAAGCTCCGCCGCACCTGGAGTAGGAGACCGACGAGTCGACCTTGGTTCTTTGCGATCGAAGGCCACATGGAAGTGCAACTTCGTGTGGATAGAGAGAGGGAGAGAGTGACGGATTAGATTGGATACCAAACTTTAATCGCAAAACTGGTTTATTTGTTGGCAGAGACTTAGCGACGCCGTAATAATGACAAAGTTCAATCCCCATTTCAAAAAGCAGCCCAAAAGTCAATAACCATATAATAGCTATTGCAATGATTATAACAAAAGTGAATGTTTATTCTCACCAGTCATCATGCATGACGCGACATGAATCAACATGTTTAAAACGACCACAAAATAGTAACCACCTGTGTCTCTACTATTTGATAAATGTTACTTATGAGAACGAGCATCCTTGTTCTTCTTTTTTTTTTGAACAATAGCATCCTTGTTCTTCATAAGACATGTTTGTATCTCTTGGAGTGTTTCACAATAGTTCATAATGTTATGAACCAGGATGTTCATGGCATCATCTACCTCCGGTAGCTCATCATTCTTCTGCAGAGAGCTATTAATAATATCGCAGGATGCAGTTAGTGTAATACTCCTCAACTCACGTCCCTTATTTGCTAGGAGTCCAAGCTCATCGTTGACAGCTTTGATGATATTCGAGCACCTGTTCAATTGACAGTAGCTGGGATCGAGAATAGATACATGATATTGTTTCACGAGAAAATCTATAGCATTGTAAAATGCACTGATTGAGTTTTCTTTCACCGTATTCGACACGTCGCCTCGGAAACAATGTTTATCAGCCAGGTAATCGCCTTGTTTCTGAGTGTTACTATTCTCCTTCCTCTTAATAATGTTTATGTTGGCCCTGTATTTGCCACCTGTACGCAGAGTCATCGTATTATAAGGCTAAAAAATTATAAGCGGATAATGAAGAAAAGAGAATGACTGTCCAATTGAAGCGGCGAGCCCAGTGAGCACCCATTGTTGACTTCCTCCAACAGATAAATTTCTCGTATCACTTGAAGCATGTGAGATTCTCTAATTTGGCAGAACTCCCTCCCAAGCATGAAAATGATCCACAGAAGGTAGGCAATCCAAGTTCTTGAACATGCAAAAACTATTGCAATCAACATTTTTAAATTTAAGTTTATAGCTCGACAACGTTGTCAATGGGGCATGACCAGCAGCAATGCGTCTATTTTTTCGCTCGTTCAATGCAGCTAATGGATGGATATGGTTTTCGTAGAGCCTGTCAGCAGGGTCATGTGCTTTGGTCGGTCAATACTTCGTGACCAAGGCAAGACCAAGACTTGATGACGTTCATGCATAATCATTCATGTCTTTTTTTTTTCGAACCAAGTTTCATTGATGCCCCACGCAATCAATTCTCTAGGAAGCTGATTGCTCGCTGAGTGTTTTTATGGTAAACAAGCATTCAATATAGTTTTAAAATGTATAGGCATATTACAGGCTCACAAATCTGAAAATCGTATCAAATTTAGCTTAAATCATTTAAAATTATGAAGACTTTTATATATGTTTGAGTTGATCTTATGTCACCATATCTAATTTGTTTAGTATTTTGTAAACGCCAAAAGAGGTAAAAACGCAGAAAACAAAATATTGCAACCGTTGCCCCCAAAAGAGGCAAAAGCCAAGCTGAAAAAAATGCTCCATTCACGCCCAGCTCGCACGCAGTACAAGCCGCCGCTGCCCTCTCCTTTGCTCCCACATAAACCCTAAACCGCCGCATTCCCCACTCAATTTCGCCATGGAAGCGGACGAGGCCTCGCCGCCCCCGCCGCCGCCGTGGATGCAGAACAAGTCGGCCGCGACCATAGAGGCCTCGTCGGGTCCCCTTGCCGCCGCGGCCTCCCGTCTCGCCTCCCGCTCCCGCGCGCTCCCGTCGTCCCGCGACTTCCACTTCTACAACAATTTCCCCTCCTTCAAATCCCCCGTCGGCGCCGCTGCAGCCCGGGCGGACGACTCCCTCGGCATCCTCGGAGCTGCGCCGCTTCTCCCGAGGCAGCAACCGCCGTTCCCCGGAGCCGGCGACCTCGACGACGCGCACGACTGGCTCGTCGCCCTCAACGACGACCTGCTCGAGCGTTTCGGCGCGTCCATGGATGAGTTCAGGGCGCTGAGGGAGAAGGAGGAAAAAGAAGGGCGGAGGGCCGTGCCGGAGGAGGCAACGGCTGGGGCGGATGACGGGTTCCAGGTGGTATACGGGAAGAAGAAGAAGAATGGTTGGGAGGAACCTGTCGGCAAGGTTGAGCCCTTTGGAGGTTCTGGATCGGTGACGATGGTCACCAAGGACAAGGCGGCCGTGCCAGGGACGAAGGCCAAGGTGCCCTTTCACATCCCCACCATTCCGCGGCCACAGGACGTGTACCACATTGTGGTGGACAACACCAACAAGCCGTTCGAGCATGTCTTGCTTGAGCGGAGCGAGGATGGCTCCCGTGTCATCCACCCATTGGTTAGTAATTCTTCCTGCTTAATTTGTACTGTTTCCACAGAATGCTTAATGTGTGTCAATCTCACATCAAAGCAAATTTACTTTCTTATTTCCTGATATCACCTCTTATAGCCAGCAGGCTTTCTGCCTGTAAATTGCGATTAATGTGGTTCTATTGCAAAGTGCATGGAAGGAGTAGAAGAGGCCATATTTATTTAGCAGCAGTCACAGAGTTTCTAATATTGAAGATGGATCATGTAAAAAATTTAGTATCCATAGAATTGAGCACAAGAGCAACGTGATGATTAGTCGATTGTGTTGGAAACCTATGGATTACAAAATAGTATTGCGGGTGAATTCTTTCATTCTTGGGGGTGTGGATACTTGATGGGCTGCAAAAATAGCGTGGACGAAACAAGGAAAACAACTGTGTGTAAAAATAAGAAGGGGGGGTGAAAAAGCCCTGTTAACTTGGTGTCACTATTTTAATTATTTAAAGTCAAACATCACACAAATTAGATAAATATATGCTGCTTTCCTTGTTCTGCATTGTATCTCCAATGCGCAAAACAACTGATTTTGCATGTTTATTCTGTATTTGCAGGAAAAGCTTCCTGTGGAACAACTAATTGACAGAAATATCGCTGATAGTGAGCCAGTAAAACCGCCTGCTCTAGATGATACCCCTTTTACATTTGTTGATGACCTGAAAACATTGGAGCTGCTAGCCACGAAACTGAAGAGTGCAACTGAGTTTGCTGTAAGTAGCTTGACTAGTCCCAGCTCTGGCTTGTCTTGTTTCAACTTCATAAACAATAAGTACTCCCTCCGATCTGAAATTCTTCACGTTTCACACTGGAGGATTAGTTTAATTAGTACTAGTCAGTCGGTCTGATACGTCAACAATTTCACACTGTATGCAGTATTACACATGTTTCTTGTTGATTCTGCAAATACCATTTTGTCACAGCTGACATCATAAGCTGTTTTTATAGGCATAGCTGGTGTCATGCTTTCTATACATTCTGTTTCTTATGGATATCCAGGAGTTTATTATTTTTAATGAATGAAGTATCAAATGAGATTAGAATTAGGAGATCATTCGTTCTAAGGAGATCATTCTTGCTAGTCAATGTAATACTAAGTTCCGGCTATCGCACATTAGTTTCCGTAATTGTGCTATCATGTGTGTACGGCATACACCAATTAAAGCTCATTATGGGCTTCAGATATTCAGACATCAGAACTATTGGACAAAAGCAATCAAGCAACATATGCATGTTATGTTGATGTATTCTTCATTATAGGCCATCTAATTCTAACTGGTTTCCTTAATAATTCAGGCTGTTGTGGTGAATAGAATGAATCCTGTTATAGTTACTGCCATTTTGGGGTTTAGTTTCAATCCTTTTGTAAATGATCACAAAATGGTTATATCTATTACTTCTGGTTATCTTTCTTGGCATGTAGTATCCTTGGTTGTTTAATCTAGGTCATAGCTTCTTACAGCTCATGATACTTTTAGCTGATTTTCCCCTATCTTGATGCCTCACATTTCCTAGAAGACATTTCATAATTTCCTTAACCTGTCACATAATGGTTCAGATTTTCTGTACTTGTTTGTTTTCTGTATTTTGCTTGTGAATACAACTGTTTCGTGGGATCTTGGTGCTTTGTTTATGAACTGAAGTGTTTTTTTTTTTACCCATTTCAGGTTGATTTGGAACACAATCATTATCGGTCGTTTCAGGGCCTAACATGCTTGATGCAGATTTCAACACGAACAGAGGACTTTATTGTAGATACTCTTAAGCTTCGCAAATATCTCGGTGATTACTTAAGAGATCTTTTCAGAGATCCAACCAAGAGAAAGGTATTATATGCTCTTTCTATGTCTCTTTTTTATCTTTTGTCTCTGATTGTAGTGTCTTATTGCTCTTGTGACAAATAGGTAATGCATGGCGCAGGTCGGGATATAGTATGGCTTCAACGAGACTTCGGGATATATGTATGCAACCTTTTCGACACAGGACAGGTATGGTGCAGCGTAGGATGGTTAGCTACTTTATTCATCCATCTCGCTTCTGTTTGTCATTGCCCGTGGCATCATTGCCTTAACTGGTCATCATTTTGATGTCTTGTTAACCGAACCCTGATCTTTCCCTTCAACTTCAAACAGGCTTCAAAAGTCTTACAGATGGACCGCAACAGCCTGGAGCATCTGTTGCAACATTTTTGTGGAGTGACTGCAAATAAAGAGTATGTGATTATGTTTGCCTCCTCAGTGCTTCAAATGCACAGTTTTCAATCTTTCATATCATGGGAACTAGGACAAACATGACTAATACACATATTTTCATGCAGATATCAGGCTGCAGATTGGAGATTGAGGCCACTTCCCGACGAAATGATCAAGTACGGTGCCTTTTGTTCATTCTTCTTCTGTAGTTCTGGACATTTCCATCAAGTTTATCTGATCATGGTGCTTTGTGCAGGTATGCTAGAGAAGATACACACTATCTACTGTATATATATGACCTAATGAGATTGAGATTGGTGAAGGAGTCATCAGGTGAAAATGACCAACTTTTAGAGGTAAACATTTTTTACTGCTTTTTCTTTTCTTATATTCAATTTTCCTCTGCCCAGTATTCTGTATCTTATTTTCTCCCCTAGATTAATATGGAGAGAGACTCTGCTGAGTAATTAATTTTCTATATCAATAGGGTACCCCCCACCCCACCACACCTCATGTTGATTTCACTGTTTATTGATCGGAGGTAGTGCCGTTGATTTCACAATTTGTCTGTGAGAAATGTGGTGTGCCCTATATTCTGAAATCAAGGGAGTATCTCGTTAGTCCTTTTTTTATGACGGTACCTAAAATTTGAGCTAACCAGCGTCAAGAATAAAAGAACAGAGTTACAGAGGAGTACTTAGGAATTCGTTTTCTTTTCTGAACTGTGTGAGCACTATGTCATACAAGCAAATAAAACTGATACACATGTCATTGCTGCAGGTTTACAAGCGCAGCAATGAAATTTGCTTGCAACTATATGAGAAAGATTTGCTTACTGATTCATCATATCTGTACATACATGGGTTTGTATTTTCTTATTTGATGCTGTAGTTTTGTTTAATGTGAAAAATCTATTTAAGCATTGTAACCAAATTCTCTTGATTATAGGTTGAAAGAAAATGAACTGAATGCAAGACAGTTGGCAGTTCTTTCTGTAAGTACATTTTCCTCTTTGAAGTGTTTGAATGGTACTGCCATTTTGATTCTGATGAATGTTATTAAGTTAAAGGATACTAACATGTTGTGTTTTGTTGGAAATGAATTTGTAGTTTTCCTGATGGATTATTTATTATCGATGTTTTGTTTTCTTAGCTGTTCCTAGTTTATCGATCTTATATGTCCTAACAGAAAAGCCATAATAATATAAATTTTTGTTAAAGTAGTTGCAGAGTACTTGTATACGTCTTGATTGGCTAGGGTGCATGATAGCCATATTAAACTATTTACTGTGTAAGAAGTTAAAATGAAAGGGGAAATATCAAGTACACAAAAGTATTTGGTGTATAGGAAGTTTGGAAAGCCCCACCCATAATTTTAGCAGCCATGATTCGAGTAAATGTTTCCAAAAACATGTGATTTATAAATGGAAATTCTCACCCCTGATTTTAGTCGTTTAGATGCAATCAAATGGTTCTCAATGAGTTTGTGCACACGTGCACCAAATAGTTTGTGCACCTGATACTTCCCCAAAATGAAATCATTGTACTGCATCTCATTTAGTTCTTTCCCCTGCAGAGTCTATATCAATGGAGAGATAGCATTGCTCGTGGCGAGGATGAGAGCACTGGCTATATATTACCCAATAGGACTCTACTTGAGATAGGTATTGCAATTCTCAACTTGTTTAGGCTTATGGATTTACTTGCCTTTGCTAACTTTTTTCTTTGGATTTTGAATCTAAAGCAAAGCAGATGCCTGTGACAACTGGGAAGTTAAAAAGAATAGCTAAATCAAGAAATAAGTTTCTTGAGAGCAATATGAAGCAAGTGATGGAAACTATAAGGAATGCCATGACAAATTCTGATGCTTTTGAGAGTATTGCTGAGCTCCTGAAGAAGGGAAAGCTGGAAGAGGTTTCTTAGCTTTATTTTAGTTTAATCTATTTTCGACTTCCCTATGAGACATTTTATTCAGTTTTCTGTACTTCTTCTGAACAAACATACTGTTTTGTGCAGTTAAGAGTAACAAATGTGAAGCACAGTGGCGAAGACACTGAAATGATTTCTGCTGTTGATGCTGACAACAATGAATATCCGAGTGATGAACCCGCTGTAGTTTCCACAGTGATTACAAGTGATGGTACTGCTTCTCACTGTACGGGAACTTTTGCAAGCCAAGCTTCTTTTGGTGATATGCAGCTAGATGGCATCACACCTGAAATGAAGAACCCAGGAACTGGACCAGCAAATAATGAAATATTGAACAATGGTGGCCAGGGGAAAGTAAGAAAAAAAAATAGGAGAGAACATTTTACATCTGTAGCTGCTTGCATTTTTTGCCTTGTGTTTAAACAGCTGCATTAACGCATTGTCCAGGTAGCAAAGGCCACTGTTCAGGTATCGAAGAGGCCTACAGCTTTCGGAGCTCTGTTAGGGAAACCAGCTTCTGGAAGAAAGTCAAATCTTTTTCAAGGGTTTTCAAGTGAACAGGTGTGTTTTATTGCTTATTGTGTGCATTTTTCTATAGCAGAATGTATAACTGAGTAGTGAAGATATTGAAATCCTGTATCTAGGAAGGAGCAATGAATCATTTTAGTGATTATATTTCTGAAATACTATTAGAAGATTAATGATGGCAAGTTTGGATGACTTCTATGCTTCAAGCTGTTAAGCCTGTTCTTGTGTACACCAATTCAATTAAAATAGGGACTAATATATGCATGTTTGGTGTAATAGGACCTGTAATCATTATGTTCACTAATGGAGTAATGGGTCTACATTGGCTTATTATTTTATGTATTCTGATTTTCCCATCAAAGTCATTTTTCCCCTAAAAGCTTTTGATATGAATGCTGTAGTGGTCAGAATCACCCTGACTTTTGTTATCTGTGTCCTTTGCAGGGTAAGAGTAAGGTGGACAAGATAATGTCTTCTGTGGTACTTCCTTTTCATCATTTCTCTGGCGGTGCAAAACCTCCAGCAGGCCTTCCAGTAAAAGAGCCGGTGCACTCTGAACCAGAAAGCATCCAACAAAGAGATCCAGCTTGTCACTTGGAAGAAGTGATACGGTTGGATGCTGAAACAGATGATCCCCAAGTTCCAGAAAATCGTAACGAAGATGGACAGCGTGAGTCTGGAGACACGGAGATGTCCGAGCCTCCTTCAGCGGTTCCGTCTACCAGTGAGGAACGATTCCGTTCACTGAACGAAGAAAGGAACCTTCAGCAGAACCGCAAGACACCTCAGGAACCTGAGTTTAATGACAAGTTAAAGGCTTTTGACTATGCTGAAGCTAGAAAGAATGTTTCATTTGGTGTTCCCAAAGCTGAAAGGCGAAAAGACGATACGGTGGCCAGGGCTATAAACACTGATTCTGGTGATAAACCCAGGAAATCAAACAAAACAGGTGGGGGAGAGGCTGAGGGGAGTTTCCAGAATCCGAGAAGGCGGCAGGCCTTTCCGCCTTCTGGCAATCGAAGCTCGACATACCACTAGCAGTCTAGCACTTTGAGATGCATAACTGACGAATGATACTTGTTCCAACATTTATAGTTGAGATGTATAACTGAGGAATTGTACTTTTTCCAAGATTTATGGATGAAAGAGTATGGCGAAGGGGAATATACACGCCACTGACATTCATATTTAGACTGGAGATATATTTGGGAAATGGAAGAATTGAAGTGGTTTCTCTTGCCCTTTCATGAGAAACCACTTGATGGCTCCTTCGTTACGATGTCCCTAGTGTTGACTAACAGAAACTTGATGGTGACCTTGGGAACACCGTTAGCTATTGTGGATTTATTTTTTCTTGCAGGATCATATTTGTTGCTAAATACGTTGCCCTAAACTTGATTCAAATAAAACCATGGAAGTTTGCTTCATAATTTATTGAACTTGCATACGTGTACGGGTAATCATCGAGGAAATAATGCTCCATTGCTCTTCGCATCTAAAAATGAGGGTCGACTAGGCTATGCTGAGCTGAGATACGTGCGCAAAAGTCACACAGGCTCACCCGACACAATTCGAGGCGAATTGACCTGGGCATCTCTTGGCTACAATGGCCAGCTCATCACGGCGCTGTTATTTTCGGTTGTCAAGTGAACCGAAAGACGAAATCACGTCACCACGCCAAAAGTGGTTCCAATCCGATGGCCCGCACGACGCCGACTGGCACGCAAGTCCACCGGCGGAAGGCCCCGAGGAAGCAGCCGGCGAGGGAAATGTGTGCGTGAATGTAGCTGTGTGGTGTCTTTGTGATGTAGTTCAATCTGATGCTACCATCTACTCCCTCTGGTTTTAAATTTTTGACGTTATTGATTTTTTTCGTTTTTATTTGACCATTCGTCTTATTCAAAATATTAGTTCAAACATGTAAAGTTATAAAGTATATTTCAACTTTCTTCAATGGTAAAACAAATCATAACAAAATATATGATAATTTTTTAAAATTTTTGAATAAGACGAATGATCAAACATAACAAAAAAAAGTCAATGGTATCAACAATTTAAAACCGGAGGAAGTATTCGTTAGTACTCCTACATGAATAAGTTAACTACTAGAACCTCGCCACCCCCCCCCCCCCCCCCCCCCCCCCCCCAATTGGGATCCTCTTACGTCAAGTGGGGACGGACGGCCAAGGACCCACATGCAGCGACTCACGTCGATCTGAAGTGAGGAGCCTCTTCCGGTGAGGGCTCCCTCTGGTATAACAATATTTTTTTATTTTTTAAACCGTCCTTTTGGACAGCAGAGTAGGTCGTTTTTACTTTTATTAAGTGGAACGGATTGAAGGCCTCGAGGGGTGGAGAGGAGTGAAGGAGAGAAAAGCAGTAACAGAAATAAATAATCTCACGCTTACTCACTTTTGAAAGACAAGGGATGTGTTCTATTAGGTTCACCTCGAGTAATCGCAGTGGAGAATCACATGGTTCCATACCCGCAGTTTTGATGCCCATGTGCCTGATTTTAGCGGTGTCGCCTCCTTTTATTCATTCGCAAGCTTCTAATACGTCCGGATTAAGATTTGACGTCAGATGGCGGGGTGACTGTTTTGATTTCAGCTTGGAGGACTTTCGGTGGGCTGCATGTCAATTGTGACGGGCCTTATTGGTAAGCTGTGAATGATGGGGCCGTTTCGGCCTGGGATGCAAGAGGCACAGACTTGAAAGGCTTCTCGGACATGGCCCATCCGCAGCCCCGTAAAACAGTGAAGATCGATCTTCGGCACCTCGGCCTCCTCGGTGTCGTTTTGCAGCGGGCACAACACAAAGCAAACGCCAGCGGGACTGGGTAAAACCCTTGTCAGTCGCCGTCCTCCACCCCGCCTGGCTTCCTCCTCGCTCCGACGGCGATCCAGCCCGCCGGAGCCGGCTCAGAGGTTTGTACGGCACCCAACCATTCTTCGCGGCCCAGTGGATCCAGACCGCAAGGATCACCTCCGGTCTAGGGTTAGGGTTTAGCTCCTCCATGAGTTTTTGCCTATCTCGCACGAAAAACGACTGCCGACTCGTCTGAGCGTCTTGCGACTGGCGGACGGGCGACGCACGTCGGCTAGGGTTTGGTCGGCTTCGGCCTGCTGCTGCGGCGGCCAACCTAGACGCGAGGCGGCGAGCGGCTTGTGCGGCGGTTGTTCGGTGCTCGGTGCGGCCAACCTCGACTTCTCAGAGATCAGTGAGTCCCCTTATTCGGCTCGCATCCCCTCTTTGAGCTTTGGGCTCTGCTGTTAATTGCTAGAGAAAAGAAATTTGGTGTGCATTTGCCTGTATAGAGTTTACTGATGTGGCGATTCCTTCACCTGGGAAGGCTATTCAAGGGTTCGGCTTGGGGAGGGTGGTGGATTCCACTCATCCAGGGTTCTGCGCCAGCGACATACTGCTCTCTTGTCATAGTTCCTTACTCATAAATGTTTGATTCCTGAGTTATTTTGAAAAGCATTGCCTGCGTAAATCATCTATTTTGGAAAGCATTGCCTGCATAAATCATCGATGGAAGACGTAATGCTGCAAATTACTTCTGAGATACAGGGCTTTGGGTTTGGGAAGCAGTAGGTCAATGATGATTTTTAGCACTGTTAGACGTAGGGTGGAATGAATGGTGTGGAAATCAGTTTCCGATGTTTGAAGACATTTTTGTATTCGTTTAGATACGGGCAATGCCTGCTTAGGTTTTCATTTGGAGGATTAAGTTGATTAGTTCATGTTGGTTCCCTTGTGCCAGTCTTCAGTTGCTTTGTGGGCTTATTTATTCCTTTTTTTTTTCATTGTGGCCATTGTCCTGGTTCTGAAGGGCGGTCAACTATCAGCAGCGTGTTATGTTCGTCATTAGGGTGCATTAGTTTGTGTAACTGTGGCCATTTCTGCTTTAGTTATGCATGTACTTACCATTTCTGCTCAGTTGAGCAAGTAGTTTGCTAGCTTCACTGCCTTTATTACGTGCCATAAAGTTTCTCTTGGAAATCGTAAGCATGGCATTCGGCACCCTTCAGTTACATCATTGAGTTCCATTACTGTTGCTGCTATGATGTCATTTCCGCTCGACTCGGTGACGTAGCTGTCTTGTTTATTAGCGTGATAACCTTCCATATTTATTAATGGAAATAATTAACACGACCATTTCTGTAACGTAGCTGTCTTGTTTATTATATATAGCATATCGGTGCGGTGCCGGGATTGGTGGCACCTTACGCCTAATCACTTCTAAGCAGGTGCCTCAACAGGCTACGTGGCAATAGGACATCTACTGCTGGTGGTTAGTTTTGGTGCTAGCATATTAAAGGGGCTGTTTGCTAACTTTGCATGCTATCTTGATCTGGTGATAGAACACGTGCCCAATGTCACAGCCGGCGAATCTGTCAAACGAACCCCTCTTGTCATACTTTTCTGTTTACATGATACATGCTCCTTTTGCTTTGAATTTAGCAGTCACATGGAAGGTTTTCAACCAATCTTTAGATTCTTTGCTCTAGCCCATAGCTGAAAGCAGCACATGTCTATTTGGTTGGGAATTAGGGCCCAAGTATTTTCTTATATGTTCATTATTCTTATGCCGATTATTTATTTTGATATTTTTTAATTGCCTGACTCATACTATATAATCTGCTTAAATAATTTATAAGTGTCCTTGTGCGTCATTAAGTTAATCTTTTGTCCATTATATGTTGTGCATGTAGCGTGACCGCCATGTGTTGAATAATTGCTTCCTCTCATCACTTTTCTGGATTGTTGAGATGTTATTTTTCTTCATTCTTTGTCGGAATTCTGTTTTCAACACTGACCACATCTTCAGTGCCTAACCTTATGCTGTTGTCATGTGCAGGCATATAACAGCTCTGATTGAGCAAAATAATACAGGGGCTTTTAACAATGGGTTTTGATAATGAATACATTTTGAATATCCAATCCCTTCCTGGTGAATATTTTTGCCCTGTTTGTCGGACACTCGTATATCCTAATGAAGCTCTGCAAACTCAGTGCACACATCTATACTGCAAACCCTGCTTGGCTTATGTGGTGGCAACAACTAAAGCTTGTCCTTATGATGGTTATTTGGTGACAGAAACTGATTCCAAGGTATGCATATTCAGTGAATTAATGAGTCCCTAGAAAATACACTCCCCTTACAATCTGATTTGCAATATGCAGCCTCTGGTGGAATCAAATAAACTCCTTGCTGAGGCAATTGGCAAAGTCACGGTCCATTGCCTGTATAATAAGAGTGGTTGCCAATGGCAAGGAACTCTATCTGCAGGTATCACACATGGTAGTACCTGTGCATATGGGAATTCCCCGGTTGTTTGTAACCGTTGTGGGACTCAGATTGTACATCGTCAAGTGCAAGAACATGCACAACTCTGCCCTGTATGTATACCTATAACTGTTTCCTATGTATGTCTTGGACTGTATCGTTGTTCATTATTTCGTTCTCACTGTTTGTCGATTCCAGGGCGTGCAGTCTCAAACACAACAGGCTGATGGGAGTCAAGTACAGCCGTCAATAGCGACAGCTCAGGCAGTGACAACAGATCCATCACTTGTTTCCTCAGCAGGATCTGCAGCAGTTGCAGACACAACAGTGCCATCGGCCACTGCAGCTGCGACTGCTTCGTCAGTGGCAACAGGAGGGGCAGCTGGTGCAACCACAATAGCAGCGCCCCCTTCCTTTGCAGGTGCATCAGCTTCTGCTCCCCAAACTGCAACAGCTGAGCAGTGGTACCAGCAACAGATGCAATATTCACAGCACTACCAGCAGCAGTACGCTGGATACAACCCTTACACACAGCAGTATCAACAGTATGGCCAGTACCAGCAGGCTTATCAGCAGTACACACAACCTCAAATGCAAGCAGCGTCACAGAACGTGGTTCAAGCATCAGCCCAACCTGCTCAAGTTTTGCAGTCCTCTCAGCCCCAACTCCAAGCGCCAACTGGTCATCCACAGACTCAGCAGCATCAAGTGCAATCCCAACCCCAAAGTCAGCCCAACCTTCCATATCTTCAAGCGCCTGCAGGTCAGACGCAGCCTCAGCAGCCTATGCAATCAGCCTATCAAGTTCCACCGATGCAACAACAAAGTCAAGTACCACTCCAATTGCCTGCCCCTCAAGCACAACCTACAGTACATCAACCGGCATCTACTCAAGTTGGTAATAAGCAATTTGGTGTTCCTTCTACCCAGGCAACACAACATCAAGTGCAGCCACCTGTACAAGCTCAACCTCCACAGCTTACAGCATTACCTCCGCAGCAAAATCAAAATCTTCAACCTCATATGCAGCTAAACAGTCAAATCCAGCACCAACCTCCGCAAGTGCAGCTGCAATCTTACCAACAGTCTCAGGCATACCCTCAGCCAACGCCTCTTATGCACCCTCGGAATACTTCATATCCGCAACAGCAGATGCCCTCTGGTGCTCCACAACACCCTGCGCATGCATCTCATCAACAAGGACTTGTTTCTCAGCATCCTGCTCCTATGCGTCCTCCATTGCCAAGCCAGCAGCCAGCTATGCTGCCTCCTCAAGGAATTCCGCATACACCTCAACATCAACAAAATGTTGGATACCATGCCCAGAGGCCTCCGATGCACTCGAGCATCCCTTCCCAAGCACCTCAACAAGGATTGCCTCCTCATTCATCTGTTCCTTCACAGGCAGGTCAGCCCCAAAAGAATAATTTTGTTAGTGGTAGTAAAGATGGGCAGACTGTTGTAGCATTGGACAGCGCTGACACTTCTATTGGGAAGGATGGAATTGCGAGCCAGGGAGGTAATTGTCAGGGTTCGGGTGTACATGGAGGCAAAGAGCATAAAGCTTCGGATACATTTAATAATCTTGAGAAAGGAGGATCGGCACAGCAGGCATCACAGAGAAATGCAAGGCCACCAGGTGCCTTTGCGCCCCTAGGCACGGGATCACAACATCCATTTGGACCAGATAGAATATTCCCTCAGCATATGATGAATTCTGGTGCTATGCCATATAATATGCAAGGGCAGCCAAATCAAACTAGTAGGCCACCTAAGCATAGTCTCGGTGACAATATTCGACCTCCATTGGAGCAACCATATGTTTCATTTAATTCAGGAATGGAACAAAGGACATTTGTAGAGAATCACATTCCATCACCAATGCCACAGCCTGCAGGAATCAGACCTGGTGAAGGTATGGTTCGGTCACCCCTTGATGGCCTTCGGTCACCCCTTGATGGCCCGTTTCCTGTACATCATGACACAATGCCGCCTTTTGTCCCTGAACCTTTGGGTCGGCCACATCCTCCTGGTAATACTCTGGAACCAGTGGCAAATACTTCAGTTCTTTTATTGCATATTTGCATGTGTACTGATCAAATTTGCATTCATTCAGGAATGTCGAAGAGCAATGGTGTTGGTGGTGGACCGTTTGTAAGTGGAAGGGCTTTCCATCAAGAAGGTTTCAACACTCCAGGGGAACATGCCCGGTCATTTGCGGCATATCCTGGTAGACAAAGTGTCCACCACAAAGATATTGAAGATCTTAAACAATATCCTGGGCCAGCCCATCTGGATGTTCAGGGCCTGCGAATGGGTCCTAATTCTTTCGAAAGAACCTTAGGTAGACCTGATGGTTTCCCTGAAAGGCCTGGTTTTGAAAACCAGAAAGGTCAATTTCCTGTAGCCTTGCATGATGATTTTTCAAGGAAGCCCAATGCAACCGGTCGTCCCGACTTTCTGTCACCTAGTGCAGAAATTGATCATCACGGATCTGATGGAATGCCCAATTTGAGGAATCCAGGTAAGGATTTTAAATTTGTATAATTTGTGCTTGATTCATCGACTCAAATTCTTTTATAGGATTTCAGTGACAGCTGGTCATCATGGACCTTTTTAAATCAATGATGGTCCTCTTAAGGGATTTTAATGGTTTTTAGGTCCATTTTTTCAAGGGAGGAGTGCTGGTCCTGGTGGTGTTCACAAAGACTACCTTGGCTCTGTTAATGCTTTTGATGGTCCAGTGTTTCCTTATACTCGTTTCCACCCTGGTGATTCTTTTCCTTCAACAAGTTTAGATTTTGTTGGTTGGGTAGTCAGGAACCTGATGGACATGGCTGATTGCATTTAACTGAGCCTTTTATGTACCAAATTTTACAGGTCACATGCATCCAGATGGTCCTAATCTGGTTGCTGACTATTCTCTTCATGGATTTCCAAAAGAACCTGGCCACTTTGGTTTGGTGGGTTATCGATGCTCGTACATGACTTTGTTCTTATTTTTTCATATGATGAGTTGTTAGTTTCCATGTGCTGTTGTAATTGCTGGATTATGTATTGTGTGGACTGCTGATCTGTTTAGTGTTCTGTATACAGAGTGGAGTCATGCGAAACGCATGTACTGGTTGGTGCCGAATATGCTTGTTCAACTGTGGTAGTGCAGAAAACCTAGACTTGCATGTAGAGACAAGGGAGCATCAGCAATGTGCAATGGATCTTATTCTGAAAATGAAGCAAGATGTTGCAAAGAGGCAAAAGCTGTGAGTGATATTTCATTGAACTAATTTAATCTTGAATATCCCAGGTTAAGCAACTCCCTGTTTTACGGTTCTAAACTTACTCAGGAACCTTGGAGGCCCCAAGTCGTTTCACAACAAGAAGGTAGCTGGGAAGGTCCACTTCCGTGGAAATAGGCGTTAGAACTATAGTTATCTAACTAAGCACTGGATGAGATTTTGAAGGTTAGTTATGGTGGCTTGATTGTTTTCCTGAAATTCAGCTGTTTTGCTCGTAGGATTCAGTTGGTTACTTCCCTATCTTTTGCCAGGTCCGCTTCTAATGCTTATGGATGTTTCCGAGACTACTGAAAATTGAGATCTGTTAGTATGTCTCGTTAAGGCAGCTAGCATATTTGAAGCGGAACTTTTCCCAAACTTTTGTTGCCATGTTGGTCTGCAGACTTGACATGCCTTTATGGTTTCTGCTATTACTATTTTTGATACACTTGAGATGCTTTTATGGTTTATGTTGTTACTATTTTGTATATTTAATTGCTGAAGTTATTCTAAGAATGCTTAGGTTGCTTAACATGCACCCTTGTAACTGGGTATGTATCCATGTCTATCCGCTAAGAATGCTTAGGTTGCTTTTATGGTTTATGTTGTGGACAAGTATACCACACTGAACCTGTACTGAAAGATTCATTGTTATATTGTGTTTTTAGGCAGCCATAAACTAGGTTTTTCAATGGAATTTTTGAGCAACCATATATGCTTGAAAGCTGTTCCTGGTACTTACAATGCCTGAAAGTTTTAGCAGCCCTGCGTAGATTTGATCCCAAAAAAAAAAAAAAAAAAAAAGTAAGGCATCCTGTTATATGATGGTTTGCCAAATGAAGGAGCCTATGTCATGATAGAATATTCGAGATCTGATTCTGCATCTTATCGAATTACTTAGTGGGTAATCAGCTACATTTTTGTGAAAGAGAATGAATTTCTGCTGCATTCTGATTAAATTTGTGACTAGAGCCATTTACATGCCTATCATCTCACTACAATGGTTTTTTTTATAAGTATCTCACTACAATGGTTACGTATGGAAGTTTTCAAGAGGCCTGGAAGGGGTGGGCAAAACAAAAATATGAAAAGATTTCAGCAGGGACAGGTACCCTGAATTAGCATGTATGAGACACCATCTGATGATGTCTAAGTGGAAAGATGAGTTGGATACAAATACATGGCTTGTAATATCCACATTTGGTCGATTACTTTGTTCTAGGAGATAGTGATGTAAGATAGTTGGTTTGATGCTCATAGATTGGGAGTTGGGGCCAAAGGACTTCTGGCTGGTTGGCTAGGAGCTCCAGCGGCACCTCCTCAGGTCCTGAGTTCGATTCCCGGTGGGAGCTAATTTCAGGCTGAGGTTAAAAAAATCCCCTCGCTTCTCCCAATTCCCAAAGCATGGTAGAAAACCCGGCCCAGCTGGGCAACGGTGCTTTGCCCCGGCCCAGACTCACCTGGAGAGCGGGTCCTGTGTAAGGGTGGGAGGGGGGTTCGGGGGCTTTCTTCTGTTATGAATACCGCGGGTGGAGGTTAATCCCCCGGGGCCGAGTTTTCTTTTAGCTTGGGAGTTGGGAAAAGGACAACATTATAATAGGATGGACACAATTTTTGGGGGATGAATATTTTGACACAACATTGCACACTAGGCACTACAGTCAATGGTGACTGTAGCTTGTAATGTATTCGCTGGTGGTTGTTCTTTTTTTTCCCCTCAAATTTCTTCTACCATGGTGATCATTAAATCATCTGTATCTTTTTTGTTTTGTTTGCTAAGCAGAAACTGAAAAGTTTTAGGAAAAATTCCTGCCGAGGGTTCTACCGCCATTCTTGCATGCTTTCCTAATGGTGGTAACGATGACATCCTTTCCTAATGATGGTAAGGAAAGATATATACTGAGCTTTTAAGCCTTTTATTACAATGGGCTTTACCTTTTTGACAAACATTCTTCCCAACTGGATAAGGACTGAAGTGCTTATGTCAGTCTTTTGTTTGTCAATTGCTTCGACACTAGCAGTTGCACTATATGTACTTGTGCGTGGCCACGAAGGACTTTGATTTCTTAGGATCCGTAGGACTGATCTTGATATTTGTTTTGTGTGTAAATCTATCTATTTAGATTAAATGATTGCATGTACATGTTCCATGTTTTGAGGACTGCAACTAACCCTAGGGCTTGTTAAAGTGAAATAATCGCACTTTGCTTGGTTTTGAACTTCCACTGAAACTCCTAACACTCGTTGAATTTCCATCTTTAATCGCCTAGGTTCTATGGTCACAGATATGCAGCTTTTTTTACCTACTTGTACTAGAATAACTTGAGAACTCACGTAGACTTCATGGACTTAGCAAGATGATCCTATGGTTAAAAAGTAATTAACTAGACATGTTGTCTGCTACGCTTATCTGTCAGCATACAAATTTTGGTAAGAGATGTAGTGAGTTAAGAAATAATAACATGCTGTTAAAGTATAATGATGTTTCTTTTTGAAAAGCTGAAGAAAAGGTATCGAGTTTAACATTCTGACGGGGCAGCACTTGGCATGCCAAACTGTTCTGGGTCTGCCACCAGTTTAGTAAATGTTCGGCTAACCCATGGTTTGATAGGGTGGGTGTAAATCAGAATCTGGCTGGCTCAGGTTTTATGCTCCGCCCAGTTTTGGACACAAACTTGTTTGCTATCAGTTTTTGGTTTGAACCACTGATAGATTTTATCATTCAGCAGTATATTATAGAGGCACACTGCTTACATAGTTACCATGGGTTATTAACCCTGGTTTCACAGTACCCTGACATTAGATTTGAACTATAGAATGGCCAATTAGTACATTTGTCTCTGTTCGAGGTGATCTTTGAGTGCTGTAACATGAAATAGATTACAAAGTTATCCTATTTTGTGCGATAGCATTATCAGTCAGTTTTAGAATAGTGTAGAATATTTGTATTGTTGCGTATTTAGACTTCTTTATGTATGGCAGCTAAAGGAACTGGCGTGTTCATTTTACGTTGCATTTTTTGTCGTTCTGTTTGTTCTGTGTTACTTTGGGATTCTTGTAGCAACTTAATTCATGATGGTGTGCTAAGGGTGCGTTCGGTTCCCCCTCTAAACTTTATACCCCTCTAAAGTAAAAAGAATCTTACTATTTAGGGGTACTAAATAAAATTTAATTACAAAACCTTTTTGCAGATGGGCGTTATTTTTCGAGACGAATCTAATGAGCCTAATTAATTAATGTTTTGACACAGTGATGCTACAGTAACCATCGTCTAATCGCCGCTTAATTACCCTCATTACGTTCGTCTCGCGAAATAGATGGGGGTCCTGGACTTAGTTTTGTAATTTGACTTTGTTTAGTACACATAAATCGTGCCGGCATCTTTGATGTGACCCCTCTAAAAACTTTAGAGGGGTCACCGAACGCTGCCTAACTAAAGCAATATTCATTGCGTTCGATGGTTGCTGAACCGGCTGCACCATGGATCATTTTCTGCCTGCATGGAATAATATATGGAGTACTCTCGAATTTGACTTGACGGCACTTTATATCCTCGTCCAGTTGCTGAGGTCTCATGTAAAGTGCCTGTGTTTCTTCCAATGGCGCATGCTACTAATTAATGTACCACCGATGTAAATCTTGTAAATGACAATGTATTCAGACTTGTTTTAAATTGTTATAGTTTCATTCAAATTGTCCGATCGCATGATTCGCATCTGTGTACATTTCATGACATTGTACCGCTATTGACACTTGATTAATATTTTTTCCCAGTCGAGAGCTGTAATTTTTTATATTTCAGGCAGTTCATCTCAACTCTGTTAAATTTGTGTTGGTGGACAACTAAGTTTCTTGCACTGTCATATACAACTGCCTGATCGCAAAACATCCATGAAAACAAATTCAGTTGACTTTTGCCATGAGGTCTAAACTCTGAGGTGCGAGGTATTTCGTTTCAAAATAAGTGTCATTCTAGTCTCGGATACGGGAATTAAGTAGAGATGAAAAGTAAAGAGCGTGGTGAAAACTCTGTCTTGTGATGGGAAACGCAGCCGAGTCTTACCTCGTCGCGCTCGGTACCCGCTCGCCACATTTCCTTCCATTTTGGACGAAATACTTCTTTGTTTTTTTCTTTAAACAAATTAGATTGCTCCTTTCTGAACTGCTCCAAGACAATGCGACTGCGTCGTTAGCTTGTTATACTACCTCGGTCATTAACTTGTACCGCTGCATCTCTGCATTTCTTGTGTGGGTGGCTGGTGACACGCACTGCATTGTCATGTCAACTGGCCATTGCTGCGCTTCAAGTCTCGATCTGTCTTCTTAAACAACGTAGCAGTGTGCAGTTAGATTATTTGTGCGTCTCACTCGGGATACTATTGCGTATTTTACTGTTACATTACTAAGTCCCGGCAGCACCGAAGAGACAAATTCTTAGGAGGTCCGGGATTCTTCAGCCTTAGAAATGGCAAGCAACAACTCTGACACAGGTTCAGATTCAGAACTTAGATAACTGTCTCTTGCATTGGGAGCTCCCCTATGTGCCTCCACCGAATCCACTTTACCGTTCTACTTAGTGCAGCATATGCCAAAAATCCATGTCTCACTTTCAGTGGCCATTAGGTGTTGGCTCGACGATTGGCGCTGGCATCTACGTCCTGGTTGGCACCGTGGCGCGTGAACACACAGGGCCAGGCCTGACCATCTCCTTTCTGATAGCCGGCATTGCAGCTGCTCTTTCTGCGTTGTGCTACGCCGAGCTCTCATGCCGCTTCCCTTCAGCAGGGAGTGCCTATCATTACTCCTACATTTGCATTGGAGAAAGGTACAAGTTCAAAGTGTAAAATCCCATTGTTTCTTGTCATTTTGTGCTTTAGGCATCAGCATCCATCATTATGGAAGGACCACGGCTTTTTGCTCACATTTTGCTTTCTATTTCTTTGTGATAAATTATGGTCAGTGTTGCTTGGTTGATTGGTTGGGCCTTGATCCTTGAGTACACAATCGGGAGTTCGTCAGTGGCGCGTGGCATATCGCCAAACTTGGTAATGTTGTTTAATAAGCTCTCTCTTCAGATATGTGAAGATTTCATAGTCAGTTCTTTTTTTTTTTCAGGCTCTGTTTTTTGGTGGCCGAGACAAATTGCCCTTCTTTTTTGCCCAAGTACATGTCAAAGGGCTTGATACCCCACTTGAT
The DNA here is from genome assembly GCA_012490785.1 of Eragrostis nindensis. Lineage (NCBI taxonomy): Eukaryota > Viridiplantae > Streptophyta > Magnoliopsida > Poales > Poaceae > Eragrostis > Eragrostis nindensis. Next base: position 337,020 of record JAAXCT010000694.1, read on the forward strand.
CCTTGTGCTGCTATTCTCGTCCTGATAGTTACTGCATTACTCTGTTTCGGAATTAAGGAGGTACGCATTGAGCCTGCTCAATTGTTTCAGAAATTATTTCTCTCAATACTTATTGAGCAATTAGCTAGTTATCTAAATATTGTTGTTTGATCATAGACTGCATGAGGTGAGCGTAGGTATCTTATATGCAATTATATGGCATGGATTCTAGAATGTAGATTTCTGTCCTCTATATTTGACCTTTTGTAGGCGCATATATCAATCAGATTGATATGAAAATGCGACGAGAGGTGTAAATATAATCCTTTGTGTAGATTATAATCTTTCTTGTTCTATGAGATTGATACTAAAATTAATTGGAGTTCAAATCGTGCTGCTACTTTCAACTTACTAATTCACAGTCTTAAGTATGAGTTGTTTCCTGATCAGAGCTCATTTGTGGAAGGCATCGTCACCACTGCAAATGTCACAGTCATGCTTTTTGTCATTTGTGCTGGTGGATGGTTAGGATTCAGGAATGGCTGGACTGGTTATAAAGTTCCAGAAAGGTAAGTCAATCACATAACCAAATGAACACACTGACCCATATGAAATATTTTCAACTTTCATGTTTGTTTCTCTGGCACAACAGCTACTTCCCTGATGGTGTCCGAGGAGTCCTCTCCGGATCAGCAACCCTATTCTTCGCGTACATTGGCTTTGATGTAGTTGCCAGCACAGCCAAGGAGGTGAGCTTCCACTCCACAATCTCAAATACGAAATGTGGAGAATTTATGCTTATTTCTCTCTAAATATTAGTACGGTTTATTGATGTTTGTGTGCTCAGAAATGGCAATCTTTTAATTTGTTTGTCAAAGTGATTTCCAGGGTGAAGAATCCGCAGCGCGATCTTCCCTTGGGGATGGGCCTGACCTTGGCACTCAGCTGCTTTCTCTACATGATGGTTTCTGCTGTCGTTGTTGGTCTGGTGCCGTATCATGCCATGGATCCTGAAACCCCTATTTCTTCTGCATTCTCGCAATACGGGATGCAGTGGGCTGTGTAAGTACCACATTTCCTTCCTGCTGCAATGCTGAAAAACTCAGTGATTTAAAGATATTACTTCGACATTTTTTGCGTATCTGCTGGTGTTTGAAAATTCATGCTCGACTGTACTGTAGATATGTTGTTTCCAGTGGGGCTGTTCTTGCTCTCATTGCATCCTTGATAGGTGGTATTCTTCCACAGGTACGTGCAGTATTCTTTTTCCTTTTGGTGAAGGAACAGATACATGCAGCGTTAATATAGAACGGCTACAATGACCATGATATCCATGATGAAATTCGACTAGTGTTTTTTTTTCGATCAGTGTTTAACCAAATGCCAAATTGGATAAAAGATTATCCAATTACAACACTAGAGGCCATAACAAAATCCTTTTGGGTGGACCATGCTAAGGCCGATTTTTCGTTCCACTGAATACTTTTTTGGTATTTACACTTCCTACTTGGATACTTGGCTGAAGGAAATACATCCATCACACGTTTTTTAAAGGAAAAAAATCCACTTTACTCCCCAAAATGGTGACTTAATTTAGCACTCAAATAATTCGTACCGGCTTTAAGTCACCACTTTGTTCCGGATGCTAGATGAACGGACAAAAATGAATGTTTGGGGGAGTAAGTGGACTTCTTCAAAAAAGGATAAATAGCTGAAGCTGTGTTGCAAAAATGTGGTGTCCTGAAACTTTGCTGAAGTTCGAAATTATACTGTGGTGAGATTGTAACGGACCTTCTAGAAAGTCACATAAACAAATGAGGGCGACGTCTTCAGTGTTGCCTCCAGCCGCCGCCCACCCAGTGAGCACTGAAGGCGATTGGAGAAGTTTTTTGGAGCAACTCGTGGCGTAGATGTGTTCTTTTTATTCTCTGCAACCAGACTTAGGCCATATGAACTGAAGCTGGATCCAATGCCAGAAGAAATGAGGTTGGAGGGAAGCAAAAATTATGTGAGTTGGGCCAGGAGAGCAGAGGCAATGTTGAGGGATAAGGGAGTGGAGGCGTGGAGCACTAATTGGAGGAGACCTGTGTTGAACCTGTGACAAGTCTAGCGAGGAACGGAAGGTGTGGAACACCACCAATTGTTTAGTGATTGTATGGTTCATGTGTTTGATCTCCCCTTCTGTCTTTGGGTTGGTGGGGCATATCCCTACTGCTGCAGGGATGTGGAAGAAACTAACGACAATTTACGCTGGGGCATGTAAATTGATGCTGAGGGAGGTTCAATGGAAGGCTGACACGTTGAAGCGGGAGGGAGAAACCGTTCAGGAGTATGCTACTGAGTTGCGAGAATATGGGCGGATTTGGATTACCATGATCCACTATAACTTAACTGTGCCAATGACGTTGCGATTTCAAAGGTTTCGCTTCTTGAATGGCCTGAATGAGGAGTTTACGCCTAGGAGGCATGATATGTTCTGCCAGGAGGCTTTGCCAATCATGGAAGAGGCCATTTGGGCCATGGTTGAGGAGTAGATTTGGCTGAGATCGGCAAGGGCCAATAACCTGTAAATTCTACATGTACTGATGGCAGGAAATGCTATGTTTGTGGTCAGAAAGGGCATTTAAGCTACAACTGCCCTCTCTCAAATGACAGTGGTAGCCAGGGTGTAGGTCGTGGAAGTTTTGGTGGCTATGGAGGACATTTGGCCCGTTCGGCTGCTTGGAAATGGCTGGGCTGGAATGGCTGGTGGCTGGGGCTGGGCCGGCGGATGGGTGACTGGCTGGTGGGCCAGAGCTCCCGCCCAGCCATTCCAGCCCAGCCGGAAATGATCAGCCGAACAGGCCGATTGTGGTGTAAGTCATGGTGTTTATGGGAAACTGAGGTGGTCGTCAAGATGGTTCTAGAACCAATCTCTTACATAGTAAAACGCGTGCGTTCTCTGAAAGCTCATTGAGCCACGTAAGCCCAATAAACAGTAACCGTACGATCGAAAATCGACGGCTGAAAAAAAAAAATAGCGCCACGTCGTTAAGTGAACAGTAACAGTTCGATTAAATATAGATGGCAAAAAAAAAAGATCTGTCGTGTCACACCGCGAGTAACCGTACGATCGAAAATCGACGGCTGAAGAAAAAAAGAAATAGCGCCACGTCGTTAAGTGAACAGTAACATTCCGATTAAAATAGACGGCAAAAAAAAAAAATCTGTCGTGCCACACCGCGGCATAGCCCGCTGACGCCGCCGCATCGGCCGGTCCTTAAAAAAAAAAAAAAACCTAACCCTAGTCGCCGTGTGGGAGCCGCCGATGCGCTCGACGACGTCGCCGTCGCCGTCTTGGAGCCGCCGTCGCGCCCGAGGACGTCACCATCGCTGTCTTTGAGCAGCCGCCTCCTTCGACGCTCGTAGTAGAGGGAGGAGGCCCAGATCCGCTTGAAGAGGCGGCGGCCTCGCTGGATCAGGTGCGTCATCGCCACGCCCGGCCTCGCCGAGCGCGAAAGAACGCCGCCGCACCCGAGGACGTCGCCGCGCCGCCGTGGAGCGAGGTAGAAGAGGACTTGCCGCCGGCGCTGTTATCATCGCCCACCGCGCCACCGGATCTCCCCGCGACGAGTGGGTGACGCAGATCCCCCGACGACGGGACGCCGCCGCCAGATCTGGCCAAGGAGGGGGCGTCGCCGCCGGATCCGGCCGAGGAGGGCGCATCGTCGTCGGATCCGGCCGAGGAGGCCACGTCGCCGCCGAATCCGGCCGAGGAGGGGTCGTCGCCGAGCTTGCCGCCTTGCCGGCGTGCAACCACGCCGAGCGCGCCGCCTCCTCGTACGCGTCGTCTACCCGAGGAGGAGGAGGAGGAGGAGGAGGAGGAGGTGGTGTGGTGGCGCCACCCCAACCCTGCCGCGCGCGCCTCCTCGGCGCCGCGCGCCGCCAACCGCCTGGCCGCCGCCTCCTGCGCTCCGCTCCCGAATGCCCCTCCCGCGCGACGGGCTTCTTCCTTCGCCGGCCGCCCGCGCCTACAGCGCGCTCGCCCGCCACCCCCCCCGCCGGTGGATAAGGGAGGAAGGGAGGGAGAATGAGGCGATTAGGGTTTCGGCCCAATCCCCTCAACTTATATAACGGCCCAAATGGGCCGGAATGGGCCGCAGCCAGCCCAAAAGGCCGGCCTGACTCCCAAAATCAAAGAAACTCGACGAAAATCAGGAAAAAGGGAATTTTGCAGAAAACCCCCTAAAGAACTAGAAATTATGATTTAGTCTTGATTTTTTTACAGATTGGTCCCGATTGTTCTAACCCAGAATTTTTGCCAAAAGGACCCTGACGTTCCTGGATTTTTCTCTCCTATATTTTTTTACTTACTGAAACCAGGAACTAATTTTTTACAGAAAATACCTTGTTTTCCTCAGATTTCAACCCAAGTCCAAATATATAGACTTGCACCCCATTATAGAGCATCTGTTGGGGATGCTGTAAAGAGGTCTTCAACCTGGGTGCCTAGAGGTGCAATATCAACATCCTCCACCACCTAGCCAACTGAGACAAACTCAGCTTTCTAGGGATCAACATGTATATACACACTATCTCCTGAAGCGATTCAAATGCACATGGAAGTAAGTTGAGGAAAGGCGCATGAAAACCGTCAGGACGCAGGCCGTGCATGACCCAGCCTTCGTATGAGTACCTCCCTTTCCAGAAGCGGCCTCGACCATTAGTCATGACCTGCTAATTAACTACATTTTTACTCCTTTAATTTTATGTCATGCCCACTTAATTTATATGTAAAATTGTCAGATGGCATAACTTCATATGAACCCATTATAAATTTTAAGATATAAATGCCGTTAAATATATATATATATATATATGAGCTGGGTCAGGTTTCGAAAATTGTCATAAGATTTTGAAGATACTATGCCTTTCAAAAACAGAGTCAACAATATCTTATTGGCCATAACAAAATGTCAAAAGTATATGATTAGTGTAACATTATAATTCAACCATTTTTAAATTTCTAGATTAATCATTCTCATTCGAAATATAACCCATCATGTTTAAATAATACGATTTAGTTGGACCACTTACAAGCAAACACATCCAGATTCTTTTATTCCCACCTTCCCATATATTTATTAAGCATTTTCTATTATCAACCTAACGTAATTGAGGACCAATAAATGGAAAAAAAACATAGTTACATTACATTTCTAGAATTAATTGAAAATTTCATTTTTCAAACCATTATTTCCCTCTCCCTTTTTTAATAAATTGAGTAACTACATTTTATTGAACTTTCAAGTATTTTTTCTGATAAAAACTGCTTCAAAATTTATCTCAAGTAAAATTATTAACTCGCGACAAAATGATCATCGTGCTCTAAAAATTTATTTCAACTATTTGAACCATTGTGCTCTAAAAAATTTATTTCAACTATTTTACCCATCGTGCTCTAAATAATTTATGCTCATCCAAATAAGAAACTGTTTCTTATTTTTTTCACTTCACAACAGGTTCACAACAGGAGCAACCCATATATATCGATTTTAATTTCAGTTAACATGTAAATTAAGCCACTTTATTTTAGTGAACTTTCAAGTATTTTTATATAAAAAACTACTTCAAAAATTTTATCAGCTAAAATAATTAACGTCCTACAAAATAAGTCTATTACCATATTTATCAGCATAATAATTTTATTTGCTGACCAACATTGCTTATCACAATTCAGGGACCTCTCAATAGTTATAAAAATCATATAAAACATACAACCATATTGTATTTGCAATTTCAAATTCCCTAAATATCAACCACTACAGCAAAAAAAGATAGGGATTCAGGATCCAATAAAATCTACAACAATGATTAATCGTAGAGTGATCTGGATAAACACCAGGAAATTCAAATTAACTATTCAATGAAATCTATAACAATAAATATAATATCCGAGTTCATGAAGAAATTACACGAAAGCTACATTTATTGATAAACTGGCCATGATGGATGAAGAGTTTACTGCGAGAACTTGTGTTCAGAAATGACACGTGGTCCCAAATTGTGAGAATAATTCAACAGACAGCATTGCGAACGAACCAGTGCAATGTGGCCACCAAAGAAAACTGAGATATATGTTCGTTAAGAAGGTAGGTTTTAGTGAACTATTGGCAGACTGTTTTACTGTGGGTCTATGTAACAAGACAGGAATTCTTGCTTTGGATAAAATAAGCAGGAATGATTGATATGTTTTACACATCTTGTTACTGGTGTAAATGTGAATCTGTAGGGGAGTTTCGCGCAAATTCACGTTAATTATTAATAGATAGAGATGTAAGGCTGCACACCGATTTTACCAAATCAGTTTGTACAAAAACAAAATTGTCAATAGGTTAAGGTAGGAATATAGGGTGGTTATCTATTTCTTTTTGCAAATAAAAGCTATTCAAAGTTACACTGGAATGATAAGGATCAATCCTTATCATTTAAATCTTGTCTTTGGTCAGCCTAGGATCACGATGGCTATGGCAAGAGATGGATTGCTTCCGCCGCTCTTCTCAGCTGTCAATCGACAAACTCAAATCCCAATTATGAGCACAATCTTGACTGGGATATGTGCTGCTATCCTAGCTTTTTTCATGGATGTCTCCCAATTGGCAGGGATGGTAATGTCAGTTGTTATGTTAAAATGGTAGCACTGTTGAATACAAAGATCCACAAGATGATAACAGTTTCTTGATCTGTTTGTTCAGGTAAGCGTGGGCACCCTATTGGCATTTACCACAGTTGCCATTTCTGTTTTAGTTGTAAGATATGCCCCTCCGAAAGAGCTGCCAATGGAAATAGCTCTTGAAGGCACATCTGAGTCACTAACTTCATACTCTGCAGATACGCAGCAGGATGAGAATTCGGATTATCCTTTTGGCAATGGTAATAAAAAAGAACGGTCTTCTGTAAACTGTTAATTTGATCTAAGCTGGCAGCAGTTACAGATAAATATCACCATTATCAATTTATGTTTCTTGATCTCCAGTTGCATGTTTAATATGAATGTCATGTAGCCATACTATGCTGGATCAATTGCCAGAAATTTTGTTGCTTTCAGCTCAAAGTCACTAGTAAATCAGGTGTCATATGATAATTTAGCTCTGCCTTGTTAGATAGTTTCATCTATTATAGTGTTTTTTTTTTTCATCGTATGAAATGCTTGTAAGTTATCTGCCGTGACGTTCCTATTTCTTTACTTTCATGATTCCTAAATATTTTTCCTTTCTTCTTTATTTCTCTATGGAATCAGTTCAGGAAGCACCTACTGTCAGTGAGGTAGTCAGCATGGAAAGGCAACAGAAAGTCATAAAAAGCATATTGCTCATACTCGTCGGGGTCATTGTTTTTGTTTCTGGGGTTTCTTTCTCCTTTTTGCCATTGTAAGTGACATGTCAAAAATACATCTCTAGCTACTGTGCATTAAACATGCTCCTATTTACCTGCTTCTATACTGCAAAATCAAAGAAGTTAGAATGCTGTTCTGGGATAGAAGAGCACCAAGCCTGAAGAGTACAACTAGAACTGCACCATTTTCCTTTTTAACTTGAAAAGCCAATGGAATATTTTAAAGGTTGTAGAGAAATATGTGTGCTTTTAGTCTCGAACTCCACAATCATTTAACTTTATCCTTTTCTTGCTTTCAGTAGTTATTTGCGATTCTTCATATGTGCCATAGGCGGATTGCTATTGTTGAGTTCGTCTATTGTACTTTTCAGCATTGGACAAGACAAAAGTTCTTCACAACATTCTGGAGGTATAAGCTTATCTAGCATGGGCATTTAGCACCACTGCAAATTGGCCTTATAATTTAATGCATTCTGAAAGTATTTCTTTCTTTCTCTTAGGTTTCATGTGCCCCTGGGTTCCATTACTTCCAGTTTGTTGCATCATCATCAATGTATACCTGCTTATGAACATTGGGTAAGAAAATTACCTTATAATTAACATTTTGATCATTTATGCTTTTGCTACCTTGCATTATTATTTTAGAAAGAGCTAAAATCACTGTTTGGTTAGAATAATCTCTTAAACCTAACTTTGGATGAATCCAGATAGAACTTACACTGTTGAGTACTTGAGCTCATGGATGTTGGAACATCTGGATAGAGAAATTGCCCTCTCATTCTGGGGCGCTAATTACCCTGATTCCTCTGAGCCTGGCAACTTGTAACATTTATCTGATGCTTCAGACTCGAATGATCGCAGGAGTCGTACATGGATTCGTGTTTCTGTATGGCTGGTGGCTGGTGCACCCATATATCTGTTCTACGGTCGGAAGCATAGTTCACTGGCAAGCATGGCCTACCAGCGCATATTGCCTACATATATCAATGTGGGGATTGGAGTTTGTTCTTCCTGTATTTTTGATGGATTGGTGCCTTGGGCAATCTTTCTTTCGCAATCTTACCCTTCTATGCTACATATTACAGCGACGAAGTCCTTGGATTGCATAGAAATGGCTCTATATATGTGCTCGCTAAAGGAACCGTTATAGATGTTGAAGGTTCCTGATTCCAACAGTTCAAACAAGGAAATAAGATCCTGAACTCTGAAGATCTAAAGAGGCAGACAGAAAGGCACATGTGTAAGCACAAAAGTAGAAATGCAGTTTGCAAAATGCGTAGTTTGTCGACTGAATCACGTTTGTTAGCAATGATTGTCCATTGCTGAGGCTCTATCGCAGAAGAGATTTGTAGGTAGGTGGTCTGTCTGCCCATTTTGTTCCAACAGACTGTCAAGGAGATTTACCTACGCCAAATCAATAGCTACACGCATTTTCTTTGTTGCTTGTAATTGACAACAATGACAAGCTCTTTTCGTGCGTCAATGATCTGCTATTGATATTGACATTATGCTTCTTTTCAATGATTGATTTGGGTTTGCGCTGTCGAGTTGCCTGCATTCCTGCTTCAAAAGGGTTCATTGGCACATATCCGTCAAAGGGGTTCATTGGCTTCAAAGAGGAAGAACTGATTCCGTCAAATTTCTACCTAATTAACTAATTAAGCCGTATAACAATTCCTTTATTCTGTGACAAGAACGCTCTATCCGTCTACTCTGAGTGAACTCTCGCAAAAATTGCCTGAACTTCATTCATGCCTTTCCTTTCTGTACATAGTAGTAAAATGTTTGATCAGAATTAGCCTGTAACAGCAATCGTTTTCACCTACACTGCTGCCTCTTCATGTTCCTCGGCGACAGCGTCTTGCTGAGCATCGCCTTGAGCCGCCTGGCCCCGGCGCCGGCCTTGACCGCCCCCGTCCTCCCGGGCTCCCGCGGGTTGCCGCACATGGCCACCTCCCCCTCGGAGCACCACCCGCCGTAGCTGAACTGCCCGGGCTCCGCCCGCCGCAGGATCTCCCGGTCGATGCGGTCCAGCACCGGGTCGTCCTCCCTGAACTTGCGGGCGAAGGGGCGGCCGCTGAGCACCATCCGGCGGAGGTCCGCCGCGGCGAGGTAGAGCGGGTGCTGCTTCGGCGGGTTGTCCCACTTGATGTAGTGCAGGTCGTGGTTCACGGTGGCGTTGCGGAACCGCCGCGAGTTGCAGGCCACCGTCTGGAAGTAGAACTCCGGCGACGAGATCAGGTTGGTGAAGTAGAGCAGCAGCGTCCGGGGCAGGTTGTCCTCCCACCCCATGATCACGTACTCCGCGAAGGGACGCGACAGCATCGTCCACGCCGAACCTGCGTTCGTATAGAACATTGTTCATGGCAAAGTTCATACATACAACAGTTTTATGTTTTTTTTCCCTTGAATCCGTACAAATTATCTGAAAATTCCTATACTAGCATTGAGCAAACAGGGCAGCGCCGGCAAGATGGATGTCGGCATTCCTGCCGTTCCTTGGAAGCAAGCGCGCGCAAAAGAAATCAGGATCGAAGCAGCTTTCGTGCAAGCTTTGCCAACGCCAATGCAACAGCACATCAGTTGGTCCGGCTGGATTTGGGATTTTCAGAGCATAAAGAAGACAAGATCGCCCTCGCAAAAAAAAAAAAAAAAAAAAAAAAAAAAAAAAAGAAGACACGATCGCCACTGGCTCAGATCTGGCAGATTAGTTAACTATGATCGATAAACAAATTAATCTCCGTACACGATGAATGCAACCTGCCCCATTGACTAGATGCCACTCCAGATAAGATTATTTTTCTGGGCGCAGAAATTCGTCGGCGCTGATGATAATAAGTGATCACAGACAGATTCACGACCACATGTACTGTTCTGCTCGGCCTCTCCGTACCGATAACCAACGTGATGTCCTCTCCCCTGTGACCTCAACGCCAGGTAAAAAAAGTCTCAAGCCAACCACCGGCCGGTTCGCCGGCAACGGCGGCGGAGGGTACGGAGCCGTACAAGCAATCAACATCCGCTTGACAAAACACGCTGTCTTAATGAGTTTGCTAACACGCACACTGCTCGTCCAGGACAGCACTCACAGTTTTTTTTACTGCGGGAATTTAACCGGAAACAGTTCGGTTTCACAGTGTGGAAGACAGGCACGCACCTGTGAAGGTCTTGAAGGCCGTGGGCGGCTTCCTGAGGTTGGTGGTGAGGTTTTCCGGCCGGATGAGCTCCGCCGTGCCGGCCTCGTACAGGGCCGTGTCCAGGATCACCGGCCGCACCCGCTTCTTTCTGCAGAGCTACCCAGTTTTAATCCACAGTCAAATTGCAAGAAACTTTCTCTTTGGACTAGTGAATTGATGATCGCTGCAATCCTAATCAACTGATGCTGATGGTAATTGAGGTTGCTCGACATTGTAAAAGCAGCTGAGCACTTACATCTTCCAGCCGAGGTGGCTGGTGTGCTGTATGAAGTTGAGGTTCCTGGGCACCCCCGAGAACGCCTCAATCATGTCTGCAATCAAGCAATTTTAAACCAAAATCAGCACAGAAAACAACGAACACAATCACCTGATCAAATCAATCAGCTTGCTTAGCAATCATAATTACCATCAATAAAAGAGAGAGAGCAGGGAGCGAAGACATTACCGTCCTGGGTGACGAGCGGGTAGTCGGACGCGCTGAGGTTGATGAACCAGTCCCATCGGCGGCGCAGGCGGAGGAGGACGGCGACGGCGTGCAGCGTGGTGGACAGCATGGTGGGCCCGCGGTAGGTGACGAGGTTGGGGCGGCCGACGATCCAGACGTTCCCGGCGCGCGCGTACACGGCCCGGCCGGAGACCAGCTCCGCCAGCCGCCGGTGCTCCTCCGCGGGGGCCTCCCGGTCCAGGTGCAGCAGGTAGCTGTTGCCCGGGTGGTACAGCGCCGCCAGCAGCCGCGCCGCGCGGGACGCGTCCCCCGACGACGCCGAGATCAGGTACGCGAACGACACCGGGTACCGCGGCGGCTGTCCGTCGCCGGACGCGGCCAGGAACGGCCAGCTCTTGGAAGACAGGCGGCTGGTGCCGGTGAGGAGGAGCGACGGGAGGAGCAGGATGGAGGCGACGAGGAGCGCCGTGAAGGCGGCGGAGACCGCCAGCTCCCTGCCGCTGCCCATCGCCATCCCCCGCACCCTCATCGCCATGCCACCGCACCACGTCCACGCATCAATCTCTCTCTATCTATCTATCTCTCTGTCGCCCTCCACCTACCAATCAATCCCTGCTCTGCTCTGCTCTGTCTTCCTCTCCGCCTGTCAATCTATCACAAGCTCCTTCAGTCCTGCTTCAACCAATCAATTCTTCCGGAGAACAATCAATGGCGATTGGTAGTCCTATCGTGAGATCTATACTACTGCTGCCTGTGAACGCCGGGCGCTGCAGCTGGATCTAGAGGAAGAGGAGTGGCATGTGATTGGTTCGATCCTTCGGGAGAAGTAAAGGCTGGAGTAGGAGGGAGGTCACTGTCGGGCCGGCGTTGGGTGAGTGACGAGTGGGCCCGAGGCCGAAATGTGGAAAGGTGGATTTTGCTGATAAATTGGAGGGACAATCTTGCCCTCTTTCGTGCAAAAGCTCTGTTGTGTGCTTGTGCTACTGGTGTCCACCGTTGTCGTATGCTGCGAGTAGCATGGTTGTTAATGGGGAAAAGTCGCATGTAAAAATCCTACCACCTGCGATACTCAAAACTTTTTGCTCCTCATTTTGGTTAAACAGATATTAGGACGATAATGCCACAAAATACAGTATAAAGCTCCGTTTGACGTCTACGATGATGTGTAAGCAGGGGGGGGGGGGGGGGGGGGGGGGGGGTGGGGGGGCGTAAAAATGCGATAAGTACAAGTGCGGCTGGTCACTTTTGGTGATGAGTGCTTGTGCGGATCGTGGATCTGATGGACCCCCATGGATTGGGTTTCACTTTCACCTTTCACATGCTCGTGCCACATGATCAGATGTCTGCACTGCAACTTGTTTACTTCTACTTTGTCAAGCGGTAGAAAATCATTGGGCAATGGTGGAGATTCAGTGGTAGCGATGACGTTTCGCACCAGATGCTGTCTGTTTTGGGGAGATCCTTTATGCCAGGAGGTTTAGACGATGCAGCACCGCACGATCGAGATCTTTTTGTAATGGACAGAGCTTTTTATAAACCTTTTATAAACTACAATTTCAACAGTGAATGCCTGGTCATTTCGATTGAGGTGCCTTGCGCTCCAGTAGTAGGGTCGGGTCCGGAGGTCATTTTATATCTTGGCTTAAACTCGAGAGAAATCTCTAATTTCACGACACGTTATGCATGTGTGTGAGATGGACAGGGGACTGACTCAACGGTGGTTCGTTCGGGAGCAGATTTCGCCTGGACCATCAGCTTGATTGAGCAAACGAAACGAAATGGACGTATGGAACGACAACACCTGACAAGAGAAGTGGAACTAACCGACATCTCTTGATAAGAAACACCTGATCTGATATGATGGGACCTGAAGGCTGCACGCGGCGATCCTTAATCTGCACATTCTCAGTTCTTATCCAAAACCTCATGTTTGGAATTCACCGAGATTCACACTTTCCTCTCACCCCGCCTCTTTTCTTTTTTTCTTACTAGTTACTGTGTACGTGCGACACGCACGTACGAAAAGTTTTCAACATCAACTTCAATAGTAAAGATTATATTGGTGAAACCAACACATTCGGAGATTGTAATATGGTTCGCAAAAAAAATGATGCAATATATTGTTCAAAGCAACAAATTTGGACATGATTTAAATCATGTAAAAGGTTACATAACTTATTTGTGATGATAATGTTGTTGTAAGTTTATCACTAAAATAGACTCGTATATTATCAACTACTCACTTTGTTCCATATTACTCGTCATTTTTAGAGTTCAAAAGAATAAAAAGCTTGTACTTGAAAGGTAAAGATCCACCTCGGTATCATTGATCTAGTCCGTGTCATTTGTTGAAGCGTTGGCGGTCTGGGCATCGATGTAAATCGGCAAGCTTCTCCCCTGATTCCATTGCATCATCAGCCAGCGCAATATGTGATGCCCAGCTCAGAGGTAGAGGAATGACTTGTGTCTTATGCCGGCATGCTTATTAACACTATACACTAAACCCTAAATACATATGATCAACTTTAAACTCAAATATGTGAAGGTAATGTGAGGAACACTTTGATGGAAGCATCGGGTTCAGTTTCACATTGATTATTATCAGCGCGGCGTGGCTGTGGAGAGCTTGCATATGGAGATTTTGGACCAATTCCTGCAGCAAATGCACCACAAATGCACCATAGCTAGTTCTTCATCACCTGTTTCTGTTTAAGCATTTTCCATATGCTTTGTCGGAAATTGGTAAAAGATTTTGAAGTAGAACACAGAGTATATCTATTACAGTGCTTGAGAACCATAGCTAGCAAGATCTTGAAATCAACTACAAAACAGTATGGTTCTCAAGCACTGTAACAGTTGGCCAGTTTTTGGTTCTGAAGCACTGTAAGGTGTTGTTGTCACCTGATCTACTATCCCCAGTAATGGATATTACTGATCAAGGTTGAAGAATCAAAGCATTTATCACACATAATGGTGCTAGCTCAGGAAAGCTATGAAGCGAGTATGCATGCAGTAGACAGAAGCTTGCGAAGCTACTCCGGTATACTTGTAGAGCACACAATTTCGTAGTGAACAATTCTCAACAGCTGAAAATACATTTCACTCTGTTACTTCTTAGTTGATTTGAGTTTTAATGCCACCTTAGCAGCATACAAAGTTCTGGAATTCCAAAGAGAGTCTCTGAATTAAAGAACTTTTATCACCCTCGAAGTGATAACACACTGACACTACATTTCATACAATGCTTTAGGTGTGAAGATATCACTGGTACATATTCAGCACATTAAACAATATGGTTTGAGTACAAGACTGATACCTAGTAGAAACTCAAATAAACAATGAGCGTGCATTTTGATTTCTGCAACAAAATTGTGCCATGGTCGTTAGGCGAACTAACTGCAATGTACTTTGACAAGGAAACTGAGTCTGGCCGTCCAGGATCTCGAGCTGCACAAGAAAACACATGCACTGCAGATTAGGGGGGCTGGGTAGATAGGTTGTTGGTAAAACTTATATCGCAGGCAATTCATAATATTGAGCATATATTCAGTATTTAGAGGGATTCAGGATAACTCACTTTATCACAACTGAGCCACTGGCCTTTCAATTGGTTAATTATTTATGCAAACTATAACCATAGACATCAGTCGCAGGTATCACAAAAGAAAGTGTTCATTAACTCAGAATGGGATTTAAAAATGTATTTAAATCTACAATAAGGATCAGATAAGCAAACTTTATGACGACTGATATTATTATGATCAGAAAAAGAAGCAAACCTCATCATGCAACTAAAATTGTTCAGTGCTAAACAAAATCGTGATATGTGAGAGAAGTGCTACAACAGATTGAGTGATCAGATCCATATGTAGTGCATCACTGACAGATCGATGTGCAGTGCATACATGAAAGGAACAAAATTTACCTCATCATAGAATTTGTGACAATGGCAAGAAAAGAAAGATCCTACATATCAGTCGGTTATATTCTTTTACATTAAGAAAATCGTTGGGAATCACAAAGGAAAGGACAACATACGCAATAAAATAGAGATATGATTTTTTTTTTCTATAATAACCTTGCTGCTCAACACAATCATAAATAGCTAAACACTTTATATAAGAATAATAAAGAAGCACATCTTTTCCACTGAAATACAAAATGCATAACAATTTACGATGCAATATATTTTCTTTACCTCTACTGCAAGTAGATAATCCAACAAAAACCACTTAAACACACTATATCCTAATAATCTGCGATGGAACAAAAAAAAAGTTCTAAATGACTGTAACAGGTGTTAAATGTATATGTATTTCTGTAGTTTCCCCATTGTATAAGGGGTTTTGTGCATACTTACCTACACCTGTACATGTATATATTTGGGCCTAGTGCCCCCATAATGAATACAAGTGCTATTCGTATCATGGTATTAGAGCCAAAATTAGGTCTTTTTCCACGCACGTTGCACTTGCATGCCTTTTTTTTTCTCTTTTCTTTGATCGATCTTCGTTTTGATCGATTGATTCTGCTGCCCGGTGATTGGATCTCCGTCGACCTGCGCTGCCTTCTTCTCTGGACGCGCGGTCATCGATTCGTCGTCTTCCAGTCGCCGCCGCCGTCTCATCGCGACGTGCTCTGTTCCATCCGCCACCGTCTCATAGGGTCGTCACAGACTAAACGGGACGTGTGGCTGCCCTACCAAATCGACGCGCCAGCACCTGCAGTTGCTACCGTCGCTGCTGCTGTCTCCAGATCGATCGGATTTCCGCGCCATCGTTGGAATCGACGGGAACTGCCGCCGCCAAGGAAGAACCTCGTCGGCTCGATTTGATTTCGAGCCGTTTTCTGTTCAGCTCGTCCAGTCGGCTCGCTGCTCGGCTCCTCTGTCGGCTTGCGGCTTGGCTTCCTGACCCGGCTCGGCTCGTCTTGGTAAGGTTAAAAAAAAGGAAAAAAAAGGCCCTGCTGTTTTCTGTTCTGCTCGTCTCGCGACTTCATTGTTGTCGCTGCAGTTCACAGGAACAGTAGGGTACCGAGAAATAAAAAACTGCTGCTTGCGCCGCCTCTCTCTAGCGCTCTCGCCGTCGCCGCCGCGCTGCTTCATTTGCGCTCTCGCCGTCGACATGGCTCCTTCGACTACATCTGGAGAGGTTCCCGTTCTTCGTTGCGGTGCTTTTCAATGGCACCAACTATCGTGACTGGGTTCCTCGTCTTCAGATTCATATGCGTGGTCTGCGTCTTTGGGAGTTTCTTACTGGCGAGCTGCCTTGTCCACCCCGTCCTACTGCTCCTACACCGCCTGTGCTTCCAGTGAAGCCTATTCTTTCTGCGACAGCTACTGATGAGGAGACGAAGGTTTTGACAAGTTGCATGCTGATCATGATGCTATTGTTGAGCAGTTGCAGGCTGATTATGATGATCTTATGTCTTTTTATGAGTCACAGTTTGCTACATACATGGTCTGGATTGATGAGGATGCTCGAGCTGCTTCTATTCTTGTTGCTAGCATGAAGGATCGGTTTTCTGCTGATATTGTTGAGTTTGAGTATGCACATCAGATGTGGACTTTTCTCTGCGAGCGTTATGAGCCTTCTGGACAGTCCACCTTTCTTGCTGCCATACATCAGGAGCAGCTTGTTTGACAGGGTGATGGCACCATTGATGATTTCTATGGTGAGATATCTGCTATTTGGCGTCAGCTTGACACTCTTGGTCCTCAGTTGTCTCCTAGCACATGTCAGTCCTGCCAGAGTCAGAAGACGTTCCTCGAGCTTCGTCGCACTTATGACTTCTTGACTCGCCTTCGTGATGAGTTTGAGCCACGCCGTGCTCAGCTGCTTGCTCGCCACCCTTGTGTTTCTCTGATGGAGGCTCTTGCTGATGTTCGTAATGAGGAGACACGTCTTCGTAATGCCGGTCTCTTACCCTCTTCGTCAGTGTTGGCTGCTCGTTCTTCATCATCTACAGCTGCTGCTCCTCCTGTTGTGCCTTCTCCTGTGGCACCTTCTTCTGTGAGTGATGGTGGTAGTGGTCTTGTGTGCAAGCATTGTGGTAGAGAGGGATATGTTCATCCGGGCTTGCATGTGCTGCGACGAGAACGGTGAAACCGATCCTGAGCAGAGTGTAAAAGGGAAAAAGTCTCCAAAACAACAAAATGGAAAAAGCCTCTACATACAAAGTAATTAGGCCAACTTTCTTTTTTTTTAATAAATAAACACACTACCTGTCTTTCAAAGCTGATAAGTTCATTTGTTCAGCAAACAACCATCAGGTCAATATCACATTATATCATCATGTATCAACGACGACGAGACGACAAAAAAAGGACCAACTGGACTACTGTAATTGAAATATTATGACATTTTTTTCTTATTTCTTTTGGGCATGGATTGAATCTATTTATTTTGACAACTAAAAATGGTCACATAAATTCTTTTGCCTCTTCAGAAAACAGCATAGTTAATGCATGATCATTTAAAAAAAGACCAAGCAGGATCTTAAACCAATGGGAGACAAACCAATATGTCGGTACCCTGATGGGCAAGCCAAGCTCTGACTTAGCAGCTGGAAATAACAATGGTAGGACAGGTTTGCTCTTGCCTCATACCCTCCGTCTCTAGCATACTGCTTGACAGCTTCTAAATACAATCATGGAAACGATGCTGCAAGGAATATGAACTGTAAGTTAGTTGCTATTTTTTATCTCCATATATATATTACTATATCAGCACAGTTAACTGCTTATCGTACCTCTTCTCATGGTCACTATACTCAGCAAAAAGGAATGAAACTGGCTTTTAAAATATATCAGTAATTGTGACTTGTAGGAAGGGCACTAACCAACCTCACAAGTCACAAGACAACTCAAGAGACACTCGTCATGCCTGAGGCTGTCCTTATATTAACAATGGTGGACAGTGGCCACAGAAGAAATTCTCCCTATCCAGCTATCCTGGTCAACCAATCACTTAATACATTTCGTTTCTCTAACTAACATGTGAAAATTCTCAGACAGCTATCCGATTTTATGTAAAACAACTAATTTGTACAGAGGATACTATAAACATCAAGACAACATTAGTTTCTTTTCTAGACATTAGCAGTTAAGTAATTGTGCAGCTTAAATGTGGCAGCTTCAGGTTATATCGCAGAATATGCCAACGTTGCACAAAATTTCAAATAATTCTCCACCAGCAGAATATTCCATGTCAATGCTGAGGGTTGTCGATGTCAAGCAAACCTTCTCTCAGTTAACACGAAACAATCAAAGGTTGTAAGCGACTGTAATCTGGGCAGTTGACAATGGTATTCAGTTACATAATATGAACTTTTTTCCCATCTGGAAAGGCGTTTGTTGGGAGGCCTTTCTGAAACTACTCAGTCAAACTATCGATCAATAATGACTGGAACATGCTGAATTGCACCGCTCGACTATCTAAAAATTGTACGCACATGAGCTTGAAAGCTAGAAGCCAAAAATAAGAATAACTAGCTGAAATCCCCGCGCGTTGCCGCGGGCACTACTAATGTTATATAGACATGCACCAAAATAAAAAAAGAAAAAGAACTAAACATTGTTGGAACATATTTATTTGTAAAACACTATACACCGTAAGCTGACCAGGTAAAAGCGGCGCCATCTTCAGATTCTATAACAGCAGCAAACATGTAAAGTAAAAAATCAATTCATTTTTTATTTCCGATACCACAAAACATACACATTAGTCTTGATGTGGAGGTAACAGTCAAGGTCACAATATATTGGGCTGCAAAGTCTGTAAAGCTTAAACGCTGAGATGCCAACAGAAGTTAAAAATCATACATACATCTAGTTCTAAGAGAGACATGTTGCTGATAGGCTGATACAAATACATCACTTTTAGAATTGTACATGTACCCAGTTCTTCCATAACATCAGTGTAGGTGCATAAAGAATGCCACTACTTCAAGGGGGAGTACAGAGAGATCACCTGAGCTTCTCTAGTAAAATATATATTTTCGTGGAACAATCCAAGAGGCCATCCGTTGTGTTGGTAACTGGTTCAAAAATCACTGAAATTATAATCCGTGAAAATAAACACATTTTTACAAACGTACAAAAGAGGTGACTGAACCTCAAATGGACTATATCGTTCTCTTTTTTTCTCTCCTTTTACTCTCTCTCTCTTTTCGCAAAGAAACTAAAATAAATAGCAAAATGTCATGTGAATATATTCTTTTGCCAAGTGATCAGGTTGGATACACAGAGAATCTGCCTAGTTTTTACCACACTTGCTTCAAGATTGTGAAAGTATAATCGTGTAAAAAAACCATGAGAAATGGCAGGTTATCAACATAATTTCATTTTAAGTACTCGTTTTCCTGATTAAGGATGACAACCCCTAGAGAGCACCAAGTAGCCACTGAATAAAGTATGGATAACGTGGAAATTATTTCTATATTCCAGTCAAAAGGGAAAACACCCTTCAAATTCAATTTAGCAATCCACAATAAAGTATTGTGCGAGAGGATTATAATTATGATGTTACTGGATAGTATTGTTACTCGTACAGCATACCTTGTAAAAACATAAGTTTGCCAAAAACATGCCATATGGAAAAGAGATAAGGAGTATGTTCTTCAGGTACTTGCAACGGTCCACATCAGAGACTGGAATAATAAATGCTAAACAATTATGATGAGCTACAAAATTACCACGATAAGAGAGAGCAAATACAATGCAGCAAGGGAGAAGTATGAGGGCATGAAACTGTGTTTGATGGTAACAGGTGCCAACATGGTATTTGTTGCTCATCTCATACTCACTGATCGATGTTGATGTTTTTTTTTCCATCCAAATGGTTGACTACATAATAAAAGAGGAGTTCGACTGTACAGAAAAGGATCTCTAAAGTATCTAAAAATTTGATTATTATTTCACCTTTACATGGAACACGTGTTGTAAGTTGCTGATTATTATTATCTCGAAATATCGATAAGGGGGGAAGCAAAACATGATTACAATAAAAGCTTGACTGTTATTTCACCTAAACTGTCAAGAAGATAAGGATCTATAAGTATCTAAAAGGTTGATTATTATTTCACTTAGACTGGTTACAATAAAAGGAAGCAGAACGTAGCTGCCAGGAAAAAAAAAAGGATCTCTACATATGTAGAAGTTTGATAAATATTTGAACTTTACATGGAACAACTTGATTACAGGCAACTAAAGCGATAGCATTAGTATATATCAATTGAACAGCTAATTTTGTATTGAGCAAAAAAGCAAACAATCAAAGATCTAGCATCAAGAATCAGAAGAAACTATGGATGGCATGTTGCATAGTAGATGCATTTATCATCCATTCTACTGTGCAAAGCTAAATGGATCCTTTATATGTGACAACATCATAATGTTGAATCAAATCAGAACGTGAGTAAAGAGCGAGAAAATATATAAACCATCTCAAAAGCCATTATCTGGCGATGGATGCAGATGGAACTATATAACACGATTTCTAGAGCAGTGATGATCACCTTAAGAATCATGAGATGAAGATGTAAAATGGATAGATTATTTTAGTCTGTATTTCTCCACTGCAGTCGGTATCACCATTTTCCCATGCAGGCAATGACACCATTTTCCACTGTAATTCTGTATGAGGATACATCTGTGAGGGGGAAAAAAAGCATAAGCACAAGGAATAAATGTAATGAAGTGTTCTAAAAAATATGTAGCACAGTAGCAGTCAAGCAAATTGAACTCAAGGCAAACATGACTGTAACAATACAAACCTGAAAGGATTGTACTGAATGAAGGATTGTGGCAAACTCATTGAAGAACAGAGAACATAGTAGGAACGTCAAAGAACTGTACTGATGGAGAACGGAGGAAATTTGAGCAGAGAACTTACTGGCAAATTCACTTACGGCTCCAAATTAGAGAACATGGCTCTTTAAGGTGTCTTCCTGTAGTTAATTTAGAGCCTGTAAAAACAGCAAAGCAGATCAAAATCTCTAATTTTCTCTAATAGATGTACACTACATTATAAAACATAAAGAACGAATTACGGGTACAACCTGCACAAATTGTAAGCTTAGACTGGATCTTAAAAGCATGTACTCAGGATGGGGCTGAAATAAAATCGATTTAGTGGAAGAAGCGGGGAGAACTCGCCTCACGAATAGCTGCCTCGCGGTGGCTGTCAGACGGGCTGAAATGAAGGAGCGCCAGTGCGGCAAAGCTGCGATGGGGGGGTGGAGGCCGCTGCCGATGCCGCTCGAAACGCGACGGAGGGGCTCCAGATCGGTCAACGAAGACCTGCAGGGTTGTAGATGTGGTGTGAGCGGGCCGAGGGAGCGACGCCGGGGCCTCCGTTGGTCGCCGAAGATCGAGCTCCACCGCAGCGAGGCTTATTGCCGACCTCGAAGGCCTAGCGATAGAGAAGGCCATGGCGGAAAGGCGATGGACCGGCGCGGCGCACGTAGAGCATCCAATCTGCGTGAGGAAGGAGAGGAAGTGGCGGATCGACCGGTTCCGGAGGCCGCCGTCGCTGGGAGCGAGCGGCGGGTGCTGGGAGAGGTCGAGGGGCGGCTGGGTCGGGGATGAGAGGGGGACGCGCGATAGATCGGGAGGAGGACGATGTTGCCGGTTGCTTCGAGAAGGCTGGCATATGGGAACGGAAGGAGGCTAACCGAAAAATAGACGAACGGAACAGTAAAACAGTAATTGAACAGTTGCATGACGGGCAAAACTAAGGGTTTTATATGATTCTTAGTTCTCAAAGATCAATGATGGCATATGGCAAACCCAAACAGAAACAAAGTTATTCATTAGCTCATTATAAATATACACCGAGTCACTAAATTTACATAACCATCAAATGAGTTTATAAGCAGTACCGCGTTTCCTCGTGGCGGTATTGTTTTAGACCCGCCTAAAATAGAACAGTCAACGCTATGACTTTTCTTGACACCTGAAATAAACAGGTCTCTTTTCAAGATTGAATATATCACTGACACAACTGAAAATATATATGTAGCAATTTGATTACCTTTTGAGCTCAGCACCGGCTTACGGTTCCTTATAACGGGGGTACCCTCGATGCTGCCCACGTACTACGCCGCACGTGTTCAACAGCTTCGCCGCCGGCGGCGGCTACGAGGTCGACGGCGTGGGAGACGGCGGTGGCGCGCTCCTGGGAAGGAAGGTGTAGATGAAGCCCCGGTAGGGGCAACCGTCGGTGTAGAGGAGGTGAGGCGCTGGAGGTTTAGGGGAGGAGACCGCAATCCAAAGTCGGCGGAGCTCTCCACCTACCACGGATAGAGATCGACGAACGCTGGTGGCGAGGGAGGGAAATCAGGAGGAGGGAGGTAATGGACGTAAAGATTATGGCAACTGTAATCATGCATGCATGGATTACGGGAAAAAAAAAGAAGGAAAGCGTCGGGTGAAAGGATGGAAAGACAAGCGCAATTTTCAGATATGGGAAGCAAGGAAAGAAAATCACGAAGGATGGAACGCATGATTGGGGGTGCCGGGTGGTGGGCGGGTAAGCAAATTCATGGGTGAAAAAGATTAAATTCGGCGCGACGACACATGTGGAAAAAAATGAGTAAGGGGGAGGAATTCCTTCTTTTTGCTATCGTGTGGTTGGATGAGGTGGTCCCATTTTGATCCAGGCTCCAGATTGATGGGTACCTGATGTTTGAGGTGCCTAGATTAGTCGCATGAACTCGTGCCATTAGTTTAGATACCTTAGAAAGGCCTTTCTAATTCGGAACACCGTGAATTCAACCACAGTTAGGTACTTAATTAGTTTTCAATTCTTAATGGGATGCAGCCATGCAGTTTGCATGTCACCCTGTTCCTGTGTTGTTTTGCAACTCCTACAATCCTCCGAGCTCAATTTTTGATCTACTAGTAAGAACCAAACTACCAACATATGTTATTCCCGGACTCCCTATAGGTAGAACGTCCTACGCTTAACGTTCGATAGAACGGCCCATGAAGCTCAAGAGCCCATCAAATTTGGCCCACTTAAAGCAACTTAGTTTACCGACTAACCGTCAACATTTTTAAACAACAGTTTCAATATTTTCGTAAGCTTATATCAACATTTTCAAACAACAGAGTCAACAGTTTTGCCAAAAATGTTGACACAGTGAAAAAAAATGTTGATATGGTCATTCAAAATGTTAACGAAAATTCGAATTTCAAAAATTTCAAAAAATATTCATATTGGATCTCATTTTGTAGCATTAATTCTAAACAACATGTTGCTTCAAACGGATTCGAAAAAGGACTTACGGTTTGAGAGAAAAATGCGTTTGAAATTTTAAAACCGGTTCTTTTTCTCCTCCCTCCCACCCGCCCCAATAGGAAGCCGCCACGTGTCAGCATCTGACTCCTCCTCTTCCCACCTGCCTGAATCTCACACGTTGATCAAGTCTAGCACGAATCTTAAAACTGTTCTATCAAAGTTTAAATGTAGCCCACCCTATGTATAGGATTGACGGTTATTCCCAGCCTTTTGGCCCAAGGACCTGCGAAATGTGACCTAGGACCTGCGAAATGTTGATACAGAGGAAGCACAAGTATATCGCCAGGAGCCCAAGGCCCATCGTCCTGTCCAGCCTCATTCCTCTCCTGGGCAGCATCACCGCGGCCCATAAAATTCCAGCAGCCACAAAGCCCAGCGTCAGGTAAAGGCCCGACTCCCTCGGCACCTCCAACGGCCGCGGGTCCTCAGTCCAGCACGATAGCAGCAGGGGACGCCCAGGCCCACGAGGACGCTGAACACCGGCCCGCCGTAGCAGCCGGACACGGCCACCTGCGCGCCGCCGCCGCGGGAGGCCACGGCCACGTTCGTGACGAGGTCGCCGAGCGAGTTGCCCCAGGCCAGCACGGTCACCCCCAGCGCGGTGGCGTCCACGTGCAGGACGTGGCCGGCCGAGACCAGCAGCGAGAGCACCTCGCCGGCGACCACGTACGCCCACGCCACGCTCATCACGAACCCGCCGGCGAGCCACGCTCCGAGGAACCGGGTCGGTGGCGCGGCGGCGTCCGTGGTGAGGAAGGCTAGGAAGCCCAGGGCGGCGCCGATCAGGACGCTGACGAGGACGGCGAGGTGCGGGCTCCACGAGGCGTGGCGGCAGAGCAAGGAGAGGAGGAGCGGGGCGAGCGCGGACGCGGTCACCGCGGTCGGTTTGCTCCACCGCTCCTTGCTCGCGTCTGGGATGGTCAGACGCCGCGGGAGGCTCAGAGGGAGATCCAGCGCGCGCACGACGATCCGGAACGCTCTGGTCATCCTCTTCTTGGCTCCGCCGCCGCCGCCGCAGTCGCTGTCGCCGGCGTAGTTGAGGAGGAGCGGCACGGTGTCTGTGAGCAGCAGCGGTTGTTGGGCCTCCTGGTCGGCGTAGAATTTTGCCTCAGCGACGTTGTGGAGCTCCGAGGAATCGGCGGCGGCGGTGTGCTCTGCGTCCTCCGCCTCCGTCTCCGCGCGGTGGCGTCCGCTCCATCGATCCGGGGTGAAGGCCACGGCGAGGACGTAGACGAGGTAGAGCGAGGCGAAGGCGACGGCGCCCCAGACGGTGACCTCGCCCACGGCGAGGACGACAGCCACGGTGGCGAGCGCGAGGAGGAGGAAGGCCGCGTCGCGGAAGAAGCTGGCGCGGTCGATGGCGACCCCGTCCCCACCGAGGCGGACCCCGATCACGCCGAGCACGGCCGAGGACACGAACAGCGCGCCGCCAAGCACGCCGTTGAGCCCCACTGCGGCCCCCTCGCCGCCCCCGGCGCCGGCGGCGAACGACGCGACGGCGGAGAGCGCGTCGGGCGCGCCGTTCCCGAGCGACAGGAGCGTGGCCCCACGATGGCCGGCGGCAGGCGGAGCAGCCGCCAGAGGCCCTCGAGGCTGGAGCAGAAGTAGACCGCCGCCGTGTCGCCGAGCAGGTAGAACAGCACGGCCAGCCACGCCGCCATCGCGCCGTAGCCCAGGGCCCCGCCGCCGAAGACAGGCAGTAGAACAGGTAGAGGTAGTCCACGTACCCGCGCGGGTTGCGGTCCCCGTCGAACCGGCCGGCCGCGAGGTGGGCTGCGGCACCTGTCCTCGTCGGAGCCATGGCCGTGCGCCCGGCCAGCTGCTCCCCACCGTTCTTGGGAAGACGTCGACGCCGCCGCCCGTGGCGCCGCGAAAGAGGCAGGCGACGGCGATCAGGAGCACGAGGAAGGCGACGTTGAGGCAGGCGGTGGCCACCGCCCTCGCCGACGCCGCCTCCCTAGGCGAACGCTTCGCCATGCATCGTCGGCGGGCGAGAGACACGTGCGGAGGAGTACCTGACCTGGCTACCTCGTGGCGGCACAAGCAGACGCACGGACACCCGGTGGCGCGGCAGGTCAGGTCAGGGTCGGTCACGCGGGGCCATCGAGTCCAGAAGGACCAGTGTGTGTGGGTTAGCAACTTCAAAGCGGGTGATTCCGAGAGATGGCAACGCGCCGCCTGCGTGCTACCAGCCACCACCAGCACCAGTAACAGCCGTTACGAGTTGTACTACTTGTCAAAAGCAGCAGAGGACTGGCGGCATCTTTGCTTCCTCTGTGACGTCGACGCTAGGTCCATCTTGATGGCTACACGGCCGCCGGGTTATCATCCAACATTCTCCGCGCCCACTGCCGTCGGTTTTTTCAATCCGACGGGCGAGCAGAGAAGCTGCAATGCCGGGATGCATCCTAGTTAACCACTACGGTTGCAGGGGAGAGCGAGAAATACACCAGGGGTGCTTGTTGCATGCAGTTAACTGCCAGTGCACGATGGCACATGCAGAGATCAAGACCAGATGCTGTATGTTGCAGTCAGTGATGGTTCTAGCTCAGGAACCGAATGACGAGATAAGCTAAACAGAAAACAGAGGGCGATCGTCGTGTAAACATTACTAGATTCGGAATGGATGGACAGAGCAGTAGTGACCGCTCTATGGACCAACATCGAAATAAAGCCGCCTGCAATTCAGCCATCTTCATTGTTGACAGCCATCGATGGTTGCAGATCCTCTCTAATTTAAGGGCTCGTTTGGATTGGAGAAAAAAAATTCTTTTCCTGCGTTTTTCTTGTGAAATTGAACTATTTCTCTGAAATTCTTTTGCGATTCCTGTGAAATTCCTACGTTCCAAATGAGGCCAAACTGGAATAGAGGATGCCGAGACTCAAATGCTTGCAGCATCTCACAAGCATATCTGTGCATTCATCCGAGTTTTAGTGAGAGGGTGGGTTCAATGTTTGAAGCAATTTAACTTTTCATACAATTAGCACTATTCACGAAAGACTTGCTGATCTTTGGTCTCATTTGAGTAAAATGGGACAGGGCGAATGCCTTT